>GL379832.1:95756-123645 GCA_000143925.2 Caenorhabditis brenneri | reverse complement strand
TCGGTCAGAATGCAATGAGGGACATGCCGGCAGTATGCAGTCTTGTGAAGGAAATGTCTCACACGATCTTCGGTAATCCCGATTCAATGGATGAGTCAGAGTAGGCGTGACAAAAATGATAAAACGAGTTATATCGTTGTTAAGTCTGGCGGAACAAGGCATTGAGCGAGAAAAAAGCCTCAGCATTTTGAAAAGGACAAGTCAGGCGAATAAAAAAATTTTGCCTTCAGTTCCCCCCTTTAATTTGAAAATAGTATATTTAAGCTAAAAATACGTAATTCTGCAAGCAATTCGCATTAGATACTCAAGTGCTACTCTAGCTCTTGTGCTATAGATCAAGTGCTATTTCTTCTTTTTTTTTTGGTTTAAGTGGTATTTCTTAGCACATGAAACGAGAGTCGATAGCGTTTGATCTATAGCAAAAGAACCGAATTTTGAAAAAAAAAATTGGCTCTTAGCACAAGATCACCCCCCGATAGCACTTGAGTATTTGCCTGATAAAAAACCGGCATTAGAAATGCAATCGAATCGTTTTTATTTCAGATGAACTTCAATGATAATGATGGCCGAAACTGTTGAAGCTCAAGCTCTCAAGGCGAAAAGTGAGTGTTGTTATTAGTATACGGTAGTTATGAGGGGCATGCGCCTTTAAGGCCAAAAACCTATTATTTCGAAACCTAGTCATGATTATACTCATTCGAACAGGCTTAGCTATCTGATTCTAATGCACTATTTTTCATTGAGATCGGACTAAAATTGACCGAGATACTGTATTTTGAGGCCCTATGCGCCTTTAAGGTAAAAACCTAACATTTCGAAACCTAGTCATGATTATACTCAAATTGAAGCATTTTTCATGCTGATTCCAGAAATATCAAATTTATGATTCTAGCTCTCAAACTAACCGAGATACGGTATTTCGTGTCGAGATCCAAAAATTCTAAAAACTCAACTTTTTTCAAACTAGGTCATAATTATTATTTTTTGAACTGTCTTGGTCTCCTGTTTTCAAAAAAATTAAAATTGTGGCTCTAGCTCCAAAACTGACAGAGATACGGTAGTTTTACGGGTCATGCGCCTTTAAGGTCAAAAATCTGACTTTTTAGAACCTAGTCATGATTATACTCTTATTGAAGCTCTTTTCATGCTGATTCCAAATCTATTTTCAGAAATCGCCTTTTCTTAAAACTGATCAATTTATTCCAGGAAAAAGTATGCCTATTCAGTTTTAATGGACCAAAGGACGGGTCTCCATTCGGGTACATCTAAATATTTTTTTTTGTAAATTTTCATATAATTTTTATATATATTTGATCCTCGGACGGACATAACAATATAGTTTTTTTTTGTAAATTTTTATCAGTTTTTGTATTTATTTTCTAATTTTTAGACAAATATTATTCAAAAAAATTTTTTTTTGTAAATCTAAATTTTTTTCTTATTTTCTTATTTTCAATTATACTGCATTCAGTGATCTTTGCATAGTAAATTTTTAGTTTTTTTAATTGTATTTAGTCCTTTTTTTATCATTTTAACCGTCGTTGCTTCCGATTTACAAACCATTTATGAATACTTTTATTATGTACTTATATAGATTTGAATAAATTTTTAATTATCTCGATTCTGGAAAATTCCCACGTAAAATACACAAAATTTGAGATTTTAGGCACCCTGCGCCTTTAAGGTACAAAAATCTGACATCTGGGAACCTAGCCATGATTATACTCATATTGAAGCTCTTTTTATGCTGAGCAAGAATCTGATTTTTGGAATTGCTAAAATCAAAAATTGACCCGAATACGGTAGTTATGAAGAGCATGCGCCTTTAAGGTTCAAAAAATCAACATGTCCGAATCTAGTCAAGATTATACTCATTCGAATTGGCTCTGCTAGCTGATTCTAATGCACTAATTTTCATTGAGATCGGACTAAAATTGACCGAGTTACGGTAGTTTTAGAGACCATGCGCCTTTAAGGTCAAAAACCTGACATTGTGAATGCTATTCATGATTGTACTCATTCGAACCGTCTAAACGTGTTGATTTTGAAAGTTTCATTTTTATTTAGTTTGGACGAAAGCTGACTGAAATCCGGTAGATTTAGTATTTTCGTGGCGAGACCCGAAAAATGAAAAAATTTGAAAATTGAGCTAATTATGTCATGATTATGCTTTTCTGAACTGTCTTAACGTGCTGATTTTAAATATATGATTCTCAGAGCGATCGAACCAAAATTTACCGAGATACTGCACTCCTTTAAGGTACAAAAAGCTGATATTTAGAACCTAGTCATGATTATACTCAAATTGAAGCTCTTTTCATGCTGAGCAAGAATCTGGTTTCAGAAATTGCTAAAATCGAAAATTGACACGAATACGGTAGCTCTGAGACTCATTCTAATTGCTGAATACCACCCGGCAAATCACCCTACATATTGCCGTGGTCACTCTTACATAATACCCATTTCCACCTGTTCCTCCTCCCTTTAATTAATTGATGCCGACCATGCCGATTAGTAAGATCCAGATAACATCTTAAGCCTTAATGACTGAGGTTGCCCTCATTATTGGGGGAAAAGTGGGCGGAGCTTGAGTGATGGGGATCCCGAGGCTGTAGTTATTTTGCTCACCTTCCGGTTGCCTACCACTCTTACTTCTCTGTACTTCTTCTGCCCCTAAGACCTCCTCCCTCCTTTCCTCTTTTTCCACTTTTTTCCTTTCATGGATGGGAGGATTATCGCGCTGTAAAATAGCAAAAATATATGAGAGCCGCATCTTATTTTCATACTCTCGCTGTCTGCACTCTCTCTCTCCCTCTCATTCGCATTCATTTTTCTATTAAAATATCTTTTTTTTAATCTGCCACCCCCTCGCGTTTTGAGCCGCATTTAAGGCGATTTTCAGGCCGTTTTCAAGTTTTTTTCTGCCATTTTTTCTTGGATTTTGGTGCTGTTTTCGAGCCGTTTTCCCTTTTTTTAACCACTAAATTTGTAAAAAAAATTGCAGAAAATGTCCTCCATTCCAACAAACAGCTCCGGAAAAAAAGGATTCAAGCACAAGACAGAGGAGGCATTCAAGGCGGATAGTGAGTTTTTTTTTTTGGAAGTGCATGCGCCTTTAAGATAGAAAATAAAATTTTTCGAAACCCAGTCATGATTATACTCATTTTGAAGCTCTTTTTATGCTGATTCAAAAACTTTTTTCAGAAATTGCTAGATTTCAAAATTGGGTTAGCTACGGTAGTTTCTAGGGGTATGCGCGTTTAAGATTCAAAAACCGAATTTTTCGGAATCTAGTCATGATAATACTCATTGGAACCGGCTCAACGAGCTGGTTCCGAATATATAAATTATATGGGTCTCTGAGCGAAATTGATTGAGATACGGTAGTTTTTCTGAAAATTTAATTTTTCGAAAATTTTCGAAAATCTGTAACTTCTTCAGTTTTCAATACTTCCCGATGGTTTTTTGACTAAATATTCTAAAATTCATGAAAATGTTCGGCAAAAATATTTTGAAGATCACGCGATGAAAATTGAGGGAGGTACGGTAGTTTTCTTGGTGGCACCCATCCAAAAAACCAAATTTTTTTAAAAGCCGAAATCTAGTCATGATTATAATCATCTTGAAGGGTTTTTCGCGCTGATTAAGAGTATGTACTCGAAAATTGTGATTTCTCAAAATTGACCGAGATATGGTAGTTACAAGGGTCATGCGCCTTTAAGGTAAAAAACCTAACTTTTCTAAACCTAGTCATGATTATACTCATTCGAACCGCCTTAATTAGCTGATTCGAATGCACTATTTATTATTGAGATTAGAGCAGAATTGACCGAGATACGGTAGTTTTTGCGAATTGCTCATAATAAAAAATTTTCGAAAAAATTTCAAACCTGGTCATGATTATACTCATTTTGAAGCTCTTTTCATGCCAATTCAGAATCTGTTTTCAAAAATTGCTAAATCCCGAAATTAACCGAGTTACGGTAGTTTCGAGGGGTCATGCGCCTTTAAGGTACGAAAATAAAATTTTTCCAGTGCAACGCCGGGAGGAAAATCGCATCGGGAAGCAGAAACGAAAAGAAGAGAGTGAACGGAAAGGAAAGCAATTCCAGGAGGAACGGGAGCGCTTGAGGGAGAGGAGGGCCCAGTGGCCCCCATTGAAAAAGGACTACCTGCCAGAGTTGTGGGAGTAAGTTGGAGGGGTACTGTAGGGGGGTGTAGAAGAGTCGCAGACAACGAGGATGTCTAGGCGTCTGCGTCTCTCCTATAGTGAGGGTGAGGTGAGAGACGCAGTCAGGTAGACAGTCTTGTTGTCTGCGTCTCTTCTAGCTCTGCTTTCCTGTAGTCTGTCAGCTAGATGAGACGCAGACAGCGAGAGTGTCTAGGCGTCTGCGTCTCAAGCTACAGTAACCCAAAACTGGGATTACTGTAGTTTTAGTTGGTCGGGGGACGGTAATAGGTGCTGTAGGGGGAACTGTAGGAGGTACTATTGGGGTACTGTAGGGGGTACCGTAGGGGGTACTGTAGGGGGTACTGTAGGGGGTACTGTGAGAGGTACTGTAGCTACAGTAATCCAAAATGAGGGTTACTGTAACCTTAGTTTGTCGAGGGACTGTGGTGGGTACTGTTACTGTTGGGGTACTGTAAAGAGAACTGTAAGGGTACTGTAGGGGGTGTGGAAGAGACGCGGACAACGAGCTACAGTAACCCAAGATAGGGATTACTGTAGCTTGAGTTGGTAGACGGTGGCGTTAATGGGTACTGTAGGGGATACTGTAAGGGGTACTGTAGGGGGTACTGTAGAAGGTTCTGTAGGAAGTACTGTAAAAATTACTGTTGGGGGGTACTGTAGGGATGCTCTTGGGGGTACTGTAGGGGTACTGTAGTCATTCTTGAGAGCTAATGTAGGATTACTGTAGACGGTAAGGTGACTACAGTACCCCAAATCTAGGTTACGGTAGGATTACTGTAGAATGTACGGAATCTTCAGGCTTTTGTACCTCCAAAAGTGTAAATTTGACTCACCGTAATCCCAGAGGGTTACTGTAGTTTCTGTTGATCTGCAGGCTGGAGGTGTCGGTGGTACGGTAGGAGTACGGTAGATACTGTAGACCTGAAAATCATCAAGTTAGGGTTACTGTAGTTTTTGTAGATCAAAAGTTGAGTTTCAGGATCCGCCCCCTTTTTGCTAGAAAACTACAAAAAAACCGAGAAGAGACGCAGACAACGAGAGTGTCTAGCTGTCTGCGTCTCTCACCTCTTCTTGAGAGGCGCACCTTTTCTCTCTGCGTCTCTCTTCAATACAGAAAGAGAGATAGAGACGCAGACATCTAGACACTCTCCTTGTCTGCGTCTCTTCAAAGAGTAATGAGAGACGCAGACGACTAGACACTCTCGTTGTCTGCGTCTCTTCTAGTGCTTTTTCATCCCCGAAATCCCCAAATTTTCAGGGCGCACTACTCCTCCTACAGGGATTTCCCTGAATCGATTCAAATTTTTCAAGAAATGGAAAAAATCGAAAATGAGGAAGAAGCCAAGAGAAAATTGCTGGAAATGCTTGTGAAAGTCTCTTTTGTGGAGGCCAGTTTGACGATGGATGGCCGTCAAAATGTGGAGGAGTTGTGGGAGAACTTGAGGAAATCGGTGACCGAGGAGCAGGTAAGATGACTGAAAATAGTTTTCCGGAGGGTGGGAATACTTGAAAATGGATAGGGGAAAAAAAAAGATTTGACCCCAGGTGGGTTCGAACCCGGGTACCCAAATTTGTAGGCGGGAGTGTTAGCCACTAGGCCACGGGGGCGCGTTGGAGAGGAGGAGGAGGGGAGGACGTAGACGTGGACAAAAGAGGGGAGAGGGGGGGGGGGCAGAAACGCAGACAGCCAGAATGTCTAGCTTTCTGCGTCTCTCACAGCTGTAGGGAGGTCTGAGAGACGCAGACAGCTAAACACCCTTCTCGTCTGCGTCTCTTCCATCAGTTGTTATGGAATTGTAGACATAGGAGAGACGCAGACAACGAGAGCGTCTAGATGTCTGCGTCTCTCTCCTTCTCTCTGAAATAAGACTGAATGAAGAGACGCAGACAGCTAGGCACCCTCGTTGTCTGCGTCTCTTTCACCCCTATTTTCAGGAATTCCCATTCACATCCATGGAGGATCTCTCCACCTTCCTCCACTCAATGATTCCGATCTTCAGGAAGGATGTTCGGACCAAGAAATGGGCCAAAACCGGATGTCCGTTCCGAAGATTCTGCCAGTGGTTATATGACCGTCTCAGTCTAGGAGATGTCATCGATGAGAAGAATTTTGATCAGGAGTGAGTTTTTTTAGGCCCAAAACCCTCAATTTTAGGCCCAAAACCCTTGATTTTCAGCTTCGAGGAGTTCAAAAAAACGATCCCATTCCATCCAACTGAGAAAACAGAAGACCAAAAAACACTCAAGGAATTTGCCGGGAAAGAAGCGCTGCTGGATTTTTCCTCGTTTCGTTTTTTGGCGGCAACAATACCCGGATTGAAATTCGGTTAGTTTTTGGAAAAGAAGAGACGCAGACAGCGAGAGTGTCTAGCTGTCTGCGTCTCTTCTGAAAAGAAGAGAGGTGCGAGACGCAGTCAGCTAGACAGTTTCGTCGTCTGCTGCTCTCCAATAGAGAGGGTGGGGAGAGAGACGCAGGCAGTCAGACGTTCTAGTTGTCTGCGTATCTCCTATAGCGAGAGAGAGAAAGAGAGAGAGAAAGAGAGAGAGAGAGAGAGAGAGCGAAAGAGGATGAGAGACGCAGACGTCTAGACACTCTCGCTGTCTGTGTCTCACACAAAATCATACAAGAGACGCAGGCTCCTAGACACTCTCCTTGTCTGCGTCTCCCCCTTCCCAACTCCCTCTTATTTCCAGACAAAGCCACCGGAACTCTGTTTCTGACCCCAGAAGCTGCGTCCCGTTTCCCTCTACGCATCCCTTCATTCCTCAACACAGTCAACTCGTACAATCCCTTCAAAATTGACTATTCTCGAGAGATCAATTGTGGTGTTTCGTCGTATCCGATTAGGGGAAACCCTAAAAGGATAGGTGGATACATTTTGGGTGGTCCGTTGAACGGCATCAGGACCATCTGTTATGTCAAACGGATGCAACCAGAAAGGCCGGGTAATCAGAAGCAATTCGTGAGTTTTTTTTGGGTTAGAGGCGATATTGGAAGAGACGCAGACAGCTAGGGTGTCTAACTGCCTGCGTCTCTCACCCTTTCTCTGTTTGAGAAAGACGCATCCAGTATGAGACTCTGGTCGTCTGCTTCTCTTCTAAAAGACAGGTCAGGATCGATCAAACATACAAAGAGGAGACGCAGACAACGAGAGTGCCTAGCTGTCTGCGTCTGTCACCTCTTCTCTATTCAAAGGAGAAGCAGACAGTTAGACACTCTCATCGTCTGCTTCTTTCTTAGAAGACCGGCCAGGGACGCGATCAAGCCAAGACGAAACAGTTAGACGCAGACAGCTAGGGTGTCTCGTTGTCTGCGTCTGCCACCTCCCTCCTGTTACACAGACGCTTTGAGGAGAAAAGAGAAAAAGTGTGGAGGGGCGCGTTCAAGACGAGACGCAGTCAGCGAGAGTGTCTAGATGTCTGCGTCTTTCACCCCTCCTCTCGTGAAAATAGACGCAGCCAGTTAGATACTCTCGTCGTCTGCTTCTCTTCTAGAAGACAGACCAAAGGCGCGATCAAGCCTAGAGAAAAGAGACGCAGACAGCTAGAGTGTCTCATTGTCTGCGTCTCTGACCCATTCCTCTACTCAAGAGAGACGCAGACAGCTAGAGTATCAAGTTGTCTGCGTCTCTAACCCCATTCTCCATTTGAAAGAGACGCAGACAGCTAGAGGGTCTCGCCGGTTGCGTCTCCTCCTCAATCCCCATTTTCCAGCTCAACGCGTTCGGCTACATCCGTCCCAACGACCCAATGTCACAAGTGGAACTCTTCCAAACTGAGGCCTCTCGTCTGGATTTCCAGATGGAAGACTTGGCTCAAAGGGGGATTTATATGGAGCCGAATACTAATCAATTGGAAAAAAAGGAGTTTGATTTTAAATGTATTCATGGGGTACTGAATGATATGAAGGGAAGAGTCGTTTCGAGACCCAAAGTGGATTATGAGGAGGAGTCAAGGCAGAGGAATGAGAGGAAGAAAATGGAGCAAGAGGATGGTGGAGGAGAGACTGGAAATGAAGAAAAGGGGCGGAGCCAAGGGAGCTGTTAATTTTTGTAGCCCCAAAATGTATTTTTCCATGAAAAAAAATGCCAAAAACCAGTTATTTTTTCCCTATTTTTGACCATATTTTCCTGCATTTTTGGCTCTAAAGACCCCTCAAAAAGCGTGATTTTCCCACAATTTTCCATATTTTCTGTCTCAAATTTTCTGTCCAGAAACTGCTTATTTTCCTCAGATTTTTTCCGAAGATTACAGTCCAAAGACCTCGGAAATTATTTTTTTTATCACAAAAAAATAGCTCGAAAATTGAATTTTTGCCCCCAAAATCATCCCAAAAAATGTAATTTTGGCCTGCTTTCCCCAATTTTTCCAGAAGTTTCCGCCGAAAAATTGCCCAAAAAACGTGTAATTTTTGTCTTTTTTCCTAATTTTTCTCGAATTTTTTGTCACTTATACCTCTAAAAAATCTTGATTTTGTGCATGATTTCCCCTATTTTTCTCGAAATGCTCTCGTTAATTTTCCTTCATTTATCCAGAAAACTCCGCCTCAAAACCCCTCAAAAACTGTATTTTTTCCTCAACTTTGATCAAAATTTTAGCCCCAAAACCATTTAAAAACTGTGATTTGTTCCTGATTTTCCTATTTTTTTTCCTATTTTTTTTATTTATTCTTATGAAAATCATTTCAAAATTGTCTGTTTTTTCTCTGATTGAACTAATAAAAATGTATTTTTAAGCCAAAAGAAAAATCAGTTTTCTGCAGTTTTTGTTGTCTTTGCAGTTTGTAGTAAGCTTCTCCAGCTCTTCTTAGTGATTGACTGTCTGTGTGTCTGTTTGTCCAGTTACCGTTCACCTTCAATGAAACTCGGACATCAATGGCACTTGCTTCGTGGCTTTCCGGAGATCCTGAAAAAATATTCTGTAGCTTTTGTAGTCTCCCCCTCTCCCTAGACACCTGGACATCCAGATAGGCAGACAGACATCCAAATATTCGGAGATCAAGGAATCCGGACACTGAATGTCCTTTACATCCGGACAAACCGACAAGTTATAGACCTTGGACATCTGGACATCCAGACACACAGACAGACAACCACCCCTCGGATTGTTTACCCTCCCCCCCCCTTTCTCTATGTTGTTGACACGCGCATTACTTCTGCCCCCTCTTCCCGACCGCTCCTATCCGTGCCGCCCGTTCTCTACTTCTCTGCACTCTCTCCCTTCTCAAATACTCTCTCTCTCTCTCTCTTTAGTTTCATTCTATTCATTTTACTTCTTCCCTTCTTACCCAATGGATATCCAGTGAATTGATGTCCTCTAATAGTATTGCATCGTTATGATTATTTTTGAATTTTATTCTCTATTTATTGGATTGATTTGTTTCCTTTGGACTTCGGGAGCTGTTTTTGTGATTTTTTGGAATTTTGTCGAAAAATGAGCCGGTTCAATTGATGGAGATGGGTCATTCAATTCAAACACTACGGATGACATACTCAATGACTGGGTCCTGACAATGTGAGCCCTCAATTCTTTTAAATTGCCCGGTATATCTCAAAAAGGGGCGAAGCTAGAAGAAAGTTGTCAACTACAAACTTGTTTAAAATTTAATTGTGAGCAAGATTGCTGTTGACAACTTTTTTCTAGCTGCACCCCTTTTTGAGTTATGCGCCTTTAAATTTGGAGTGCCGCTTGAGAGAGGAGGCGCCGTGAGGGTGCACGCCAACTTTAAAGGCGCATATCTCAAAAAGAAACGGAGCTAGGAAAAAGTGGTCAACTACAAACTTGCTCCAAATTTAATTTTAATCAAGTTTGTAGTTAATAATTTTTTGATAGCTCTCATATGAAAAAAGATACGATTGCTGAAATCCCCTAAGAACTTTTTTTTCAGAAAAGTGATTACTTCGGCAAGAAGGGCTTGGAAAAAAGGGTATCTCGTACCATATCGGTGAGTTTTTTTTAAACGATTTTGGCTCAAAAACAACTGAAAATCACATTTTTCAGCTATTTTTGTCTAAGTTTTCGCCAAATTGTGACACTAATGACCCCAAGACCAAGGGCTGAATTTTGAAGGCGCATAACTCAAAAAGGGGCAAAAAAGTTGTCAACTGCAAAGTTGTTTCAAATTAAATTTTGAACATGTTTTCCGTTAGCAACTTTTTTCTAGCTCCGCCCCTTATTCCGATATGCGCCTTTAAAGTCAAGATGCATCTAGCACCCTTGGCGCTCCCCAACTTTAAAGGCGCATATCTCAAAAAGGGGTGGAGTTACAAAAAAGTTGTCAACAGCAAACTTGCTTGAAATTGAATTTCAAACAACTTTGTAGTTAATAATTTTTTGATAGCTTTTACCGGAATGAAGTTACAGTCTCTCAAATCAGTAACATTTTTTTTGCAGGAATCTGACAACATCAACAAAAAGCTTGGAAAAAAGGTATGAGTTACCATATCGGTGAGTTTTCGACCATTTCTGATAGTTTTTGAACCTAAAAATACTGATTTGTCCATCAAAAACCAAAGTTTTTCAGATTAGACTTCGCGCAAAAGTTTCTACCCAATTGAAAGTAGACGGTCTGTCCTCTGATCATTGCTGATCCGATAACGCAGGTTCGTTTTTTTCCCGGTTTTTTTAAATTTTGGGCCTAAAATAAAGGGTTTTGGGCCTGAAATTAGGGGTTTTTGGGCTTAAAATTAGGGGTTTTCGGGCCTAAAATTAGGGGGTTTCGGGCTTAAAATTGAGGGTTTTTGGCCCTAAAATTAAGGGTTTTTGGGCCTGAAATTAGGGGTTTTAGGGCCTAAAATTAAGCCTTTTTTCAATCAAAAATCAATTTTTCAGGTGCTTATCACGAGTGAAAAAAAGCAATGGAGGATCTCGAGCTTTATAATTTTTTTAATACCAAGTATTCCTATCATTTGCAATGGAAAATTGTATCTTTTTTGAATTTAAATTTAATTTTTTTTTGGAAGTATAAGGAAAAGAAAGTTAAAGAAGATCATGCACTTAAAATTGTTTTTTGAAATTGAATGTGACCTCGCGAGCGCGCACATAAATATTGGTTTTTATTAAAAGTCGTGTTTTTTTTTCGTAAAAATTTCAGGAAATTTCATTGAGTTTTTTCAAAGCACCACCCACACTACAAAAAAGGACATCCAGACAAACAGATCCTCTTTCTGTTAGCTCCCCTGAATGTAGACATCGGGACCAACCTACGAAACTACAGACGCTGGACATCCGGACATCCAGATACACAGACAGACAACTACCCCTCGGGATTGTTTACACCCCTTCTTCCGCTTTGTTGACACGCGTCCAACTTCTGCCCCCTCTTCCCGACCGCCCCTATCCGTGCCGCCTGTTCTCTGCTTCTCTGCACTCTCTCTTCTCAAATACTCTCTCTCTCTCTCTTTAGTTTCATTCTATACATTTTACTTCTTCCCTCATTTACCCAATGGATATCCAGTGAATTGATGTCCTCTAATAGTATTGCACTGTTTTGATTATTTTTGAATTTTATTCTCTATTTATTGGATTTATTTGTTCCCTTTGGACTTCGGGAGCTGGTTTTTTATGATTTTTTTTGAATTTTTTGGAGCAATCTCGATGGATTTTGATGGAAAGGTGACTTTTTTGAAAATATCTCAAAAAGGGGCGGCGCTAGAGAAAAGTTGTCAACTACGAACTTGTTCGATATTAAATTTTGAGCAACTTTGTAGTTGAAAACTTTTCTCTAGCTTTTATGGTTTCTGAGATATGCGCCTTTGAAGTTGGGGTGCCCCCAGTGGCAGAGAAAGAAGAGAGAGCGTGCGCCGCCCGTCTTGGGTACAAGAGACGCAGAGAAAGGAGGCGCTGGAGCAGCATCCTAACTTTGAACGCGCATATCTCAAAAAGGGACGGAGCTAGGAAAAAGTGATCAACTGCAAACTTGTTCAAAATTTAATTCTGAGTACGTTTGTAGTAGACAACTTTTTTCTAGCTCCGCCCCTTTTTGAGATATGCGCCTTTAAACAAAAATGAAGTTTTTCCAGAGATTCACGGGACTCTTCCCGGAAATTCAACTGACCCATTCGATCCCGCTGGCCATCAAATCGCTTGCAAGCTTTTAAAGCCACAATGTGAATAGTAAGTTAATCGCCCGTTTCTCATTTGCATCATAAAAATTATTGAAGCACCTAAGAACGATTCCAAAAGGAACGGCTGCAATCTACCAGCTAGAATCAAGTGAGTTTCTGACCCAAAAATACTAAATTCAGGCCCAAAATCAATCATATTTTCAGAAAAAAGAGTGGACTTTGTACAGAAGTTCCTACCCAAGACAGCAACTTAGTGGTTCTGACAAGTGAGTTTTATTTTGGTGGGGGGGGGGTCTAACTTTAAAAGCACATATCTCGAGAAGGGATGGAGCTAGGAAAAAGTTGTCAACTGCAAACTTGCTTAAAATTAAATTTTGAGCAACTTTGGAGTTGACAACTTTTTTCTAGCTCCGCCCCTTTTGAAGATATGCGTCTTTAAAGTAGGGGGGGGGGGGGGTGACCCCGAGGCAGGCAAGATACCCCATTTTTAAAGGTGCATATCTCAAAAAGGGGTGGAGCTAGAGAAAAGTTGTCAACTACAAACTTTTTCAGAATTGAATTTCGAGCAAATTTGCAGTTAACAACTTTTTCCTAGCCCCGCTCCTTTTTGAGATATGCGCCTTTAAACTTTGATTTTCAGAAGATGTTATGTCGGGGAGCAGGTCGATGCAAAAAGAGATGGCTGCAATCTACCGGCTAAAATCAAGTGAGTTTCTGACCCAAAAATACTAATTTTAGGCCTAAAAACCCTGATTTTAGTCCCAAAAACCCCTTTTTTAAGCCGAAAATCCATATTTTTTCCAGAAAAAAAGTAGATTTTGCTCAGAAGTTTCTACCCTGCACAGTCACCTACTCGTTCAAACAAGTGAGTTTTTTTTCCAAAAAAAAAATTTTTTGCAATTTTTTTTTCAGAAATGTTCCGCAAATTTCACAAGCACGGATCCGATAACGCAGGTGAATTTTTATTTTTCTAAAAAAAATGAAAAATAAAATATTTTTTGACCCTAAAAACCAAAATTTCAGGTGCATATCACGGGTTAAAAAGGAGGAGGATTCATCGTTATCAAGTCCGTTCGGATAACGCTGGTAAGTGTTTTTTAGGCCCAAAAACCCCTAATTTTAGGCCCAAAAACCCCTAATTTTAGGCCCAAAACCCCTAATTTTAGGCCCAAAACCCCTAATTTTAGGCCCAAAAACTTAAAAAATCCAATTATTTTTTTCAGGGTCGTACGGGAGTTCAACAAAAAAGTAGCTGTAACGGGATATAATTTTTTTTATTTGTATAAAAATTTCTTATCACGTAGCACATATCACAGCTGATAAAAATTTGTTGAAAAAATATTTTTTTTTTGAAAAATCCAAATAAAGCTACAAAAACCACACACTACCCTGGACATCCGGACAAACAGACAGAAAGACTATTCTCCTTTTTACTCGTTCAGAATGAACATCCAGACACCCGGACAAACCGACACCCGACCATTTTTTTCCACCCGTTCAGATCGATAGTTTTTTCTATTGAAAAAATGATCATGTGGACAGCCGGACATCCAGACATCCGGAAACACAGACAGATTACAATTCTTCCGCTTTGTTGACAACTGTCGTACATATGCCCCCTTTTCTTCGTCCGGACTGCCTCTAGCGTGCTGACCTTTCTTTGTTTCTCTGCACTCTCTCTCCTCAAATACTCTCTCTCTCTCTCTCCCCTTAGTTTTATTCTCATTTCATTTCTCTTTTTACCCTATGGATATCCAGTGAATTGATGTCCCCTCTAACTGTATTTCATGTATTTGATTGTTTTTGAATTTTTTTCTCTATTTATTGGATTGATTTGTTCCCTTTGGAATTCGGGAGCTTTTTTGGATGATTGTTTTGAACTAAATTGGAGTAATTTCGATGGATTTTTATGTAAAAGTGAGTTTTTCGAGAATATCTCGAAAAGGGGCGGAGCTAGAAAAAAGTGATCAACGGCAAACTTGCTCAGAATTGAATTTTGAACAAGTTTGTAGTTAAAAACTTTTCTCTAGCTTTTATGGTTTTTGAGATATGCGCTTTTAAAGTGAAAGTGAGAGAAAAGAGGAGAGAGCGTGCGCCCTCCGCGTTGGGTGCGAGAGACGCAGAGAAAGGAGGCGCGGAGGGAGCGCTCTTACTTTGAAGGCGCATATCTCGAAAAGGGGCGGAGCTAGAAAAAAGTGATACACTGCAAACTTGCTCAGAATTGAATTTTAAGCAACTTTGTAGTTGACAAAGTTTCTCTAGCTTTAACGGCTTCTGAGATATGCGCCCCTAAAGTCAGGGTCAGAAAAAAAGAGGAGATAGTGTGCGCCCTCAGCGTTGAGTGCGAGAGACGCAGAGAAACGGGGCTTACTCACTTTAAAGGGGCATATCTCAATTAGGAGAAAAGCTAGAAAAAAATTGTCAATTTCAAACTTGTTCAAAATTGAATTTTTGAGATATGAGCCATTGAAGTTAGGAAGCCCCAGGTGGCATGAAGGAAATGAAAGAAGGTGTTTGAGGGCGCATATCTCCGGAACCAGTGGAGCTAGAAAAAAGTTGTCAACTGCAATTTTGTTCAAAATGACTAGTCGTACAAGTTTATAGTTGAAAGTTTTGTTCTAGCTCTGCTGATTCTTGAGATATGCCCCTTTGAAGTCAGGCGACACCGTGGAAGAGAGAGAGAGAAGTGACGTCGGTGTTTGAAGGCGCATATCTCGAGAAGCAGAAGAGCTGAAAGAATGTTGTCAACTGCACTTTTGTTAAAAATTCAATTCTAAAAAAGTTCACAGTTGATAATTTTTTCCCAGCATCAGTGGTTATTACAGAAAATGGTCAAGCTCTCAGTGGAAAGAAAGGCGGAAAATGAGGCACTCGTCGAACTCTTTGCTGAAAAGTGCGAAGAGGCGGAACATCCTTTGAATATTGACCATGAAATCAAAAAGTTCATCGAGACCAGAGGAAGCGACACGCACTTGAATGCATTGAAAACGTTCGTTCAGCAGTATAAAGAGACGGTTCGGAAGATAACGGACAAAGGAAAAAGAGCCAGACAGTTGTTTTGTTTGGGTGTGTTCATACATGAAGACTTGATGAAAGAGTGAGTCTTTTTGACCACATTTTGATCCAAAAGGCGTTATGCTGAATCAGAACTTTTTCCAAATCAGATATCTCAAAAGTGAGCGGAGCTAGGAAAAAGTTGTCAACTGCAAAATTTCTTAAAATAAAATTTGGAGCAAGTTTGTAGTTGACAACTTTTTTCTAGCATAAGTGGTTCCTGAGATATGCGCCTTTAAAGTCAGGGTGTCCTCTTTCCCAGCTCTACTTGAGGTAATCTTTTTGAAGGCGCATATCTCAAAAAGGGGCGGAGCTAGGAAAAAGTTGTCAACTGCAAACTTGTTCAAAATTTAATTTTGAATAAGTTTGTAGTTGACAACTTTTTTCCAGCTCTTATGGTTCTCGAGATATGCGCCTTTAAAGTGAGAGAGAAAAGAAGAGAGAGCGTGCGCCGCCCGTCTTGGGTGCGAGAGACGCAGAGAAAGGCGGCGCGGGGTAGCATCTAAAGGCGCATATCTCAAAAAGGGGCGGAGCTAGAAAAGAGTTGTCAACAGCAAACTTGTTCAAAATTTGATTTTGAACAAGTTTGTAATTGACAACTTTTTTCTAGCTTATTTGGTTTTTGAGATATGCACCTTTAGAGCTGACTGACGCCTAAAGTTTTTGAACATCGGGTACATTTAGACGGTTTTTGCTGTTAGGGAGTTCGCACACATCAACAATTTTTCCTAAAGTTTCATTTTACAGACAGTGATGAAGGATGGGAACGAACAAGGTGGACAAAACCCTCAAGAAGATCCGCAACACAACATTTTTTTTTTTCGAATCAACTTGCCGACAATGCTCTAATTCAAATGGAAAGAATGATAAAGCTGTATCATTTGCGTCATGAGGTGAAACTTGGAATACAGCTGTACGAGTTGTCTTCGAATCGTGAGTTTTTTAAGGCCCAAAATCCCTAATTTTAGGCCAAAAATCCTTTTTTTTTTCAGAAAAAAAAGTGGACTTCGCTCAAAAGTTCTTACCCAGGACAGCAACTTATTGGTTCTAACAAGTGAGTTTTTTTTTCCAAAAAAAAATGTTTTTAAATTTTTTTTTTCAGAAGTGCTATGGAAACTTCGAAGGCGCGGGTCCGATAACGCAGGTAAATTTTTATTTTTCAAAAAAAAAAAAACATTTTTTGACCCAAAACACTAAAATTTCAGGTGCATATCACAGGTATAAGAAAAAGGAGGCGGTTATGTTGTCATCAAATCCGTTCGGATAACGCTGGTAAGTGTTTTTTAGGCCCAAAAACCCTCAATTTTAGGCCCAAAAACCCTTAATTTTAGGCCCAAAAACCCTTAATTGTAGGAGCAAACCCCAAAAAATCCAATTTTTTTCAGGGTCGTACGGAAGTTCAATAAAAAAGTAGCTGAAACGGGATATAATTTTTTTTTATTTGTATAAAAATCTCCCAGCACGTGACACATATCACAGCTAATAAAAATTTGTTGAAAAAATATTTTTTTCATGGTAAAATCGAAAAAAAAGCTAAAAAAAAAACTACCTTTTCCACTATATCTTTCTGTCCGGAGCCCTGGACATCCGGACAAACAGACAGGCAGACCACTTTTGTTTCTAGCTATTTAGATCCTCAAAATCCTAGATGAATGGACATCTGGACACACAGACAGACAACAAGACGACATCCGGACACACAGATCATCGATCTTCTTGTCTCCCTAGTTTTCGATATCCGGACAAACCCACAAACTATGGAATTTGGAAATCTAGACATCCGGACATCCGGACACACATACAGACTAAAATTTCCACCCTTTTTATTGCCAACCGTCCTACTTCTACCCGCCATGTCTCGCCTTGAGTCTTTCCTCTTCCCTCAACAACTAGACATCCGGACATCCAGACACACAGACAGACTACAACCCCTCGGGAATGTTTACCCCCCTTCCTCCGCTTTGTTTACAACCATCCTACTTCTGCCCCCTCTTCCCGACCGCTCCTATCCGTGCCGCCCTTTCTCTGCTTCTCTGCACTCTCTCTTCTCAAATACTCTCTCTCTCTCTTTAGTTTCATTCTATTCATTTTACTTCTTCCCTCATTTACCCTATGGATATCCAGTGAATTCGATGTCCTCCCCCTCCTTTTAATAGTATTGCATCTTTGGGGTATTCTTTGATTATTTTTGAATTTTATTCTCTATTTATTGGATTGATTTGTTCCCTTTGGAATTCGGGAACTGTTTTTTATGATTTTTTTGAATTATTTTGGAGCGATTTCGATGAATTCTGATGTAAAGGTGAGTATTTTGAGAATATCTCAAAAAGGGGCGGAGCTAGAAAAAAGGTGTCAAGAGCAAACTTGCTCAAAATAAAATTTTGAACAACTTTGTAGTTGACAACATTTCTCTAGCTTTATCTGTTCTTGAGATATACGCCTCTAAAGTCAGGGCCAGAGAAAAGAACAAATAGCGTGCGCCCTCTTCGTTCGGTGCGAGAGACGCAGAGAAAGGTGGCGCGGGGAGGGAGCCTCCATTTTAAAGGCGCATATCTCGAAAAGGGGCGGAGCTACAAAAAAGTTGTCAACTGCAAACTTGTTCAGAATTAAATTTTGAGCAAGATTGCAGTTGACACTTTTTTCCAGCTCCAATGGTTGCTGAGATATAGGGCTTCAAAGTTAGAGGGCGCCAAGAGCGCCGAGAGAGAGCTAGCTTAAAACTTAGGTCACTTTGAATTCGGAAAATCAATATTTTCTTAAGATGGAAACGTCCGTGTTCACCGTTATCTCGCTTCCGAAACTTAGGACCACGCAAGTTCTACGGAGGATGCATTGGAGCAAGAGGAATGAAGCACATAGGGGCAACACCAGAAGCTTGGAACTTTGACACGGTAAATTTTTTTGTACGCTCCATCTCACACGGACTTTTACAAATTTCATATTGCGTCTTTTAAATTCTGACAGTAAGCCGCGCTTAAGCCGAAGCAGCGTGCACCATGTTTCCAGAGCATTTTTCAGTAATAACTTTCGATCAAATTCTGTCAACACTATATTCAAAATGACGCGAAGAAAAATTTCTATTCAATTTGATTCAAAAAAAGCTTAGGCCCTGATTTTTAATTTTTCGAAAAAAATGAGAAAAATGCCTACGTATCGCTGAGTCGCCACGCTGCTGGCATGCGACCCTACTGTAAATTCATCCAGAAAATTCAAATTACCGCCGAAAACTGACCTTTTTCATGGTATTTATTCTGTCATTAAGTTGAGTCTGAAAAAACAGTAACTCCTACAAAACGGCTCATGGGGGGTCCTTCATTCCCACGAACAAGCTTTAAAAGCACATATCTCAAAAAGGGGCGGAGCTAAAAAAAAGTTGTCAACTACAAACTTACTTAGAATTGGATTTGGAGCAACTTTGCAATTGACATCTTTTTTCTAGCACCGCCCCTTTTTGAGATATGCGCCTCTAAACCTAAAAACATCCTGAAAAAATTTTTTTTGCAGGAATCGTAATCTGTCGAGGAGCGGGGATATGCAGGAGAAGTAGAAAATAGGATGCTCAAACGTAGGTTTTCATCTGGTTTTGAGCAGAATAGTTCTAATTTTATCCAAAAATCATGAACTTTTGGGTGAAAAACGTTTATTTTAGGCCCAAAAACCCTCATTTCTCGACCAAAAAAGGTTTTTTTTTCAGAAAAAAAGAACTTGTGAAGTGAACCATTACAGTACTCATAGACGGCTCCAACGACAGAAAAAGATCAGACAATGCAGGTAATTTAAGGCCAAAAACCCCCATTTTTTCAGTCAAAAACCCTTAATTTCAGGCGCCTATCACGAGTAAAGAAAACTATGAAGAACCGTATGAGTACGGTCTGACAACGCCGGTGAGTTCTTTTTTTGGTGTTTACATCAAAAAACCGTCAATTTTAAGCCCAAAACCCCCTGATTTCGGACCCAAATCCCTCAATTTTAGGCCCGAAAACCCCTAATTTTAGGCTCAAAAACCCCTAATTTTAGGCCCAAAACCCTTAATTTTAGGCCCAAAAACCCCTAATTTTAGGCCCAAAAACCCCTAATTTTAGGCCCAAAAATCTTCAATTTCAGGCCGGAGAATCCCTAATTTTAGGCCCAAAAACCACTAATTTTATGCCCAAAAATCCTAATTTTAGGCTAAAAATCCTCAATTTTAAGCCCAAAAACCCCTAAATTTAGGCCCAAAACCCCTCATTTTTTAGTCTAAAAACCCTTAATTTTAGGCCCAATAACCCTTATATTCAGGCCCAAAAACCCCCAATTTCAGGCTCAAAAAGCCCTAATTTTAGTTCCAAAACCCCTTTATTTTGGGCCCAAAAACCCTTATTTTTCAGCCTAAAACCCTCAATTTTAGGCCCAAAGTTTCAAAATTATTTTTTGCAGGTTGCTACAAAAAAGATTTCCCACAAAATGGTCAATTTCTGCGGATAAATAATTAATTTTTTTTGTTGTGTTAACAGTTCCTCAAACTCTAGATGAAACATATAATAAATGTGTTTTGGAGGTTCATTGTCCACGGCGACATCCGGACAAACAAACTGACACAACCTTTCCTCACGAGTTTTTCTTTAGTTTTTTTTTTATCTAGACGTCACTTTCCAGCAAAAAAGACGAGAAAAACTATTGAAACCTGCTTAGAATGTCTTGAAAATGAGAAAAAGAAAATAAAAAAGAAAAAGCCGCCAGGTGGGGTCGAACCCGGGACCCTCAAAACGTCGGGCGGCAGTGTTAGCCACTGCGCCACGAGAGACACGTGGCAAGGAGGGAGAGATGGCGTAAAGGTACGCAGAGAAAAAGGCAAGGGGGGGGGTGGAGTGGGGAGTGGTGATACCGGGCGGGGGAGTAGAAGCTGGGGTAGGAGAAGCCCAGAAACTACAAAGACTACAAAGACTACAAAGGCTACAAACTACACTAACCTCCTTTTCTTACTTTGCTCCTTCCTTCCACCTTATCGGTTGGTCCCGGCTGCTCCTCGGTTGGTTGTTGGCTCTGCAAAATCAAACAGACTACAAAAACTACAAAAAATCAGAAGAGACGCAGGCAGCTAGAGTGTCTAGCCGTCTGTGTCTCTCTCTCTCTCTCGTCCCCCTCTCTGCAAATGAGACGCAGACAACGAGAGTGTCTCGCTGTCTGCGTCTCTCGTCTCCTATCTAGCCACAAGAGACGCAGGCACCTAGAGTGTCTCGCTGTCTGCGTCTCTTCCCTTGGTTTTCCCCCTTTTTTCAGTGAATTTTGTGCGGTTCTACCCTAATTTTCGACTTTTTCGTTATTTCCAAGCTCAAATTCTTGGTTTTCACCCTATTTTCACCCGATTTCCAGCCAAAATTGCTAATTTTTCATTACAAAAAAGAAAACCCGGCAAAAAATTTCATTAAATTCACAGAAAACAAAACAAAGAGACAAAAAAACTCGCTCAATGGGTGGGGAAAAATTGCACAAAATTTGTGGAAATGTGGGTTAGAAAATGGGGAAAAAATTAGAAATTTCTCAGAAAACGAACCAAGGCGATGAGCACAATTGGGTAGACGTACGGCGAGAATGTCGTACTGTAGTTTTCGTCGGAGCTGGAATAGAGAGGGGAATAAGTCGGTTGGGAGTGGTGATACGGAAAAATTGTCAACTACAAAGTTGCTAAAAATAAAATTTGGAACAACTTTGTAGTTGATCATTTCCCTCTAGCTCCGCCCCCAAAGGCCCAAAACCTACTCATCATCATCCCGATCGTTCTCCTCCTCCTTCATATCATCATCATCGTGGTCGCTCTCCTTTTGGTTATTTCTTTCGGATTTTTGGTCGGTATCCTTGTTGTTTTGGTCCTCCTGAACTTGGTGGGGTGTCTGAAAATGATGAACCTTTATTAGAAGGGCACTTCTCCCCCATCCGGTAGGAGGGAGGGGACTGTTTAAGTTTAAAGGCACATAACTCGAAAAGGGGCGGAGCTAGAAAAAAGTTGTCAACTACAAAGTTGCTCCAAATTTAATTCTAAACAAGATTGTAGTTGACAACTTTTCTCTAGCTTCACCCTTTTTTGAGATATGCGCCTTTAAACTTGGAACAGTCTAGAAAAATGACTACCGTCACTTTAAAGGCGCATATCTCAGCTCTCCTCATAGCTATGAAAAAATGGTCAACTACAAGCCTGTTCAAAATTTAATTTCAAACAACTTTCTAGTTAACAACTTTTTTCTAGCTCCGCCCCTTCCCGACTTACCGGCTCCTCCACAATTCCTCTCTTCTGCCGCTCCACCTCCTTCTCATCGGGTCTCTTGATCTGCGTCTCCGTCGTATCGCGGGCGACTCGTCTGTCCGAGTGTCCAGATGTCCAGATGTTCGAATCGATGACGGCGAGTTCCAGGCCTTGTGGAATGGTCAAATTGTTGACAAGAAGTCCTTCCGTCATGAAGAATTTGTTCGATTTTTTCGAGAAATCCTTCGGGAGCTCGTGTTCGAAGAAGTTGCAAATGAAGTTGCGGTTGAAGTACGTTTGGACGGCGGACGGGGATGATTTGAGCTGAAATTAGAGAAAAATTGAGAAAATTGAGGGAAAACTGGAGAAAAATCGGTTGAAATCGCCATTTTTGTCTGTCTGTATGTCTGGATATCCGGATGTCTGTCTGTAGCTTGGCAAATCCGGATGTCTGTCTGTGTGTCTAGATGTTCAGGCATCTTCGGATGTCAGGAATCTTGTCTGTCTGTGTTTCAGTATACCCGGATGTCTGTCCGTAGCGCTACAAGTCCGGATGTCTGTCTGTCTGTTTGTCCGGATGTCCGGAACTCTGTGCATCTGTCTGTTTTTCCGGATGTAGTACAGTCTTTCTGTCTGTCTGTCCGGATATCCAGATTTCCGGATGTTCCGGAAGCTTCTGGGTTCAGATGTCTGTCTGTTTGTCTGTCAAGATGTCCGGATGACTGTCTATCAGTCTGTCTGTCTGTCTATGCACCCATCTGTCTGTCTGTGCGCCCAGATTTCTGTCTGTCCATCTGTCTATATGTTTGTCTGTCTGTTTGTCTATGTGTCCGGATGTCCAGTCCCTGCTAGGGATGTCTATCTGTCTGTCCGGATGTCCATCCACCTTATTGGCAACTAGGCCAGCCTATCTGTCTGTCAGTTTGTCCCGATGTCCCTCTGGATGTCCGGATGTCTAGTTCAACCCCAGGGTTGTGAGCCCCCATGTCTATCTGTCTGTCTTTCGGTCTGTCTAGAAATCTAGATGTCCGGATGTCCAGTCACCCTAAGGACTGCTAGTCCAGTCTGTCTGTGTTTCCAGTTGTCTGTCTGTCTGTTTGTCCATGATCCCGGATGTCCGGTCACCCTAGGTGCTAATAGACCAGTCCACCTGTATGTCCGGATGCCCGTCTGTCTACCTGTTCGTCTGTCTGTCTGTCTGTCTGGATATCTGTCTGTCGATCTATCTGTTTGCCTATATGTCCGGATGTCCAGACACCCTAGATGCTCCTAGACCAGTCCATCTGTCTGTCCGGATGTCCATTATCCTTACAGACTTCTAGGTCAGTCTGTCTGTGTTTCCAGTTGTCTGGATGTCTGTCTGGATGTCCAGATATCCCCTTTCCACTCACCTTATCCACAATCCTCACCGCCTCTCCATCGACAGCCTCTCCTCTCAATCGTTTCGCCGCTCGTGGCACACAAATCAAGTACTCCTTCTTCTTCCCCTCCTGGTGGTCCTTGCCCTCTGGCTCCGCCCCCTGACTCAATGCAAAGTACGTCTCCTCATGAATCTCCGAGTTGACATGAATCCTCACATGCTGCTCATCCAAATCCACCCACACCCGACAATCATTTCCATCGGATTCCGGTTGACAGTTGACGGGCAGTCCGTAGCAGGAGCCCTGTTGGGAGCAGTCCCACTTCTGGTCCCGGTCCTCGAGGTCACGCCTCTCCATTCGGTTACTCTCCTGATGCTCCTCGAGGGGCTCCAAGTGATCCAGGGGCTCCGGGGACTCGTCCAGTGACCACGCCTCCTCCTCCAGTTGTTCGTTTGTCCAGATGTCCTCCTGACCGATTGGTAAGAGCTCTGTCAATGGGGGAATGATTATCTGGTCGGAATAGGGGGTGCCCTCGGCGATGAAGAAGTTCGAGCGGGTCGAAAAGAGATCCGGGAGCTCATCCTCGTGGAATGTGCAAATGAAGTTTCGGTTGAAGTAGGTTTGGATCGAGTCCGGGTCCGAGGGGAGCTGCAAAAAATTGAATATTTTTAAGATGTCTGTCTGCCGGCAAGTCCGGATGTCTGTTTGTGCGTCCGGATATCCGGATGTCTGTCTGTCCGTCCAGAAGTCCTGATGTCTATCTGTGCGTCTAGAAATCCAGATGTCTGTCGGTGTGCTGGGAAGTCCAGACGTCTGTTTGCCCCTTCCCTAGATGTCAAGGTTCTAGTTTGTCTTTCTGTGTGGCTAGATGTCCCGATGTCTGTCTGTACCTCTGAATGTCGGGATGTCTAGGGAGGCTCAGGTGTCTGTCTGTCAGTTTGTGTGGGGGCAAGTCCGGATGTCCAGATGTCTGTCTGTGTGTCCTCTTGTCTAGATGTCAAGTACCCACTTTGTCTGACTGTCTGTCTGTGAGTCTAGATGTCCCGATATCCCGATGTCTGTCTACAGGACTAGATGTCCGGATGTCTAGGTGTCTGTCTGTACATCCCTTCATCCAGATGTCAAGTTTTCAGTTTGTCTATCTGTGCATCTAGATGTCCAGATGTGTGTCTGTAGGCAAGTCTGTCCGGATGTCCAACTAACTTATGGGCTTCTAGACCAGTCCATCTTTTTTCCAGCTGTCCGGATGTCTGTCTGTTTGTCTGTCTAGATGTCCGGATGTCCATGTACCACCCCCACCCCCTTTCTACCAGGCTAACAGACCTATCTGTCTGGGCTCTCAATTGTCTATCTAGCAGTCTGTCTGTGTGTCCGGATGTCCGTATGTCTGTCTAGATGTCCGTATGTCTGTCTGTCTGTTCTGTCTATATGTCTAGATGTCTGTCTAGATTTCTAGAAGTCCGGATGTCCTTCCTTCTACAAGGCTTACAGAGCTGTCTGTGTGTTTGTTTGTCTGGATGCCCACCCACCCTAGAGAATACTAGACCATTCTATCTGTCTCTCTAAATGCCCGGAAGTCTGTCTATCTGTCTATCTAGATTTCCGGATGTCTGTCTGTCTAGTTTCTCTCTAGATTAGTAAGCCCCCATATCTAGTTGTCTGTCTATCTGTCTAGGCGTCCAGATGTCCATCTGTCCCTCCCCATGTCCGGATGTCCCTCCACTCACCTCCTCCACAATCCTAATCGTCTTTCCATCGGAAGCGTCTCCTCTCAACCGTCTTCCACCACGTGGCACACAAATCACGTACTCCTTCGTCTCCACCGACGGAATATCGGCAGTCAGAGCGAAGAATGTTCCGTCCTCCAACTCCGAATTGATGTGAATGCTCACCGTCCGTTGCTCCACGTGGAATTCCATCCACACGCGACAATTGCGGTCGGTGTCCGGTTGACAGGCGGCGGGCAGTCCGTAGCAGGTGCCCGGTTTGATGCAGAGGGCTGGGGGCGTGACCAGTGGGGTTGTTGGGGGTGGGGGCGGTCCCTCATCGGCGTTGGTTAGTAGAGGCAGAAGGAATAGAGAGAAGAGGAGCATTGCCTGGAATAAAAAGCGATAAAATAGGTGAAAAATGAGCCAAAATAGGCCGAAAAGGTAAGAAATTAGGTCTATAGAAATAAATAGATGATATCTCAAAAAGGGGCGGAGCTAGAAAAAAGTTGTCAACCACAAACTTGCTCAAAATTAAATTTCGAGCAACTTTGCTGTTGGCAACTTTTTTCTAGCTCCGCCCCTTTTTGAGATATGCGCCTTTAAAGCGAGGTAGCCAAAAAAGGAGAAAAAAACCAGAAGAAACGACCGAAAACGAGGTGAAATGAGTGAAGAATGAGAGGTTGTTTACTTTTTTTTGTTTTTTTTTCTCCCTCAATTTTTTTTTCGCGGTAGATCAAAATTTGAAAAATTCGATTTTATAAAAAAAATTATTTTTTGATCTACCGCCAAAAAATTTTTTTCTAGGCCTACTTTTTTCAATTTTTTTGGTAAAAGAAATTTAGAATTCTGGAGAAAGTGAGTCTAAAAATTGTGATTGCATTTCAAAAAATCAAATATCCGCATGCGCCTTTAAAGAAAGGGTGCTCTACGCCTCCTTTTTAGCGGCACCCCAACTTTAAAGGCGCATATCTCAAAAGGGGGTGGAGCTAGAAGAAAGTTGTCAAAGGCAATCTTGTTCAAAATTCAATTTTGAGCAACTTTGTGGTTGACAACTTTTTTCTAGTTCTCACAGTTTTTGAGATATGCGCCTTTAAATTTGGGGTGTCCCCGAGGCAGTCGCGGAAGAAGGGCGAGGGAGGCGAAGGGCACCCTATCTTTAAAAGCGCATATCTCATGAACCAGGAAAGCTATCAAAAAGTTGTCAACAGCAATCTTGCTCAAAATTCAATTTTAAGCAAGTTTGCAGTTGACTACTATTTTCTAGCTCTTATCATTATTGAGATATGCGCCTTTAAAGTTGGGGTGTCCCCGAGGCAGTCAAGGAAGGTATAGCATGGGTACTCACCTGTTCAAATCATTCTTCCATTTATTGATCGGGCATTTTATGACCAAAGAGAGGTCAACTAGAATATTCTCCTCTTGTTTCTCTGCGCTCTCTCACTCTCTCGCCTCCAATTGAACGAACTCCAACTCCGGATTGCCCAGGAAGCCCAAAAAAACCATCTCAAACAAGTGCTACGCACGGAGCGGTGTCTGACTATGCTCAGTTAGTGAGTTTTTTCTATTTTTTCAAAAAACAATTGTATATTTTTTCAGCGCTAAGCTGCAGTAGTAGAGAGGCCGACCCGACAGAAGAGGAGGCAGTTTCGACATTTGTTATCCATTTGTGTTGGGACTGTCGTGTGGCTAGCCGTAAAATGCAAGTCTTGGAACTAAACGGAGGCAGTTGGTCATCAATCTGTGCACCGTGTGCAGAGCTTGGATCAACTATCAAAGCAATCAGAAGTTTTTCAAGCTAGGCTCTCCATTTGGGTAAAATTTTGCCCGCCCGCACCCGCCCGGGCGGGTAATCATTTAACCGCTTTTACTCGTCCGCAATCTCCCGTCGCGGTGTATGCGGACAAATCGCCAAACTTCACGCGCAAACAAATGAAAATTTTATATTAATGTTATGTTAATACAATTGTTCTATTCAATTTTTTCCCAATTATTCTGAAGAAACAACAACACTAAACCTCTCTCAGCCTTAAAACATCAATTCGGTCCGAAGGAGAGCCCATTCGCAACAGTTTTGTCGGATACATTTTTTTCTGATGCGCTGACATCGGAAATACTGATGTTTGACGAGTTTTGGTCCATTTGAGAAAAATCTGAATGGTTTTATGTGTAATTTCGAAGAATTTCGAGAATTGATATAAAATTTTTATTTGTCTGCGCGTGAAGTTTGGCGATTTGTCCGCATACACCGCGACGCGCAGATTGCGTACGGGTAAAAGCGAGTAAAACGGGTAAAGAGTTGCCCGGGCGGGCAACGGGCACCCGCAATTTTTTTACCCACGTGGAGAGCCTATTTCAAGCACGAGCTACCATGTCACAAGAGAAAACAATTCAACGCCTAACTTATTGTTATTATTCCCATTCATTATGATATTCCCATACTCGATGTTTTTTCATCATCAATAAATTTATTGTTTTTAAAATAAAAAATTATTGTTTTAAAAAGGAATTTACGAAGCAAATTTGTAAAAAAATTGAAAAATTTAAAGTTATTTGAAAACTTTCGGCGGAGTTGAGGAGGGTTGGCAGGTGTGAATGGTCGAATGGCGTTGAGAATTGATGTTCTTGGATGATGTGGTTAACGTTTGGACGAAGTGTTGGGGAGTAGAGACGGCAGTATGGTGTTTGAGGGGTCCTGGAAAAAAATTTTTAGATTTGGATAGGACGAAAATTAAAAAAAAAACTGACCTGGTTCAGTGCTCTCTGGGTGGAGTGAACCAGTCGAGGAGTACCTCGACAACCTCGACTGGGAACACCTCCCCTTCGTACCCCTCAAGATAGACAAGTTCGGCGGAGGAAGTACTCCTCAACTGTGACTTGGGCCCGACGGGGACCAAATCGCCGGGTGCGGGCACTGGAAAAAAGGGAGGGTTAAAAAAGGAAGGGTGGAAAAAACTTACTCATCCTGAGACACCTGGAGGTGCCCAGCTCTTTCCCGACGGCCCCCGATGTGGCGGAGGGCGAAGACCCCCAAGTCGTGAAAGGCACGATTAAGGGCCCGCTCACCCCCGATTCTCAGGGAATTGAGAATGGTGGTGAGGGGCAATACCACAAGGACCATTTTTTTCGTCTAAAAATCAAAAAAAATTGGGGGGCGAACAACTAGGGAGACTAAAAAGAACTAAAAAAGTCTAGAAATCAATATGGAAAAAAACGTAGGAAACTAGAATCAAAAGGGTCACTAAAGAAACAAAAACCATGTAGAAAAACCATACTTGTGACGGGCCGGG
>GL379832.1:65146-93469 GCA_000143925.2 Caenorhabditis brenneri | reverse complement strand
AAAATAAGTCATGAATTGAGAGTGTTGGATATTTGTGGTATGGTCTGATGTGGGAGGAAAAGTAAACGAACCCGGTTTTGTGGTTGTAGACTGCGATCGTTTGTTTTTTGAACGTTTTTTGGGAAAAAAGAGGTGCTTGGTCTTTGAAATTTCAAAATTTAGAAGATAGCTCTTTTTTGAAGAGAGGAATATAGCTGGCAGGCCTCGTCTTCTGATTATTTTTAATTTCTTTGTCTTCAACTGCTATTCTCGTCAACTTTCGATCGATTCGGATCAGGATGCTGTTCTTCGTTTGCCAAGGTAAGTTGTTTTGAGATATGTGCCTTGAAAGTGGTGCCTCCACAGACATCCAAGCAAGGGAAGAGAGAGAGGGGCGCCTCTCACGCCTTGGGTGAGAGACGCAGAGAAGACACCGCACCCTTAAAATTTAAAAGCGCATATCTCCTTTCTCTTGATAGCTATCAAAAAGTGATTAACTACAAAGTTAATCAAAATTCAATTTTACACAACTTTGTAGTTGACAACTCTTCTCTAGCTCCACCTCTTTTTGAGATATGCGCCTTTAAAGTAGGGATGGACTGCCCCTCCTCTCTCAGGAGGAGGTGGCACCTCAGCTTTAAAGGCGCATATCTCGAGAAGGGGTAGAGCTAGAAAAAAGTTATCAACTACAAACTTGTGTAAAATTGAATTTTGAGCAAGTTTGCAGTTATAAACTTTTTCCTAGCTCCTCCCCTTTTTGAGATATGCGCCTTTAAAGTTGAGGTGCCTCCAAGGCGGGAAGAGTGCCATAACTTTAATGGAGCATTTTGGAAGGTGGTAAATTGAAAGCGGATTTTTTCCGAAATGAATCCCAAAATGAAAAATTTTCCTTATATTATTGGTACTTGCAGAAACATTGAAGACCAGCCATCTACTTCTGCAGTGTCAACGTCGAATGGGATCGCACTGTCGAGACCAAAAAGAGCTCAAAGAAGCATAGACCGCCCGGATACTCGATATCCCATCGTCAAATGGGGACATGTATTCTGGTATTCGTTCCACGTCAAGCAGAAGGTGAGTAAAATCAATTTACATAATATGAAAATTCATTCGAGGTGTGGCTCAATTTTAAAGGCGCATAACTCAAAAAGAAAAAGAACTAGAAGAAAGTTGTCAACTACAAACTTGCTCAAAATTTTATTTCAAACAACTTTTTAGTTGACTACTTTTTTCTAGCTTCACCCCTTCTTGAGATATGCGCCTTTTAAGTCTCCTCCCAGCAAACGAAAAAAAGTAAGAGAGAGAGAGAGCGGCGCCCTCGCGCCTTGGGTGAGAGACGCAGACACTGGACAACTTTAAAGGCGCATATCTCCATTCCCCTTAAAACTATCAAAAAGTGATTAACTACAAAGTTACTCAAAATTTAATTTTACACAACTTTGTCGTTGACTACTTTTTTCTAGCTCCGCCCCTTGTTGAGATAAAACCAGTTGAAACTTTTTGACCAATTTTGACTCATTTTTCACCTATTCAATCGCTTTTTTTCCAGGCAATCGGACGGTGAGCATTCACACTAATTCGGAGTTGGAGGACGGAACATTCTTCGCTCTGACTGCCGATATTCCGTCGGTGGAGACGAAGGAGTACGTGATTTGTGTGCCACGTGGTGGAAGACGGTTGAGAGGAGACGCTCCGGATGGAGAGACGATTAGGATTGTGGAGGAGGTGAGTCGGGATATCTGGACATGGGGAGGGACAGAGAGACATCTGGACAACTAGACGTGGGGGCTAACTTATCTAGAGAGAAATTAGACCAACATACAAATTGTTTACGGGTGGTTGGACGTCCGGACTTCTGGAAATCTAAAAAGATATCCGGACATCCAGACATACGGACATCCGGACACACATCCGTTGTTTTTTTCTGCTCTCAATTATTATAATCATTTCAGAGGCTCAATATTGCTCAAATTGAAACACTCGATAACTCCAGAAAAGTAACATTGGAATGGAGGATTTTCGAATCCAAATCAATTCTATCAGTGATAAAATTCAAGAAAAATGCGATATGGAGACCTTGATGCTCCAGTTATCATCAAGACGAAAGACATCACATGTACCATGTGGGATGATATCGAAAATGCATTTTTCTCCAACTATTCAGCTCGATAAAAAAGGAATAGACAGCTCGAAGTTCTCTCAATCGGAAGAAAATTTTTGATCTACGGGCTGAGAAAATCGAGTTAATGACAGATTTTGACCTCCTGTTCCATGATATGAATTACAAAAAATTTTTGAAATTTTGAAATTTTGGACCCCAATGTGAAGGCATGAACTTGTCGGTTATGGTAGCTAGCGGGTTTTCTTTGAAAAAAAAATTTTTTTCAAAAAAAATTTTCATTGAAAAAATCATGCAAAAAGTGCTGAAACATTGGTTAGATGGAAAGCTTGAAACAAAAAAAATTGATTTGATAGAACAGGATGACTCTAGACGGATTGTCTGACAGGTAATTTTTCTAAGCTTTGAAAAAAATCAATAAATTTTTTTTTCAGAACTGGACACGGTTTGGATCGTACCGAGGAATCAATCTTGATCATTAGAGGAGATCGGAATCGAGCTGATTTTTATTCCGATTTTCGATTTTCTAAAACTTTTTGAATGTCGCTTTTTTGAACAATAATAAACTTGCAAACTTCACAAATTCAACAAAAGTTATATATTAATACGATGTTTCCCGTTTGGGAATTTTCTACTCAAATGCTATGTACAGTACCGTGTAAAAATATACGGACAACACGTGGAAATTCAAGCCATTTTGTACTGAAAAATTCAGAAGACCGACTTTGAGAGGTCATAACTTTAGAGACAGATGAGATATGGAATAGTGGCCAACTAATAAAATGTGTAAAAATTGATGATCTTAAAATCATTAGTTGACTGTTTTTCAATATCTCGTACGGTTCAAGAATTACACGCCGTGCAAAAAAAAGTTTACCTAGAGGCATAGGAAAGCCCAAAACGGCCAAACGTCAGGCCATCCTTGCTGAGAATGGTCTTATTTCAAAAACTGTTGATGATAGAAAGAAGTGATCAACTGAAGATCAATAGAGCATACAATTTCCTACATTTTCGTAGTACATAAAATTTTTCCAGCTATCATGTCTGCTGAGTTACAGCCGACCGAAGTGACAAGTTTTGAAAAAATGCTTGACTTTCAGTTTTTCTTTTCAAATTTATTTTTTATTGACCCTACATTTTCCTACGTTTTCATCAGTTTAGTAAACTGAATTTAGGAAAAAAAATGGACATCCGGATACACAAATAAACGGACAGACAAAAAACCCGGAATGTGGGGAATGAGTAATCGAGAGGGAACAATAGGCCAAAAAAAATTTTTTTTTGGCAAAAATTAATTAAAATTTGGGGGACAATTGTTTAGAAAATGTATATAAAGGTGGTCAAGACGATCAGTTTTTCGTAACCATGAAAATAATATTTCTTGTGATTCTCGGCCTAGTTTCAGCAATTTTGGCTGAAAAAGAAGGAAGTGGAAATGGTGGTGAGTGTTTTCAACAAAGAGACGCAGACAGCTAGACAGTCTAGATGTATGCGTCTCCTCCCTGCCGCTTGTGCTACCAAAAAAGAGACGCAGACGTCTAGACACTCTCGTTGTCTGCGTCTCCTCCCTTTGCCCGAGACGCAGACATCTAGACAGTCTAGGTGTCTGCGTCTCTCCCGCTGTACGAGACGCAGACAGCTAGACAGTCTGAATGCCTGCGTCTCCCCCCCCCCCCACTGTACGAGACGCAGTCAACTAGACAGTCTAGATGCTTGCGTCTCTCCGAAATTCAGTTCCTACTATTTGCAGCCTTCTTGCAATCACAACCCTCCACAAATGGTCAAACCGGAGCCAGCGGTCATAATGCCACCACCTCCCACTCAGCCAGTAACGGGGGTCGGGGTGGGAATGGTGGTCCCGGAGGGTACGGTGGGCGGGGCGGAGATGGAGGGAATGGGGAGCCCAGCTCCCCGGGTGGCAGAGGAGGCGATGGAGGAAATGGAGGATTTGGTGGTCATGGAGGCGATGGTGGACGAGGTGAGTGCAGAGGGAGAGACGCAGACAGCTAGAGTGTCTAGACGCAGACAGCTAGAGTGACTAGACGCAGACAGCTAGAGTGTCTAGGGGCAGACAGCTAGAGTGTCTAGCTGTCTGCGTCTCCTTTTTTGTTTGCGTAGCATTCGTTTTGGATTAGAGCGCAGAGAAGCCAGACAACGAGACCCTCTAGCTGTCTGCGTCTCATTGAATAGAGCGCAGAGAAACCAGACATGATCGTTTCTCTGCCGCCTATCTAGCTGCCTATAGAAAAGAGAGACGCAGACAACGAGACACTCTAGCTGTCTGCGTCTCTACCCTTCCCCATATTTCCAGGAGGCAAAAGTGGCACCGGCTTCGCTGGAGGACGTGGTGGAAACGGTGGATCCGGAGGATTCGGGAAGAATGGAGGAAATGGAGGAGACGGAGGTGCTGGAGCACCTGGAATGAATGGTGGAGACGGTGGAGATGGAGGAGACGGTGGTCCGAACGGTGGAAAAGGAGGAAAGGGCGGAAAGGGCGGTCCCGGGGGTCCTGGGGGCCAGCCAGGGAAGGATGGACGTGATGGAAGGGATGGTGAGTGAGAGAGACGCAGACAACGAGAGAGTCTAGCTGTCTGCGTCTCTTTGGAAAGTTCTTGGGGCGAGGGAGGAGAGACGCAGACATCTAGACTTTCTAGGTGTCTGCGTCTCTCAGAAAGGAGGCAAGACATAGAGCGGAAGGGGAGACGCAGACGACTAGACACTCTAGCGGTCTGCGTCTCTCCTCAATTGAAAATATTTTTTTCTTATCAGTTAACCTTACTCATCAGGTCGACTTTCAAAAAAAAATTTTTTTTTGAGACAAAAACAAATAACAGGAAGGAATGTTATCATCATTTTTTTTCTATAAAATCGAAAGTGAAACAATAAAAAAATCATTTTGGAACCGAAAAAAATAGTTTCAAAACATGAAACTTCCACTTTTGATTCTCATCACTTTCATCGTGATGATAGCTTCTACATCACCTGGAGATGAAGTTAAACGTGAGTGTAGCATGAATTTTTCCCGAAAAGTACTTAAAATTCCCGAAATTTCGGTCCAAGAACCATCCAAAAAGCTCTAAAACCAACCGAGTTACAGATTTTCGAAACTTTTCGAAAATTTAAAATCTTACAAAATCTACCGTATCTCGGTCAATTTCGCTTCGGGACCCATGAAACTTACATTATTGAAATCAGCAAGTCAAGACGGTTCGAATGAGTATAATCATGACTAGGTTTGGAAAATTTTTTATTTTTACTTTAAAGGCGCATGAGCCTGAAGACTACCGTATCTCGATCAACTATGAGCTAATCTTAGTGAAAATGGTGTTGTTGAAACCAGCGCGATGAGACGGTTCAGAAAAATACCCACAAGACTTGGTTTCTACAATTTCAAATTTGGTCTACTCTATGCGCCTTTAAAATCGTGTCAAGACCCAAAAAATGAAAATTTCCAAAACCTAGTCATGATCATACTCACTTGAACCGGCGTGAAGAGCTGATTTCAAAAATATCAAATCCACAAAAATTGGATCAAAATTGACCGATATACGGTAGTTTTTGAATTTTCGTGTCAAGACCCAAAAAAAGAAAAAATTCCAAACATAGTCATGATTATACTCTTTTGAACCGGCTTGACGAGCTGATTTCAAAATATAAAATTCATAAAAATCGGACCAAAATTGACCGAGATACGGTAGTTTTTGAAACTTTGTGGCGGGACCCAAAAAATAAAAACTTTTCAAACCTAGTCATGATTATACTCATTCAAACCGGCTTGACGAGCTGATTTCAAAAATATTAAATTCATAAAAATTGGATCAAAATTTACCGAGATACGGTAGTTTTTGAATTTTCGTGTCAAGACCCAAAAAAAGAAAAAATTCCAAACATAGTCATGATTATACTCTTTTGAACCGGCTTGACGAGCTGATTTCAAAAATATAAAATTCATAAAAATCGGACCAAAATTGACCGAGATACGGTAGTTTTTGAAACTTTGTGGCGGGACCCAAAAAATAAAAACTTTCCAAACCTAGTCATGATTATACTCTTTCGAACCGTCTTGCCGAGCTGAATTCAAAAATGACACTCGAAAATTTTTAGGATCAAAACCTCCTATAATTTTCCAGGTCCAATTACCCATCCAACCCCCTTAAAGCTCCATGGAGACCACGAAAACGAGCGTTGCCGATGTGATTGTGGAAATGAGCACCGTGGTGGGGACGGCCCTCATGGTCACTTCCTCCGTCCGGATCATGGTGACCACGAAAGTCCATGCGATTGCAAGAGGGTCTGTGGAAATAAGGATAGGGACCATGGAGATGGACCACATGAGCAGTGATTTTTTTTTTGAAGTTTCAATATAAAAATCAATAAAAATGTTTATTTGGACATCCGGACATACAGATATTTTTTGGAAAGAAAATTCAAATTCGATACGAACTAGACACATTCGACTGGGTAGTGGTGGCCTGGATTTTTCGTCGGCGGTAGCCTGAAATTTTTTTTTGAGGAGGGCGGACATCCGGACATCCGGAGAGACAGGCAGACATCTGGACAGACAGGCAGACAGACATCCGGACAGACAGACATACAGACAGACATCTGGATATCCGGACAGACAGACATCTGGATATCCGGACAGACAGACATCTGGACATCCGGACATCCGGACAAACAGACATCTGGACAGACCGATGTTCGGACATCCGGACAAACAGACATCTGGACAGATAGACAACAGACAGACACACAAACAGACATCTAGGGCTCCAGACATCCGGACATCCGGACAAACAGGCATCTGGACATCTGGACAGACAGATGTTCGGACATCCGGACAAACAGACATCTGGACAGACAGACATCTGGACAGACAGACAACAGACAGACACACAAACAGACATCTAGGGCTCCAGACATCCGGACATCCGGACAAACAGGCATCTGGACATCTGGACAGACAGATGTTCGGACATCCGGACAAACAGACAGACAGACAGACAGACAGACAGACAGACAGACAACAGACAGACAGACACACACATAGATATCTAAGGCTCCAGAAATCTGGACATCCGGACAGACAGACAACTGGATAGACAGACATCTGGACATACATACACCTGGAAAGACAGACATCTGGACATCTGGACTACCTGACACCCGTACAGACAAACAAACAGGCACCTAGGCTCCAGACATCCGGACATCCGGACAAACAGACATCTGGACATCCGGACAGAAAGACATTTGGACAGACAGAAAACAGACAGACATCTGGACAGACACACATCTGGACAGACACACTATCAGACATCTAGGGTTCCAGGTTTCTGGACATCCGGACAAACAGAACTCACACAAGACAGTCCTTCTGAACTCTTTGATACAAATAATCGCTATAATTGGCTCCAACGAAGGATATACAGCTAGACTGGCTCCCACATAATTCGCGATTTTTCCAACGTAAACCTCGAAAACTGGCAGGGCAATTAGAAGACCAACAGGGCTGTACATCATACAGAACGGGAGGATTGTCTGGAAAAAAAATTGTAGTTTGTAGTCTGGCTGGGTGTCCGGATGTCCGGATGTCGCTTGTTCTTGTAGCGCTGTCGACCTGTCGTCTCCTCCCCCCCTCCTCCGCCTTCTCCCCCTTCCCCCTCTGTTGTCTACGCCCTCCCCTTCAAGTTCTCCTCGCGCACCCGTGGCCTAGTGGCTAACGCTGCTGCCCACGGTTTTTGGGTACCCGGGTTCGACCCCCCTTGGGGTAATTTTTCTTTTTCTTTTTGTTTTTTTCCTATAGACCACCAAAAAGTACCTGGAAAGTCAATGTAATAAACAATTGGCGATTGAGCTCCAATGTCTTCGCGCTCATATGGCATTGCGTGCTTTTCATGGATCGATAAATGTTATAGGCACAGTACAAGATTGTGGAGAAGCAGATGACCTGAAAATGTGTAGTTTGTAGTTTTTGTAGTTTGTAGTCTCACTCACTATGATAACTATACAACCAACCGACGACATACACTCCCAGAACTTCCAAATCTTCTCTCCATTCGGTCCAATTGACCAGTACATTGGGGCAATGAAGGAGACTTTGGTGGAGTCCTCGTCGTAGTAGAATTTCAGTTCTTCTCTGGAAAAATTTTCTGTCTGTGTATCCGGAAAATTTGATGTCTGTCTGTCTGTCTGTGCTTCCAGGAGTTTCGATGTCTGTCTGCCTGTGCTTCCGTGAGTTTGGATGTCTGTCTGTCTGTGTGTCCGTGAAATTGGATGTCTGTGACTCTGTTTGTCCAGATATCCAACTCACTTCATGTACTCCTGCTTCTCAATTGTATTGGCCATTCCCCAGTACACAAATTCAAACCAGAACACAAAACAGATTAGGCAAGGAATGAATATTAGAACTAGTTTGTAGCCTTCGATTCGGGAAAGGATTTCGGGTCTGAAAATATTTTTTTCTTGGAAAAAATCAATTTTTTGATTCTGGATACCTGCACATGGCCACGTATCGATAGAAGAATTGAGCAGCTAGAAGAGAGATGACAAGGGCAAATGAGCCACAGTAGAGACCTGTAAGTAGCTATTTTTATTTCGTGGCGGGACCCAAAAACCAAAAAATTCGAAACCTAGTCATGATTATACTCATTTGAACCGGCTTAACCTAACAGTTTCAGTGGTACCATTTTCATTGAATTCCGACCAGAAATAACTAAGATATGGTAGTTTTTATGTTTTCGTGGTGAGACCCAAATTTTCGAAAATGTCAAAATGAAGCTAGGCAGGTCATGTTTATACTCATCGGGACTGTCTTGACATGCTCATTACGAAAATTTCATTTTCAAGGGCCTTACAACGAATTTGACCGAGATAGAGTATTTCGTGGCGAGACCCGAAAAATCGATGAATTTCAAAAGCTAGCCATGATTATACTCATTTGAACCGGCTCGGCTTGCTGATCTCAAAAATATCAAATTCATTAAAAATGGATCAAAATTGACGGAGGTGCGGTAGTTTTTGAATTTTCGTGACGAGACCCGAAAACTAAAAAAATCTAAATTTGGAAATGATTCTAGTCATCTCAACCGCCTAAACCTGACGGTTCCAATGGTACCATTTTTATAGAATTCCAACCAAAAATAACCGAGCTACGGTAGTTTCAAAGTTCATGCGCCTTTAAGGTAAAAGTCAAAATTTTTCGAACCTAGTCATGATTATACTCATTCGAAGCGGCTTGGCGAGCTAATTTCAAATATATTATTTTCATTGAGAATGGATCAAAATTGACCGAGATATGGCTCATGTTATGTATTTGATCTACAGTTCTCATTAGAGCGCGGTTTGAGCTAAATATCAAAAAAATTCCAAACCTAGTCATGATTATACTCATTCAAACCGTCGCAACACGCTGATTTCAAATACCTAACTTTTATTGAGCTCCGACCAAAGATAACCAAAATACGGTAGTTTTAAGGGTCATGCGCCTTTAAGTCAAAAACCAAAAATTTTCCAAACCTAGTCATGATTATACTCATTCGAACCGTCTCAACGCGCTGATTTCAAATATGTTATTTTCAAAATTTTAGGAACAAAATCAATTGACTTACATGTAACATCATTCCCAATCCACGTATAATACTTCATTGGACTATCCATATAAACTATAAATATTGGTCCTTTGATATGCATTACCTGAAAAAATGATGAAGATTACTGTAGGGTTACTGTAGTTACAGTAAGCCGAGTACTAAACTGGAAAGTGCTCTGGGAGTTACCTTCCAGAAGATTCTGGCGTCTTCTAGAAGAGCCTGTCTAAATACGACTGTTTTAGCGGAAGTGAAAAAAAAATCCAATAACTTGGCGGGAATTCGAAATCTCAAAAATTCTGGCGAGAATTAAAAATTTCAAAACTTTTGGGGGGAACTCAAGAATTCGAAAATTTTGGCAGGAATTGAAAAACTGGAAATCTTTGACGGCAATTCAAATATTCCAAAATTTTGGCGGGAATTCGAAAACTCAAAATTTTCGGCGGGAATTCAAAAATTCAAAACTTGGCATCGATTCGAAAATTCAAGAATTTTGGCGGCAATTGAAAGAATATATAACTTTGGCGGGGACTCAAAAAACCTGAAATTTTGGCGGGAATTTGGCGGGAAATTTTGGCGGGAAATTTTCGAAAATTCAAAAAATTTGATGGAACTCAAAACTTCAAAAACTTTGGCGGGCACTCAAAATACGTGAAATTTTGGCGGTAATTCGAAAATTCGAAAATTTTGGCGGGAATTCAAAAATTCAAAATTTTGGCGGGAATTTAAATTTTCAAGAATTTTGGCGGGAATTCAAGAAATCGAAGATTTTGGCGGGAATTCAAAAGGCGCTCAAGTTTTGAATGCTTCTGTATTTTGACTTTCCAAACAAATTTTTCAGCTATCACTCACTACACCCAACTTGTCCCTTACCGGCTGCGTGAGCACCTCAATCCATGCATAAATCAGTGAGTACATGGCGAAAGTACACATGACATGACGATAGGATCCGAATAATTTTTCAGCTTTAGTCATGATTAGATAGACTAAAACTGAATTGGTGACCTGGGCGGAGAAGAATCCAGCATATTGAATTAGGTGGAGCCAGATCATTCTGAAATTTCTGAAAAAAAAAAAGAAATTTTAGGCCAAAAAACCATTAGGAAGTTGAAAATGGCCAAAAATACACTAGAATCGTCAAAAAAATCAGAAAAATCGGCAAAAAATGCCAAAAAACCGTCAAAAACAAGAGAAAAAACTACAAATTTTGACACATCCGTCTCTAATTTTCGAATAACAAATGAATAACCACTTTTCTTTTATATATACTCGAATCTAGGCAGTAACATCGGGCCCAAAACACAAAAAATATCGGTAGACGGAAAAATATGTAAAATTTGAAGTTTTGTACTTCTCGTGGATTATTTTGACGCTCTCAGAAAACAATGATTCATGGAACATTACTGCCTTTCACAGAAAATCATACTACAAAAGTTGGAGTGTCTGTCTGTCTGTTTGTCCTGGTGTCCGGATGTCCACGCTGCAATTTTTTCGTGGTGCCGCTGCCTCCTGCCGCCTCCCCCCCTCTCTCTTCTCTACACCCTCTCCTCCTTCCCGCCGCCGCGCCGCCCGTGGCGCAGTGGCTAACGCTGCTGCCCAACGATTTTGGGTAGCCGGGTTCGAACCCACTTGGGGTCAATTTTCTTTTTCTTTTTTTGCTTTCCATTTTATGCGTCCCAGACCCCCCGGAAGCTTATAAAAACCTCAAAACAAAAAAATGCATTAGATCAAAATTTATTTTCCCTGAGTATCGTCTTAAAATCGTCATGTATCCGAACATTATGCATTTCACATATCAGAATCTCCTCCATCAGCTTCATCTCACTCCTCTCGATGATTTCCAGCACTTCCACCGTGTCGAAGAATCGCATTTCGTCGAATTTTCGCGAATTTTGAAAGTTTTTCAGCTCCAAATATATCATTTTTCGCATCGTTCGACACATTTCCTGACACTCGGTGGAGATGTTTGTGTAGCCTGGAATTATAGATTTTGTAGTCTTTGTAGGTTTTGAGAGTGATAGACGCAGACAGCTAGAGTGTCTAGTCGTCTGCGTCTCCCCTCCGCTCTCTGTCTCGCCTCTTTTCTGAGAGATGCAGAAAGCTAGAGTGTCTAGTCGCCTGCGTCTCGCCTTTTCTCTCTCTCTCTTCCTCTCACTCCATCTCTCCTGCCCCCCCCCCCCACTATCTGAGAGACGCAGACGTCTAGACACGCTAGCTGTCTGCGTCTCCACCTCCGCTCTTTGTCTCGCCTCCTTTCTGGGAGACGCAGACACCTAGACACTCTAGCTGTCTGCGTCTACTTACCATTATCAAAGAAAAGCAGCCACATGATCCCCATCAATTCCTCTTGCTTCAAATTCAACCCGACTATGGGCGGCGCGATTTTCGTGTAGAACGAGTACCAAAATGGCTCGAAGACTCTGTAGTTTTTGTAGTTTTTGTAGTCAAACTAAGCCTCTAAAAACCTCAAAATCTCTTTTTTGGACAACTCCTTCCCTTTGATAAAAGAGCCATCGTAAAATGCCACTACCATATTTTCGTACTCCTCTTTTTCCATATTATCGAAGAAATCTGGGTTTTCGATGCAATCCAGGACGGGGGACAGCATCCAGAATTTTGGGATGAAGTTGCGGACAAGGGCGGCCTGAAATTCAGGAGTTTTGGTGGGTTTTGGACATCCGGACATCCGGATGTGCAGATGGACAGACAGGACATCTGGAAATCTAGATGGGCGAGCAGTTGGACATCTGGATATTCAGATAATATGGCAGACAGAAGGCTAAAATTCCGAGAAGAGACGCAGACAGCCAGACTGTCTCGTTGCCTGCGTCTCGTCGATTAAGAATTGAGCAATTACGGCAAACTACAAACACTCCACACACTACAAACTAGTGAAACGGAGACAGAAGAGACGCAGACATCTAGACAACGTCATTGTCTGCGTCTCCTTTTTACCACTCACTCTATCCTTCTCCATCATATCCCTGGTCATCGGAAACATGTTGTTCACCATCCGCCACACCAAATCCAAGTCCATTTTCGTGGTGCTTGTCAACTCAAAAATATTCATCTCCGCCATTTTTCCTCCAGTCAAATCAATTCGATTTTGCTGGAATTGTTGAAAATTCGGTATTGCAAATGAGATATTCGAAATGTCGTTTGGCAGGATTCGCGCCTAAAAATCGAGGGGAAATTATCAATGGAGCGAATTTGCTCACCGTCAATAATGAGGGCAGGAGCTGGGTAGATGTGGAGGGTTTGGGCACCCGGGCACAGTGTTTATCACGACATACTTGTACTTCTGGAAGGAGATTTACTTACACAGAGTGAGAGACGCAGACGCCCAGACTGTCTAGCTGTCTGCGTCTCTTTCTAGGACATTATTAGCTGTTAGGGAAGACGCAGACGGCTAGAAACTCTAGCTGTCTGCGTCTCTCCTTCTAGTTCGACTCACTCTCCGGTGACATCCCCACTTTTAGACACTTATCCATCCGGCATTTCCGACACGGATGTGAGGTCAGTTCCCTTCTTTTACAGGTGCACATATTCAAAATCCGTCCCGATCGATAATAACGACGAAAGAATGCGGCGCAGGCGCTGAAAACCAGTGGAGATGAAGAACATCTGGACAAACAGACATACCGACACGAAATTCCGCCGAAGTGGGGCTCAGCCTCCAGGGAGCCGCACACAAGGCACATTCTGGAACTTGGCAAGTGAGGGAAAGTAGAGATAATTGGAAGAAAAAGAAAAAAAAAAGAATTTGACCCCAGGTGGAATCGAACCCGGGGCCTTCAAAACGTCGGGCAGCAGTGTTAGCCACTGCGCCGCGAGGTACACGAAATGAGGAAGGAGAGAGGGCGTAGAGGTGTGCGGGGGACTTCGGCAGGAGGAAGAAGGGGGGGGGGGGGTGACCTAATGAAAACGTGCTACATTTTTTGGCTACAAAAAAAAATAAAGTTCAAAAACTCAAAGCTATTCATTTCCTTGTCTAGAAGAAACCTCATTAATTGATTTTTTGGTTTTTATGCCATCAAAAATCACAGTATTTCCCCTGTAACATAGCTTGCAACTATACTATTTGCTGACCATCGAAACAAATATTGCAGCAACAATAAAGAAAACACAGTGTGCTTATCGGAGTCTCTGTGTGTATATATTTTGTTGTACAACGGAAAAAATTCTCAGAAAAGGCAGAAGAAAACGCGCTCCACTGCGACCCTTGCTAACAGTCACAGAAAGTATTTCTCAGAACCACTTCTGTGTGTTGTGCATCATTGTGCAGACATGTAGCGGCTTTTATGCATGGTTGAAGAGCTGCTATGTGCCATAAAGATGTTTATTACAGTATGTTCACAGTGAGTTTTTTTTTGTACGTGTTTTCAAAAGGTTTCATCCACGGGTTCTGTCTTACTGTAGGGTTGCATGCTAACTGCGTGGCAACTCAGCGATACGTAGGCATTTTTCTCATTTTGTTGAAAAAATAAAAATCAGGGCCTAAGCTTTTTTTGAATCAAATTGAATAGAACTTTTTCTTCGCTTCATTTTTAATATAATATTGACAGAATTTGATCGAAAGTTATTACTGAAAAGTGCTCTGGAAACATGGTGCGCGCTCCTTCGGCTTAAGCGCGGCGGCTTACTGTCAGAATTTAAAGACGCAATATGAACTTTGTAAAAGTAAAAGCCCGTGTGAGATGGAGCGTAGAAACCGAGAAAAAAATGGGACGTACAAAAAAATTTACCGTGTATGCTCTTTTAACCATCATTTTATCTTTTTGAATTTTTTTTCCTTGTATTCTCATTATATTTCACAATTATACCTTTAGTGGGTTTTTTGAAGTTTGAGAGCCAAACGGCAATTTTGCTCTTCCCATCGTATGCTTTTATACGATGCGAAAGGGGCGGAGTCTATCAGAATGACGTGCATGACTTATCGTTTACTTTTTCGCTTTTTTTTCGAAAAGTCCTTATCATAATGTTGTTGGAAGTTAGTGATTTTTTTTTGCGTCTGAATTTGAAATTTTCCGAAAAAGTAGCATGTTTTTTTTCTCTATTTTTTTTACAGCTCTATTTCCCTTACATAACTCCTTAACCGTACAAGCTATCGAAAAACTGTTAGCTACTAACTTACTGAGCTTTAATTCTTGAACAACTTTGTAGTTGACAACTTTTTCATATCTCACCTAGCACTAAAGTTATACTGGTTCAAACATCAGGCTCCTCAAAAAAAAGTATATTTTCCACGTATCTTCCCAATGCTGGCGCGCAGTATTCATTAATTAACGTTTTGATATATATTTCTTTCTCTGAAACTAGAAAAAAAGTGTCTCATCTTCCTTATCAAAAGTTCATCGTTTGCAATGCGTCAACGCCTTTTCTGATTGTTGACCATTGTAATAAAATTTGACGAGCACAATAGAATGATACCGGAGGGGCGACGTGTAGGAGGAATATAAAAAAAATGATGTTTTTCAGAAAAAAAAATCATGTAAGTTGTATATTTTTTGCACCGGAAATTAGCCGAATAACGAGAAAACATGTATTGTATTGGAAATTAGAAAAAAAATATGTGATCTGTCGGAACTTTCAGGCCCATGCACATGGTAGCCAACAGTGTGGTATGCAAATGCGCTACACTGAGAAACAAAAGTAGGCCCTCATGAATTAATTTTTTGCGCCTAAATCTGAAGGGTTTTTGTGTTTGGAAATTTGAGTGACTATAATTGTATCGAATTATGCCGAAAAATTCTACGAAAAAAGTCCTAGAAACACAGCAATTTGAAATTTAGGCGAGCAAAAAGGGGCTTATTTTCGTTTCTCAGTGAAGCGCGTTTGCATACCACACTGTTGGGGACCATGTGCCCATGATGAGGCCTTAGGTACCAAACCAAACTCATCGAATACCTCAATTTGGCTTTAGCGTAAAGCGGGTATAAAAACGATGAAAAAAATGGATGTTTTCACCACCAAACAACAATATTTTTTGACACAGGAAATTAAAATTGGGAATACAAGCTTTCGTTGAATTCGGAGAAATAAAAATAATAGTTATTGGAAAAGCCCGAAAGTTCGGAAAAAATAATCAAAAATTTTTTTATTGCAAATAAGGATTTTTGAGCTCTTTTCTTGTGTCTTGGACAAGAATCGTGAATATGAAAACTCAAATATTGTTTTGTCAGGTTTCACTAAAAAACCATTTATCTTTAGCGCTACTAATAAGAAAAAATTACGAGAAGATGAACTAATTTTTTACTAAAGCTTCTTCCTACATAAATAAGAAAAAACGAACAATATTTGAACCCGACTAATCCCAAAAAACTTATTACTATTTTGCAGAAAAATGGTTTTTTTTGTAAGGTTTCCTATAGTAATGAAGTCTGGCCATAAAACACAGAATAACAATTTTGTGATCGAACAAACTTTTGTTCTGAATTCATCGTAAATCCTTTAAAAAATTGAAGTTTTGAGTCGAAATTTCGGCTCCGCGACATTTCGATACCATTGAAAATAAGGCTCAAAACTTTCAAATTGTTTGACTCGATTTTCTGGAAAATTGGAACAAAATTTAAAAGAAATGGAACGAAATAATTTTTTTTTTTGAAAAAAATAAATTTTTCAAAAAAAAATGTTGGTCATTTTTTTCTCAAATAAAAAGTTTGAATTTTTATATTGTTTCAATTTTCCAGAAAATCGATTGAATTGACTAAAAAAACTTGATAATTAAAGCCTATTTTTCAACGGTTTCGAGATGTCTAGTTTCGAAATGTCGCGGTTTTGAAATGTGGCAGAGTCGAAGTCTCGTAGCATTTGCGTCGAAATCCAAGGTACTACTTGATTCCTAACAAAAATTTTATGACTTAAATTCAGCGTTTTGAGCTGAAATTCCGTTTTTCCCGGCCTCAAAATAGAGATTTTCGAGCATGGAGTTTTGAACTTAAAATCGGGAATTTTCTGCTCAAAAACTAGGATGCAAAAAATTCGACAGATTTTTAAAAAATAATGACACATAGAAAAAAAAGGTTCAACCAAAAAAATCGAAAAAAGGATAAAGAGGATTTTCAAACAAAAAAAAAATTGATCTCGGTCAAAAAAGTAGAGAGACACATGTCTCCTTTTTTAATCTTTGACCATTATATTCACTCTGGGTGCAACCAAATAAAAAGTTTCATGCAGTTTTCGAACCGAATAGAGATACGGAAAGGTAGAAGAGACGCAGAGAACAAAGAAAAAATTGAATGGAGTAGAAGTGTCTGTCAGGACGGTCTTGTACTTGAGTTTTTTCTCTTGATTTGAAACTTTTTGTGGAAAAAATCACGTATGGTAAGATTTTGATCTACCTGGAATTTTCGGATGGTTTTGCACCAAATGAAGCTCAAAAATATTCATTTTTGACCCGTAATTTTGGCCCAAAACTATCTAATTTTAGGGTCAAAAAAACCAAATTTTGGAGTGAAAAATGCCTAATTTTGGGCTCAAAAATACCATATTTTAGACTGAAAAACATCATTTTTTGGGTCAAAAAACCTTTGTTTCGGCTGAAAACCTTCGTAAATTTGTCACAAATTCAACTGATTTTTGGTTAGAAATACCCAATTTTAGGCTCAAAAAAACTAGTTTTATACTGAAAAATGCTGAATTTTTGGCTCAACAATGTCTAGCCTCAAAAATACCATATTTTAGACTGAAAAACACCATTTTTCGGGGCTCCGTGACATTTCGAAACCAATGCAAATTGAAATTTTCAACCTTTTCGACTCGATTTTAATCGATTTTCTGAAAAATTAGAACAAAATAAAATTTCATACTTATTTTTGGAAAAAAAAATTTTCAGAAAAAAATTTTCAGTCAAATTTTTTTTTTTCAAAAAAAAAAGTTTGAAATTTAATTTTGTTCTAATTTTCCAGAACATCGATTAAAATCGAGTCTAGTAAATTTGAAAATTTAACTTTTCAATGGTTTCAAAATGTCTCGGAGCCCCTTTTTAGGATAAAAATACCTAATTTTTAACTCAAAACGCTGCAATTTTTTGGCTTGAAGCCCTTTATTTAGGTCTAAAACAGCTGAATGAATTAAAATTGTTCAGAATTTTCCAGCAATTTAGAAAGATTTTGATCAAGATTCTAGAAAAAAAAATGTCCAAAAAGTTATTCTTCGTCATCAAGATCTAAAAACTGAATGCTTACTTCCAAAATACATGCATACTCTTCTTTTGCATCACTGCACTGCATCTAAACGGATTTCTAAGACCAATGTTCCGTTGAGAAAAGCAGTCAAGGGGAAGGAAAGACGGGTTTAATGAGAGAAATGAGCAAGAACTTTTCGTGCTAGGTCAATGTTCAGGCAGGATTTATACAAAACTAATCAGAATTGGAAAAAACTACTGAAAAAGTTATATGGGAAATTGTTCTAAACTTAAAATCTGGGATTTTTTGGCACTGTTTTAAAGGTTTTATTCACGAAACTGGAGGGTTTTGATCAGGACTGAGCGGAAAAAAATTCCGAAAAAAAATTGAAAAAAATTTTTTTTTTGAAAATCTTGGACCGAAAAAATTCGAAATTTTTTTTTATTTCGAGTCTTTCAGGGCGAAAAAAATCGACTAATGATTTTTCGGAATTTTCTGGTTTTTTTTTCAGGAAAAATGGATAAAAACATGAAAATGTACGACAAAAAACCGTTTTTACTGAAAATTTTTCTTCTGTTTTTTTTTCTTTAAAAAAAAGTTTTTCGGAAATTTTCCGGAAAATGACCACGGTGAATTTTTTGTACGTGTTTTCAAAAGGTTTCATTCGCGGGCTCTGTCTCACTGTAGGGTCGCATGCCAACTGCGTGGCGACTCAGCGATACGTAGTCATTTTTCTCATTTTTTTGAAAAATTAAAAATCAGGGCCTAAGCTTTTTTTTTGAATCAAATTGAATAGAAATTTTTCTTCGCATCAAGTTGAATATAATATTGACAGAATTTGATCGAAAGTGTGGCGGTCCGGTATTATGGGTGGTGAGCCCGTCGCTTTGGAACCTAGCCTTCATCAATATGTGCCATGGATTGTAGATGTTGAGCGATTCTCTTGCACTGCTTTATTGGAGGCGAACGCCAGAATAATAGTAGCGAAGGGGTGGTGGTTCAGAATAAGTAAAAGCAAAAGGCGATTACAGAATAATAGTGTGGGGGCTTTGGAACAATAGACAGATTCAGAAGAATCTGCTTAGGAATGGGACGGGGGACAGAATAACAGTGGAGAGCTGTCACAGGCGACCGCTCGCTGGGGTAGCAAAGGGGAAGACTGAATAATTTGGGGGAAATTAAAGGGGGGAACGAAAGAAGGTTCGAGAAAAGTTCAACGAAACAAAGGGGGGAGAAATAGAGAGGAAAGGGGGGAGAGCGTTAGAGAAATAGGGAGTAAACAAGTAAACAACAGGCGGCGGCGGCAAAACAATTAGCAATGTTCTCGTTGTCCGTAGGGCGCGCTTGCATCGTTCTCGAGAGAAAATGGCGCCAGTTTGAATTGAGAGAATGTTGCAGAGGATGAAATGAAGCGTTTACCGCATAGAATCGCATAAAAGACCGCAATACGACAAGTATTTTGTATCAATTACGGACTCAAGCGATAACGTGAAGACTTCTGCGGGTTGGTCGTGGCAGTAGAAGAGCTACGGCCGCGACACTCCGGGGGGAGGGGGGTCTGCATTTGACGAAATGTAGACTGCTCTCCATCGACTGAATCCGTCGTCACTTGAGCTTGAGTAGATGTTGATGCCTTTGCTGACCGAGGAAGGAATTCCCGAAGGCGCGAAGCCGCGGCTGGTTTAGGGGTCGACAAGACTCTATTACCGGCGTTAGCTAAGGCCCCCTGGCTCTCCTTTGGAGTTGTGCTTGTATATGAAGCACTTGGAGAAGGATGTGGAGCAGTAGAGGTCGTTTTGGGTTTAGGTGGGCGTCCTCTTTTCCGCTTGGGTTGTACTTGGTCGTCCGGTTGACTTGTGGACGCTGCAGGTTGGGTCTGAGGTGATTCCGTGTCCTGCTGTGGAAGAAGAATCCTGGGGACTGATGTAGTTGGAAGTTGTGGGACAGAAATTTTAGTTTCGTCCTCGTTGTCTCCGGGATCCTCTAGTGGGACGAGCTGGTTTACCGGCTTTTCCAAGGTGTGCTTTCCACATTGTACAAGTACTGATCGGGGTATGCCATCCAGTGAACGAGTGACTTTAATAATCCGTCCAAGCGGCCAGTGATGTCTCGATTTTGTCTTTGCAGACTCCACCAAAACGATCATCCCTGGCTTAGGTGTTTGGGCTGAATGGTTTGCTCCTTTTTCCTTGAGTTCACGAAGCGTCTGGAAGTAGCTTTGTGCGAACTGGTTCCAGAGATCCTCCTTGGCCTTTCCAAGTCCCTCTAGAATTTTCCTGGTGAGTTTTTCGGTCTCTCCAGGTCGTATCTCTCCAAATACTGAGTCTACCTTTTCAGGTAGAGCCAGCTGAACTCCGGGATTCAAAAAATCGCATGGTCTGATAGCTGGGGCATCATCTTCTGCTTTCTTGTTTGGCGTGACGGGTCTTGAATTGATGATTCCTTCTGTCTCGATGACGAGCGTTTCCATGTCCAAAAACGAGCGAACTTCCTTGCTTAGGACCTTTTGTATCGTTGTCTTGACGAGTCCGACGAGGCGTTCATAGGCACCTCCCTGCCAAGGCGAGAGAGGCGTTGTGAGCTTGATCTTGATCTGCTTCGATGCAAGGTATGAAGTAAGTTCTTCGCTTTGGTTGATGACTGTCTTGAGGTCTTCATTTATCATGCTGTATGCCAATTTGAATAGTGGCGCGTTGTCGCTAAGGATTGATATGGGGACTCCTCTTCTGCTGATAAATCTCCTTAATCCATTGATGAAACTTATGGTCGTGTTGTCTGGGACGACCTCCAAATGCACGGCTCGTGTGAAAATACATGAAACTAGTAGAATCCACATCTTTCCTTTTCCGTCTGACCGCTTGTACTGAAGAGGACCTAGATAGTCCAATCCAATGAATTTGAACGGTCCGGCGAAGGTTGTTCTTGTTGCTGGGAGGATCCTATTGAAGTTGTACTTGAATGTCTTTCCGTGTTTCCTCTGGCAAATGAAGCACTGAGAACGAACTGTTTTCACAATCCTTCCTAAGTGTTCAATCCAATAGTGTTGGTGGATGTCCGTGATGACGTCTTGGATTCCTTGATGATTCAGCTTCTCATGTGACTCGAGGACTATGAGTTTGGCCAAGGGATGGTTTGACATTATTATGATTGGGAATCTCATGTCTTCTGTTAGCCTTGTGTCCGTTGAGTCCGAGAATCTTGTTTTGTATCTCCAAGAACCATCTTCATGGAGGATTGGGTAGAGACGCTTTGGTGGAAGCTCGTTGAATCGCTTTTCCGCGTCTTGGTAGTGACATTTCAAAATGAGTTTTCTAACAGTGACTTGCTCGACAAGAGGGTCTCCTGCTTCGAAAGCCTCCCTGAAATGCCCCAACAGCTTGTCCTTGAATTGAATCGGCTTGTCCGGGTGACGTTTGTTCCTTCGTTGGATGAGTAGACAAATCCATTGTAACGCTTTGGTCATCCAAATCGTTAGTTTCTTGAGCGAATTTGTCCGTTCATAAGGGATTGCATGCTGAAAGGTAGCGGTAGAAACCCTATTAACCACCCATTGAGCGACAAGCTCTTTGGATGGAGAATCTGAGATCGCCGCTAACTCCCGTGCTTGCTTTCTGAACTCGTATGGGTCAGCTGGGGTGTCGTCGAGTTTCTTCGGCCATGAAGTTTCAGGTTGGCTTAGGAACTCTGGCCCATAGTGCCAGAGCTCGTTGTCCTTGAGTTCCTTGACTGCACACCCTCGTGAAGCAATGTCCGCTGGATTTTGGTCTGATGGGACATATCTCACTGTTGGTTCCAACTTTTGTTGCCGAAGCTCCATGAGGTTGTTGTGAATCTTCTGTACGCGATTGTTGACCCATGTCGATCCGTAGTTGTTGTTGACCTTGCTTAGGACCCAGAAAAGACAGCAGGTACTGTCCGAAAACAGTATCACGTCTTTCAGGTCCATGTGAAGTTCCTTTGACAGGTTGACAGCGGCGTTTGATCCGATCTCCAGTGCCATCAATTCCATCCTTGGGATTGTGTATTCTGGTCCTCCGTTGCTGGGGCGAATCCTCGACTTCGAGAAGACCAGACCGCTACTGAACGTGCCATCCTTGTATCCATATCGAATATAGGCGGCTGTGGCGTAGCTATGTTTTGAGGCATCCGAAAAAATGACCAATTGGGCTGTGGAGAACTCGTAGTTGGTGGTTAACTGCCTTGGAATGGTGTACGTCTTCTCGTTGAAGTTGTCTTTGATTGAATTCCAGGTAGGTAACAAGTCCTCCGGCATTTTGTCCTTCCATCCGATGTTCTTGCTCCACATGCTTGATATGAGCTGCTTCACTGGAACAATGATGGGGGATATCAACCCACTCGGATCGTAGTTTCGGGCGCAGAAGGCGACGATTTGCCGCTTAGTTGGAATCCCTTTTGGTGGTGTGGCGATCTTGACTGTGATGGTGTCGTCGATGCTGTTCCACTGGTGTCCTAACAACTTGCAAGTTTGATCCGGATGTCGATCGCACTCGGCAACTTCTTCCATAACCGATGAACCGTTGCTTAGGTATTCACGCAGGTTCATGTGCATACGGTTGAAGATTGCTTTGGACTGCTTGTATGCTTCTCTGAGGTCCTCTTGGTCGTTGGATGTGAAGATAACGTTGTCGACGTAGATGTTCTCCTTTATCCTTTCGTTGAGGTTGTGGTCGTTGAGTTCCAAATAGCGGAGGATCGTAACGGCCAATAGGAATGGAGATGAAGATACTCCAAAGGGCAATCTCGTGAATCGAAACGCCCTCAGATTCTCTTCTGTGTACCCTTTGCTGGGGTCTTCTAACCAAAGGAACTTGGTGACGTCTCTGTACTGCTCCTGGATCCGTACTTGGTGGAAGGCTCGTTTGATGTCTGACATCAGCAGGAATTTGCTGAGTCGACTCCTTATCATGATTCCAAGTATGGATTGAAGAATTGAGGGTCCAGGATGGAGACAGTCATTGAGCGATAGTTCGTTCTTCATGTGGGAAGATGCGTCTAGAACTATCCTTAGCTTCGTCGTTAGAGAATCTTCCTTGACGACAACACGGTGGGGAATGAAGTATTCCGGTCCGTCGGATTTGGAGCTAAGGGGAATCTGTTCTACGATTCCCTCTTCCACTTGCTTTTGGATGATGTCGTGGTATTCAGCTCTGTCCTCATCTTTCTGTAGTTGTCTTTCCAGGAGAGACTTGAGTCTAACTTTGGCTATGGTTAGGTTGTTCCTGAGTTCAAATTGACGTCCGTTGAAGGGCAAGGCTACGTAGATCTTGTTATCCTCGTCCATCGTGGCTGATTTTTTGAACTCCTCTATTAGCTCAGCATTTAGAGCTTCCTTTGAGTTCTTGATGGCTGGTGGCGACAGTCCCATCATGTCAAGTGTCCAAAGGCGCTCTAACTGTTTGTCCAACCTTTTCATTGTGACGTGTGTCGGGTTGTCATCATCCGCTGGATCCGTTGTGGCGTCTTCGACGTTAACTGTGTGAATCCAGAGCTCTCTTGTGTCGTCTGAGATGCTTAGGGGCTTGCTTCTGTCGATCGGCACAAGAGAGTCGTCTACGATTGGCGGGTGATGGATAAATCCGAGGATGGTCTTCTCGATTGCTCTTCTGCTTGGGAGGTAGAAGAGCATGTTTTTCTCGATATCCTTGACCTTATTCAGGATGTTGTTTCCAAGGATTAGATCGATAGTCCTTCCATCGAACTTGTCTAGTTCCGTTACTCCCTCACAATGGAATCCATTTCGTTTTATGAATTCTTGGTCCTCGAGAGTATGGTCCGGTGCTCTGTAGATCACGTTCATCTGGTCGTAGCTGGGGACACAGGTCGTCCATGCGTTTCCACTGAGGTCCAGAAGCTCCAGTCTGTAGAATGTGCACCACTGTCTTGGGGATTGTCCAGCGAATCCTGAGTAGAGTAACTTCCTTCTTCCAACGCTGTGGAGCTGCAATCTTTCGGCTGCTTTAGTGGATATTATCGACGATTGTGCTCCTGTATCGACAAGAGCTAATAGCTTCCTGCCGTTGGGTGTGTGGAGTTGGATGAAGGGTAGTTGAGCTTCTGCGTCCGTGATTTTGTAGACTTGAAGGCGCATTGGTTCTACTCGAGGTTGGTCGTTATTGACATCCTGTAGGCTTTCGAGCAGTCGAGAAAACTCTTCTGCTGTGGTGAACGTGTTGCAGACGATGGTGGAAGGCAGGACCGCGGTCTGGACCCCTTCTTCCGACAAGGAAGAATCAGAATCTGACCAGGGAGTGCCTTGTTCATCGTTTCTTGAGCATTGGACGGTGTTGACGGGTAGGAAGTGTTGTGGAGAATCGGAGTTGTTTGTGGTGGCAGCTATGGGTTGGTCTTGGTGTTCTTGATCCGAGAACTCAATGGTCGGGGGTTTCAGCCCCTGGCTCTCGAAATAACTGCTGCTCCAATTCTTCATCATCCTCCAAGGTGTCAATATCGAGGATATTGACGTTGAAGGTGTCATTTCCCTTGAGGAGATTGCAATGCCCTGTGAAGTGGCGCCTTTGGCAGCAGAGGCAATTGAATTTGGACTTGCATTCAAGCACTGTGTGTTTTTCTGAGAGGCAGTTGTAGCACAGCTTCTTTTTTGTGACTTCTGCTCTTTTCTTGTCCACGTGGAGTTTGCATTCCGCTGCGCTGTGGTGCTTTGAGTCGCAATATCTACACGGGACTTCTCTGGATGGTGGGACGAATTTCGGTTTTCCGGCTGATGTCCTTGGAGCACTCCGTTGCTGTTGTTGCTGAGTCGCTACGTTGACGTTGATCTGGTTGACGTAGTTTTCGTCGTATCCCAAAGTTGAGGCCGGATCCTTCTTTTTGTATCCTTGCTTGATTGCTAAGGTGTTGTGGATTTCGTTGAGCAAATCATTCAGTGTTGTCCCGTCTTTTTGAAGCAGCTTGTGTGCTTGGTATCTTACTACTTCTGGGAGCTTGTTCACCATCATCACCAAGAGGAAGTGATCGTTCGGATTTATTCCGTACGTCTGCAGTGTGTAGGCCAAGGTGGCGAACGTGTTGAGTGCGCTTCGGAGCTGCTTGAAGTCCTCTGGGAATTTGAGAATGTTTATTTCTTCAATGAGGGCTCCCTTCTGGAGATTCTTCCTGTTGAATTGTCTTTCCAGATTGCTTCGCATCAACATGTACTTGTCTTCTGAGAACTCAGCAGTCCGGTGTTCTCTGGCGAGAGCGGGGGGAAGCAGAGAGACTAGCAGCGATTGTTTTGACTTGTCGTCAATGAGTACGTTGTTGTGTACCATGTGGTCGAACTGAGCCATGAACGCTGGGTAGTCGTATTCTTCTCCCGAGAATCCTTTGATGGTGTTTAGGGCAGATGAAACCATGGTCGCTTTCGTCTGCTCCATTCTGATGGTCAAATCAATGTCTTCTCGGGCTATTCCTTTGCTTTGGAGCATGTTTATTGGATTATTGTAGGGGAATCCACTATTGGTGTTGACACCGTTGTGTTGGAAACCAGCTTGCTGAGGAAATGGCTGGTTCCATTGAACTTGGTTTCCTCCTAGTATATCCATGCTCCTTGGGAACGTGTTTTGATCCATGGATCTAGTGGCACCAACGGACGAAGGGACGCTACTGATGCGACAAGCATCATCACGAACTGTACCGGGAGGTGCCGCTAGCCCATTGGCTCTCTGCTCCATTTGTTGACGAATTCTGCGATTGTCGTTTCTCATCTCATCGAAGGCTTGTTTGAACCAATCCAAGCTTGCTTCCATCCTGTTCAGTCGCTCGTCGGTGTCTCCTCTTGGATGTTTAGCTTTGGATCCATTGTATCCTTGCTGCTGCTGCGGAGGACGATTGCGTTGACGATGACGTGATGGAGATGGACTGTTGGAACGGTGACTTCTTGGGCTCCCGCTAGGTTGGTTGTCTCCGAACAGATTGCGGTGACCTGTTCCCCGACTCTCTTCACGACAAGTGGGAGAGACGGGTTCTGGGTTTTCCACTCTCTGCAGGAGCTGTTCGACGGCTGCATCCATTTTTCCGAAGAGCTGTGGAAACTTGGCTGATCTCAGATGACTCTCCATGGATTCTTGAAGAGTTGCCTTTTCCGCTGAAGTCGCTTCGGAGTCGTCTATGAAGACGTCGGAGATCTCAATTTCGATCTCTTCCATCCTTTTCTTCTGGGCCAGTAGCTCCTCCAACGTGTGGCTGAGGTTATCGTGTTGAATATCCTCATCCTCCAGCATAAGAAGCGTGTTGGCTTGGGTTAGAAGACTCTCCGCCTTGCCGATCGCGATGGTGACTTTTTTCTTGTAGTTCGAAACGGCGACAGGGATTGCTTGCTTGGTCATTGTTACTTGTTGGTCGAGTAACTGCAATCAGACTGTTGTGTGTGAGATTTGGTACCGGGGACGATGGTAAGTATACGATGCAGCAAAATAAAATTGAAAAAATAAAAAAAAATGTAGGTGAGTGTTGAGTGCTGGACGTTTTTCTTTTGGATGTGTTATCCTTCGTATCCAGGCGTTGGCGCTAAGGTTCCATGGTGCTCCTTCGCTCCCAACGTTTGTTCGCTCCCGAACTGGATTCGAATAGTTCTCCTCCGGGCCGCCTCCGCGGTGGGTTTTTTAGTAGTTGCCTTTTGAGGACGTTGGCGGGAGAGTGGGCATGTATGATCGTAGACGGAATCCTTGAAGGCACGAAGCTGCTACTGGCTTAGGGGTCGACAAGACTCTATGACCGGTGTTAGCTAAGGCCTCCTGGGTTTCCTGTGGAGTGCGCTTCTCCTTATCGATCGTTGTCTCTCCGTGTTGGTTGGAGTCCTCTTCGGGGCAGGTCGGTGTCCTCTTCAGGACTGAATGGTGTCCTCTTCAGGACTGAATGGTGTCCTCTCCAGGACTGGTCGGTGTCCTCTTCAGGACTGAATGGTGTCCTCTCCAGGACTGGTCGGTGTCCTCTCCAGGACTGGTCGGTGTCCTCTTCAGGACTGATCGGTATCCTCTCCAGGACTGGTCGGTGTCCTCTCCAGGACTGGTCGGTGTCCTCTTCAGGACTGATCGGTATCCTCTCCAGGACTGGTCGATGTCCTCTCCAGGACTGGTCGGTGTCCTCTTCAGGACTGAATGATGTTTGAGACCTGATATACGCGCGGCTTGTACCGAACTATCGATCCTATATCATTTGCGATGATACATTCGGTGAGGTCGACATCGATGACTCGCTGGGGACACGTAGATCAGTTGACTGGATGACGTCATCTCGTTGAAATTGCACAGCGATTGCCACGTCTCGCATCCTCGACTCGCTATGACTGCCGACTTCCACGGCTTGGGCTCCAATCCAAGATTTCCACTCGTACTCCTGATTTTATGGTCCTTGTGCTCTTTTTCACCAAAAATCTGCTTCTGACGGAATGGCTGAATCCTCCTTGATGAATCCTTGGATTTTTTGGGCTAGAAGGGAGCAATTTTCAGCATAGCTGAGGACATCAGACGTTTCCGACGACAAGTCGGACGTTCCTGAGCCTCATGCCTAGCCTCAACCACTCTTCTTGTTGTCCACCTTGTCGCCGCGAAAAATTGCATCATTATTTGCGTTTTGCGTCATTTTCCGGCGAGCTCGCTGAATTTTTCTTGGATCTGCACGTCTTCTGCTTCGTTGATGGTGAAAAGAGCTGGGGAATGTTCTTCTATCGCAGCGAAATCGATAAATGACTCCTTGTGGCGGAATTGCGTTTCTTCCGCCAAAAATCGATAATTGCACTAATCGACGAACTTCTTCCGAGCCAAACGAATTCGCTGAGTGTAAAAATGATTTGGTTGACGTTGTACGAGTAGATTGTCCCAATTTGCATCTCGAGCAGGGGTCTGCTGCTTTGGCGCGACAAGCGTTAATCACAACAGGCTCCTGTATTGTTCCAGGCTCTTCCGAGATCGCTACCACCCGCCATCACCCGCGACAAGCGAGCTGAACGGGATAAACGAAATGGAATTACCTTTTAGCCTCCGATCCACTAATTGATCGCCGAAATCCAAGTGCACACATCAATCACCGATGGGGTCCTTTTCAGAAGAATCCAATTTAGCTACGATTTTCTTCTTCCGTCCATCCGGGCGATGCATCATGTGGCGGTCCGGTATTATGGGTGGTGAGCCCGTCGCTTTGGAACCTAGCCTTCATCAATATGTGCCATGGATTGTAGATGTTGAGCGATTCTCTTGCACTGCTTTATTGGAGGCGAACGCCAGAATAATAGTAGCGAAGGGGTGGTGGTTCAGAATAAGTAAAAGCAAAAGGCGATTACAGAATAATAGTGTGGGGGCTTTGGAACAATAGACAGATTCAGAAGAATCTGCTTAGGAATGGGACGGGGGACAGAATAACAGTGGAGAGCTGTCACAGGCGACCGCTCGCTGGGGTAGCAAAGGGGAAGACTGAATAATTTGGGGGAAATTAAAGGGGGGAACGAAAGAAGGTTCGAGAAAAGTTCAACGAAACAAAGGGGGGAGAAATAGAG
>GL379832.1:50323-64891 GCA_000143925.2 Caenorhabditis brenneri | reverse complement strand
AGCAAAGGGGAAGACTGAATAATTTGGGGGAAATTAAAGGGGGGAACGAAAGAAGGTTCGAGAAAAGTTCAACGAAACAAAGGGGGGAGAAATAGAGAGGAAAGGGGGGAGAGCGTTAGAGAAATAGGGAGTAAACAAGTAAACAACAGGCGGCGGCGGCAAAACAATTAGCAATGTTCTCGTTGTCCGTAGGGCGCGCTTGCATCGTTCTCGAGAGAAAATGGCGCCAGTTTGAATTGAGAGAATGTTGCAGAGGATGAAATGAAGCGTTTACCGCATAGAATCGCATAAAAGACCGCAATACGACAAGTATTTTGTATCAATTACGGACTCAAGCGATAACGTGAAGACTTCTGCGGGTTGGTCGTGGCAGTAGAAGAGCTACGGCCGCGACAGAAAGTGATTACTGAAAAATGCTCTGGAAACATGGTGCGCGCTCCTTCGGCTTAAGCGCGGCTTACTGTCAGAATTTAAAGACGCAATATGAAATTTGTAAAAGTCCGTGTGATATGGAGCGTAGATACCGAGAAAAAAAATGCACGTACAAAAAAATTACCGTGAATGACCGAAAAAACCGAAAAAATTTTCTCAAAAATTTTTCGCACAGCCCTGGTTTTGATGCAAAATTTGAGATTTTTGCTCTATTTTGGGGCTCAAGGAAAAAAAAACACAAATTAATTTTTTTTAAAAATCGATTTCTCAACAGAAAAAAACCAGAATTCGACCTTTCTAGTACATCTTCTTATGTACTCTTTCACCTCCTTGTTTCTGATTTCACGGGGAGATCTGAATGTATTCACGTCACACGATCTCACATACCCTTCTCATAGATTATAATCTCACTCCGGTAGAGAAGAAAATGGTTCACGCAGAACACAAACAACATCGATTTTGAACGAAGATAATGGGGGTTCTAATGACGTCAAAATCTAGAGAAAAACTGGGTTCTTTGAGTGCATTTCGAGCCTGTTTTTGATCTAGTTTTGCCAAAAAAAAAAACCCAAAAAAAAATGACAGTTTCTCTCAAGAAAACGTTTTGGAAGTGCGTAACAAGATCCTTATCTATGAGGTTCCCCGAAGTTGAACGAAGAGGTTATCTACCATTGAATCTCCCTTCAGTGCCCATTTTGAAGTAGGTTTTGACCCGGTAGATCAAAAAACGATCAGAAACCTGCAATAGAAGGGCACCCCCAAAAAAAAGGTCGTCTTCACTTTCCCCAATCCCACCCCTCCTCATGAGGCTGTTCCTCCCCTTTTATCTATGCCCTCCCCTCCTTTCTCGTCAACGCTCCCCGTGGCGCAGTGGCTAACGCTGCTGTCTACCAATTTTGGCTACCTGGGTTCGACCCCACTTGGGATCAGTTTTCTTTTTCTTTTTTTCTATACACATTTTTTGACTCCTTGAACCTCTAGACAGACATAAAACATCACCGAACTGAAAAAAAGGGAAAAAAAAATCAAAGTTTATTCTCCTTCAAAACCTTGCGAAAATCGTCATGAATTTTGATATTGCTCATCTCACAAATCATCATTTCCTCCATGAATTTCTTCTCTCCTCTCTCAATTATTTCCAGTGTTTCGACAGTTTCAATGAATCGCATCTCGTCGAATCCGCGCGATTTTTGATAGTTTTTCAACTCCAAATATATCATTTTTCGCATCGTTCGACACATTTCTTGGCACTCGGAGGAGATGTTTGTGTAGCCTGGAAGCATTAGAATGGAGTGACGCAGAGTGTCTAGTCGTCTGCGTCTCTCCTCACAATTTTGAAAGAGACTAGGAAGAGACGCAGACGACTAGACACTCTAGCTGTCTGCGTCTCTACACACACTCGCAGGCAGCTAAAAACGTATCTCCATAGAGTCTGGCAGGCAGGTAAAAAAGGTAATACTTGTAGATTTCGTGACTGATAGAAGCAGACAGCTAGAGTGTCTGTTCATCTGCCTCTCCTCCTGTGAGACGCAGACACCTAGACTGTCTAGCTGTCTGTGTCTCTCCACACAATTTTGAAAGCCATGAAGATAAGACGCAGACAGCTAGAGTGTCTAGTCGTCTGCGTCTCCCTCTCCGCTCTCTGTCGCGCCTCCCTTCTGAGAGACGCAGACACCTAGACACTCTTGTCGTCTGTGTCTCGCCTTCAAACTCACCATTATCAAAAAACAGCAACCAAATAACGGCCATCAATTCTGTCCTCTCCAAATCCAACCACACAATCGGCAATATCATTTTCGTGTAGTAATACCACCAAAACGGATGGAATGTTCTGGAATTTTCAGTTTGTAGTCTTTGTAGTCTTTGTAGTTTTTGTACCTCAAAATCTCCTCGTCAGACATCTCGTCCCCTTTCTCAAAACTACCCTGATAGAATGAAAGAATCATCGAATTATAGTCCTCCTCGTTCATATTTTCGTATTTTTCGGAAATTTTGATATGATCCAGGACCCGACCGATTTGCCATAGCTTTGGAATAAAGTTGTGGAGAAGGGCCGACTGAAAATGGGTGGTTTTGGATGGTTTGGACATCTGGACATCCAGATGGACGGACGGACAGACAGACAGACATACTGGACAAACAGGTGTATGGACATACATCTTTTTAGGTTCCCAGACATTTGGACACAGAGGCAGACTACCTGGACACCCGGATATCCCCACACAACGACAGAAAATACAGATGGACATCCGGACAAACCTTATCAACTTGTATCAGGCTCTCCATTGCGGGAAACACCTTCACAACCATTCTCCATATCAAATAGATATCATTTTTGACCATGCAACTGGCCTCGTACAAATTCAACCATCCAATTTTCCCTCGATCCCTCATGGATTCGAATTCGTGCCAATTCACCAGTTTAAGACGTCTTTCGGGAGGATTTGGCCCTGAAAATCGAGGTTTTGGGGAAAATTCTCAATGAAGCGCAATTGCTTACCGTGAAAAATGAGGGTAGGGTCTGGGTAGATGTAGAGGGTTTGGGTACCCGGGCACAGTGCTTGTCACGACATACTTGAACTTCTGGAAGGAAGCTTTAGAGTGAGAGACGCAGACACCTAGACCGTCTAGCTGTCTGCGTCTCTTGTAGACGGTGGAAGTCGCAGACGGCAAGACACCCTAGCCGTCTCTCTACACCCCCCCCCCCCACGTGAGAGACGCAGACACCCAGACTGTATAGCTGTCTGCGTCTCTCTTTCTAGTTCGACTCACTCTTCGGAGACATCCCCACTTTTAAACACTTATCCATCCGACACTTGCCACACGGATGAGAGTGCAGTTCCCTTCTTTTACAGGTGCACAAGCTTGAGACCCTCCCCGATCGATAGCGACGGAAGAATGCTGCACAGGCACTGAAACTCAGCTAGGGTTACTGTAGAAGGACATCCGGACATACCGACAAGAAATGCCACCGAAATGGGGTTCAGCTTCCAGTGAGCCGCAGACGTGGCACATTCTGAGAATGGTGATGTGGAATTAAACCCGAGAATTTCAAAACGGAGAGCACAGCTGGCAAGAAGAGGTGACAGTAAAGACTCAGTTAAATGAAACAACGATTTAGTTGGAAGTGAACTTGAAAAATTCAAAAGTCGAAAAAAAATTTTTGCTTCTCTAGAGATTTTTGCTCCTACTAATGAATGCTAATTAACTTTTTGATTTTTCCGAAGCCGAATACTTGTTACATTCGCCATAGTTTGTTTTTTATCCATCGTGACAACATTGTAACAGTTTTTCTTTAAAAAAAATTGAAAAATATGTGCTTGCGAGAATTTCTATCAAAACTTTGAATTGAGGCTATCCCGCACTGGCCGAATCAGAACCAAAGTTTGTGATCTTGCAGGGGCCCGGTTTTTGGGTTTTTGGAAAAACTGGTGATTTGAATATATGAAATCGTAGAGAAAAAATTCTCTATCAGATGATGTTAATTTCTCACAGAATCCGGGCCCCCGCAAGGGCACAAACTTTGGTTCTGATCCGAGGTAGCCTCTTTGAATTGTGAAGCTTCGAAACGGTAGTTACTTATGGGACGTGAAGCTAGCCTCATACATCAGATGACTACGCGCCTCATTAATAATTCCGTAAACCACGTTGGAAAAAGTACGCGATCAGGCGCTCACGGCCGCCACGGCCTAACTTCTTCAATGTATCGTCCGCTGTATTATCCTAATAGTTATAGAGAATCTACTCAGGTTTTCAACAAGATACTGCGAAATTTTGCTTTTCAAAGTTTTTCAAGAATTTTTCTCTCTGAATCCAACATCACAATCGGTAAAAATTTCAACTTTCAACTCAAATAGCCTCGATTTTGATTTGAAATTTCTGATACTCTTAGCGAAACTTAGGAATTTTAACGTTTTGGACAAAAAGTTTAAGATTATTCTTAGCAGTATAGACACACTCTTATTTCAGGGCGGAGCTTACAAGCTGTGCTTTTGTGTTTTTTTTTCTCGTAGCAATGAATTTCTTTTCGACAGGTTTTTCCTCTTGCGTGGAAGCTACCTCGAATCAAACCCCTTGTTTTGGACCTTGCAAGAACAAAAGCCAAAGATGTAAAAATATGAAATTAAAGAGAAAAATTATCTACAAATTAAATTATCTACCATCAGTTGTTCAGCTATTGCTCATTTTTCATGCTCATTTTCCGATAGAACCCAATATTAAATTTATACGCTTAGATAGTGAGACAGTAATTATTCTCTCCAATTTCATATGTTTACATTGCCAGTTTTTGCAGAATCAAGGCTCGCACAAAATCAAAAAAACATTGGTTCTAATTCTCTATAATTTTTCTCATCTGACGCAAATGTTATAGGCCTGCTTTTGCAAAGTTACATGTTTTCAGACCTTTTCAATTTTTACACTCGTATTTTTCCCATAGTCTCTTTCCTCCCCCGAAGAGCCAAACGGCAATTTTTCTCGACCCTGCACGCACCTTTTATACGACCCGAAAGGGGCGGAGCCCTATCAGAGTGACGTGCAAAACTGCCGTTTACTTTTCGATTTGCTTCGAAAAGTTCTTATCTTAACAACTGTTTGTTAATGGAGTGTGATCGACGATTCTTGGTTCTTTTTCTTGGAAAATCGGGTGCTGCAACTATTGTTTGTGCATAACTTTTTAACCGTAAGAGCTATCAAAAAATTATCAACTACAAACTTGCTCAGCATTAAATTTTGAACACATTTGCTGTTAACAATACTTTTCTAGCTCCGCCCCTTTTTGAGATATGCGCCTTCAAAGATAGGCGCCTCTCTCTCTCTCTCTCTCTCTCGGTTGCTTAGCACGAATTGACTTTGAAGGCGCATATCTCAAGAAGGGGCGGAGCTGGAAAAAAGTTGTTAACTACAAAGTTGTTCAAAATTTTATTTTAAGCAAGTTTGTAATTGACAACTTTTTCATATCTCTTACGACTCTGAAGTTATAGCTGCTGAAACATTCCTAATGAAGTGTAACACCAATTAATTTTCCGATTTTCCTTTTCCAAACTAGAAAATAATTTTCTTATCTTTTTTATCGAAAGTTCATTGTTTGCAATGTGTCAACGCCTTTATTGACTATGGAGTCACAATCGGCGACACAGAAAATGTGCGGTTTGGGTGCAAATTTGGTCGTTTTTTTTCAAAAAAAAAACTCAAAAACTCCAAAAAAATCAAAGTTTATTCTCCCTCAAAACCTTGCGAAAATCGTCATGAATTTTGATATTGCTCATCTCACAAATCATCATTTCCTCCATGAATTTCTTCTCTCCTCTCTCAATTATTTCCAGTGTTTCGACAGTTTCAATGAATCGCATCTCGTCGAATTCACGCGATTTTTGATAGTTTTTCAACTCCAAATATATCATTTTTCGCATCGTTCGACACATTTCCTGACATTCGGTGGAGATGTTTGTGTAGCCTGGAAGTATAGTGAGGGATAGACGCAGACAGCTAGAGTGTCCAGTCGTCTGCGTCTCTCCTTCCACTCTCTGTCTCGCCTCCCTCCTGAGAGACGCAGACATGTAGAAAGTCTAGCTGCCTGCGTCTCTCCTGACAGTTTCGAAAACCACTGTGGAGAGACGCAGATCAGGGTTGTGCGAAAAATAACATCAGAAAAGTTTTCGAAAAATCTTTTTATCGGAAAAATTCGTCCGAAAAAAAAAACCAAAAGAAAAATATTATTCAGAATTTTTTTTTGATAGATCGCCAGTGAACTATCAGTTCCTCGATAAAAACCCAGACTCCGAGAAAATTTTTTGAAACCATTTTTCCGAAAATTTTGGAAAATGTTCAAAAAAAACCGAAAAATTTGTCGCACAACCCTGACGCAGACGGCTAGACACTCTACCTGTCTGCGTCTCACCTTCCAACTCACCATTATCAAAAAACAGCAACCAAATAACGGCCATCAATTCCGTCCTCTCCAAGTCCATCCACACAATCGGCAATATCATTTTCGTGTAGTAATACCACCAAAACGGATGGAATGTTCTAGAATAATTGTAGTTTCAAATTTTTTTCCAAGCAATATCTATCTCCGTTCTCGTCAAAGCTACAAAAAAGTGGTCAACTACAAAATTGTTCGAAATTAAATTTCACATAACTTTGTAGTTGACAACTTTTTTCTAGCATCAATGAGAGCTGAGATAATGCGCTTCAAAGTTAGAGTGTCTGCGTCTCTTACGGCGGAGAGGGGAGAGGCGCGCTCTCTCGTTCTCTTCCCCGCCGCCTCCCGGGTGCCTATCTTTAAAGGCGCATATCTCAAAAGTGGGCGGAGCTAGAAAAAAGTTGTCAACTACAAAGTTGCTTAGAATTCAGTTTCAAACAAGTTTGTAGTTGACAACTTCTTTCTAGCTTTGACAGCAATCAAGCTATACCCAAAAAACTAACCTCAAAATCTCCTCGTCCGTCATCTCGTCTCCTTTCTCGAAACTACCCTGATAGAATGACAGAACCATCGAATTATAGTCCTCCTCGTTCATATTTTCGTAGGTTTCTGCATTTTTCATGTGGTCTAGGACCGGACCGATTTGCCACAGCTTTGGAATGAAGTTGTGGAGGAGGGCAGACTGAAAATGGACGATTTTGGAGGGTTTGGACATCCGGACATCCGGAAAGACAGATGGACAGACAGACATACTAGAGATCCGGACATCTGGATGGACAAATGGACAGACAGACAGACATACTGGACATCCGGATATCTAGATGTCCGTACAGATGGAAACTGCAGTGGCTACTATGTAAGGTGATGGATCTAGACATCCAGACAAACACATATTTGGACATCCGGACACCTGGACACACAGACAGACATCCTCTTGGCTACCAGAACATCCGGACATCCGGACAAACAGACAGAAAACCTCTGGTCATCCGGACAAACCTTATCCGCCTGTTTCAGCTTTTCCATCGCCGGAAACATGTTGACAACCATCCTCCAAGTAAGACTAATGTCATTTTTGACTGTACAACTGGCCTCGTACAAATTCAGCCATCCCATTTTCCCGTCAATCATCTGATCCCTCATGGATTCGAATTCGTGCCAATTCGAGTCGGCGAAGAAGAGATTGGAAGAGTCACGGGACGATATTTGGGTCTGGAAGGTAAAAATAATAGTCTGGAGAGACGCAGGCAACTAGACTTCCTCACTGCCTCTCCTCTCTCTCTCTCTCTCTCTCTCTCTCGCCCCCCCCCCCCCTGAGAGACGCAGACAGCTAGAGCGTCTCGCCGTCTGCGTCTCTCCTTCTAGCTCACCTGTAACAATGAAGACGATCTCTCTGCCAATACCAACAGCTTTTTTGAATGCTTATCCCTTCCAACTTGAACTTCTGAAATGTATTTTGTAGTTTGTAGTTTGTGGTCTTCGTAGTCCCTCACTGTCAGAAGTCATTCCAGCCTCCAGACACTTCTGAATCCGGCAAACTCGGCATGGATGAGAATTGCGGTCCCGGACTTTACAGGTGCACCTCTGGGGGACTTTTTTCGAATGGAAGAAACGACGGAAGAATGCGGCACACGCTCTGGAATACGGTAGGTTAGGGGGTACTGTAAGGGAAAGGGAGAGGACATCCGGACACACGGATAGCTGGATAGACATCCTATGGATATCTGTACATCTGGATATATAGACAGACGTCAGATTGGATAGGATATACAGACAAACAGACAGACAGTCATCCAGATATCTAGACACCCGGATATACAGACAGACATTCGGACATCTGGATCTATGAATATCTAGGTGTCCGGGCTCCTGGATATCCGGATATACAGACACAAAGATGATCATCCGGACACGCAGACACACAGGTGAACATCCGGACATACAGACACACAGGTGGACATCCGGACATCCAAGCGTACAGACAGACATCCGGACACCTGGACACACAGACAGGCATCCGGACACTTGGACACACAGACAGACATCCGGACGTCCATGCACACTGACCGATATCCGGACATCAGGACATCTATGCGTACAGACAGACATCCTGACGTTCGGACATCCAAGCGTGCAGACAGAGATCCGGATATCCGGACTTCTCGACATATGGACCGACATCCGGACATACAAACCGGCATCCGGACATCCAGGCGTACAGACAGACATCTGGACACCCATGCGTACAGACAGACATCCAGACACCCAGGCATACAGACCTACCGACACGAAACACCGCCAAAATGCGATTCGGCTTCCGGAGATCCACAAATAATGCACATTTTTCTGAGATTCGTCTGAAAAAAATGTCTGAAATTCAGACTGAAAATACGAAATTCGGGGCGGATAAGGTACAAAAGTTGGTTAGAAAACCAATGAAAATCATTGCGAAAAATTGAGAAAAAAATCGATAAAAAATCTTTATTTACACAGGTGGAGAGACGCAGACATCTAGACTGTCTAGCTCTCTGCATCTCTCCTGACAATTTCGAGAGAGACGGTGGAGGGACGCAGACAGCTAGGCACTCTCGTTGTCTGCGTCTCTCAAATCCTTTGCTTCCTGACGATTGCCTTAAAATCGTCGTGTATTCTTATCCGATTCAGCTCACAAATTATAAATTCATCCAGAAATTTCTGCTCTCCGTGCTCTACTATTAGAGGTACTTGTAGAATTTCCAGAAATCGATTTTCAGCAATTTCCAGATTATCGATTTTTTCGAAAATGTAATTTTTGAGTTCCCGGTGGATCACTTTTCGAATCGTCCAGCAGAGATCGGCGCCTTTTTGTGACATGTTTATGTAGGCTGAAATAGTGTAGTTGTAGTGAGAGTGAGACGCAGACGGCTAGAGTGTCTAGCTGTCTGCGTCTCTTCTCGCTCACGAGACGCAGACAGTTAGAGTGTCAAACTGTCTGCGTCTTTTGCGTCAGGAAAATGAAAGTAGAGACGCAGACAGCCAGACACTCTAGGTGTCTGCGTCTCTCTAACTCACCTGGATCAAAAAACAGTATCCAAATAATAGCCATGAACTCAATCTGGTCCAGTTGAAGAGCAATAATGGGCTCAATGACTCTTTCGAAGAAATATGTCCAATGCGGGCCGAAGATTCTGGAAAAATGTAGGGATTTTGAGGTCAGGAAAAAAAGTCCAATTCAGGCCCGAAAAGGCGAAGTTTCAAAGCCCTCATTTCAGGCCTAAAATCCCCTTAGAGGCCCGATTTAGGTCGATTTGGCCGATTCAATTCATTCAGGCAAGTTTGGGCCGATCTAGGCCGAACAGGGCCGTTCAGGCCAAGTTAGGCCGATTTTAGCCGATTTAGGCCGATTTAGGCCGCATAAGGCTGATTTCAGGCTGTTTGGGTCAGTTCGGCCCGATTCAAGCCGGTAGGATCCCTTTGAGCCGTTTGGGCCAATTATGACCGATATACGCCAATTAGGGCTGATATAGGGCTATTTTGGCCGATTTAGACTGTTCAAAGCTGGTTTAAGCCGATTTAGGCCGATTTGAGCCGATTTAGGCCAATTTAGGTCGATTTGGGCCGATTTAGGCGGATTAGGGCCGATTCAGGCCGTTTTGGGCCCTGTCGGGCCAAATTAAGCCGTTTTGGTGTATTAAGGCCGATTTAGGTCGATTTGGGCCGATTGGGGCCGATTTAGGCCGTTTTGAGCCGATTCAGGCCAGATTTGGGCTGATTTAGTCCGATTATGGCCGATCTAGGCCGACTATGACCGATTTAGGCCGACTATGACCGATTTAGGCCGTTAGGGCCGATTAGGGTGGATTTAGGCCGATTCTGGCTGATTCGGGCTGATTTAGGCTGGATAGGGCCGATTTTGGTCGATTATGAACGATTTAGGCCGTTTAGGGCCGACAACGGCCAATTTAGGCCGATCACGGCCGATTTAGGCCGATTAGAGCCGGTTTAGGCCGGTTTGAGCCATTCAGGCCAAATTAGGCCGATTGAGGCCGATTAGGGCCGATATAGCACGATTTGGGCCGATTAGAGCCGTTTGGGCCAATTTAGGCCGATTTAGGCCGATTTACGACGTTTTGGGCCGATTTGGGCCGATTTGGGTCGTTGTGGGCCACTTTAGGCCGATTAGGGCCGACTAGGGCCACATTTGACCGTTTAGGCCGATTTAGGCCGATTTAGGATTTTTAGACCTATTTGGGCCAACTTAGACCGATTTAGGCCATTTTTGCTCAGATTTTCATATCTCATCGGGCCAGCCTAGACCTGAACCCTCCAAAAATTCCATGCTCACCTCCAAATATCCTCCTGCCGCATCTCCTGTCCCTCCAAAAAACTTCCATCGAAAAATTCCATCATCCTGATCCTGACATCTTCCTCCTCCATCCTCTGATACTCCACCCTCTGTGCCACATGATCCAGTGCCGGTTGGATTTGTCGTAACTTCAGAAAGAAGCTGCTCACCAGGGAGTTCTTATCGTTGTTCGATAGTTTCTGGAAGTCAGGGAACACTTCCCCAACCAATTCTGTTGTCAAATTGAGATCATGTTTGGTGAGGGAAGTGATGGCAAAAACGTTTTGGAGCCCGAGGTTTTGAAACATTTGGATTCGTTTTGATTCGAAGATTGAGAAGTTGGGGAGGGTGGAGGTGATGTTCGTGACGTCTTTCGGAGGAAGATAGGGCTGGAAATATCTAATTGAGAGACGCAGACGGCGAGAGTGTCTAGCTGTCTGCGTCTCTGCCTCGATTTCAAGTGGAGAGGGAGAGCGCAGACGGCTAGAACGTCTTGTTGCCTCCGTCTCTTTCTGAAAAGCCACGGAAGAGACGCAGGCAGCTAGACACTCTCGCTGTCTGCGTCTCTAAGTTTAGCACAGAGTAAGAGGACGCAGGCAACGAGAGTGTCTAGCTGCCTGCGCCTCTGCCTTGATTTCAGGTAGAGAAAAGAGAGCGCAGACAACTAGAACGTCTTGTTTCCTGCGTCTCATTTCTGGCAAGCCACTGAAGAGACGCAGATAGTGAGAGTGTCTAGCTGTCTGCGTCTCTTGGGCCAAAATTTCGATTTTCATGCCCATTTTTTGGGAATTTTTGCTCAATTTTCGATTGTTTTCAAAAAAAAACCTTACCATGATTGGCATTTTCGAAACCATCGTCGATGACCAATTCTTTTCATCCAATCTTCGGATAGAGGTCCCGTTTGGGTCTCGTTGACCGCATAATTCTACAAAAAATTTTTTTTGAAAAAAGTGAAAAAGCGTGGGGAGGAAACTGCAACTTCCTCCCTATGTTATCATAGCTTTTTGTATAAAAGGAACTGTTTTATGGTTTGCTTACTCAAAGCAAACAATACTAGAGAGCAATGAAACATCGGAAATCATGGAAAAGATCAGGAAATCAAAATGTGGTTTCTCCACCAAAAAATCGGAAATTCACAGAGATAAGGAGTTTTTCAACGTGCGTGCGCCTTTAAAGGAGGCCGAAAGGGAGTACGGTAGTCAACATTTTGTAGAATTTTTTGTAGAATTGTCTGCAAACACGCGATTGCGGACCTGGCATTTTAATTGACGACACTCAGCTTTTTTGGCGATTTTTTAATGGAAAAGTAAACTTTCATGCTTTGAAAAGAGTTGAAATTTATCAGAAAATACTAAATAATTCTTTCCGAGAAAATAAAAAACAAAGTAGCTATGTGTGGTTCGAACCCAAGTGAGTCAAAACTGCAACCGCCTGCGCCATCCGATACGCAGCGGACGCACTAGAAAGTGGCGTATATAAAAGTTCTGTACTTTGCAACTATCATAACTCAAGAACTAGACATTTTTCATCAATAACACTATCATTTCATGGTTATTCGTGGTGAATATTTTCACATGAGACATGATCTTTTTTTTTCCTTTCAGCCTCCTTTAAGGTAAAAATCGAAAATTTTCGGAACTTAGTCATGTTTATACTCATTTTTTTACTTAGTCATGTTTATACTCATTTTGAAGCTCTTTTCACGCTGATTCAGAATCTGTTTTCAGAAATTGCTAGTATTGAAAACTGACTGAGATACGGTATTTACTAGGGGCATACGCCTTCGAGGTAAAAAAAATCGATTTTTCGAAACCTAGTCATGATTATACTCGTTTTGAAGCCGTTTTCATGCTGAGCAATAATCTGTCTTCAGAAATTACTTAATCCCAAAATTGACCGAGATACGGTAGTCACAAAGACCCGTTTTCTCAGATGGAAAATCCAGTTGCAGAAGTCAGACAATGCGCCTTTGAGGTGAACATTCAAATATTGAAGCTCATTCTTTCTGGATCAAAATCTGATTTCAAAAACTTGTGAAATCGAGAATTTAGGCTTGCTTTCATCATTGAAACACTCCTATTCCCTTCCATCAAATATGCCAAACGAAGAAAAAGAGACCCCTCCCCCCGTCCCTCCTCTCTAGTACTGAGTCTATGGATCTGAGCATAAAAACAAAATAAACGAAATCAAGGAAACAAAACAAAAACTTGGCCTGCCAGAATCCAAAAAAAAAACCAAATTAAATTGAAAAAACGGGCATGCCTTTAAGGGAAAAATCTGAGTTTTTTGGAATCTAGGCGTGGTTATGCTCATTTTGAAGCCCTTCTCACGCTGATTCAAAATCTGTTTTCGGAAATTGCAAAATCCTAAAATTGACCGAGATACGGTAGTATGCGCCTTTAGGGTTAAAAAAATATTTTCTCAAAAACTAGGCATAATTATACTCATTTCAACCGGCTCAATTTGCTAATTCCAATGCACTATTTTTCATTGAGTTTGGACAAAAATTGACCAAGATACGATATTTTGAAGGTCCATGCGCCTTTAAGGTAAAAACCCTTTTTTTCGAAACGTAGTCATGATTATACTCATTTTGAAGCCCTTTTCTTTCTGATTCAGAATCTGATTTCGAAAAATCCTAAATTTCGAAATTGACCGAGATATATGCACCTTTAAGTGTACAGAAAACTCACTCTCCGGTGTCATCCCCACTGCTATACACTTCGCAACCCGACAACTTCTACATGGATGGGAATTTGCTGATTTCGTTTTGCAGGAACATCTGATTATGAATTTTTTCGAGTTGAAATATCGACGGAAGAATGCAGCACAGGCTCTGGAATACGGTAGGTTAGGGGAGGGGTACTGTAGAGAGGGTGGACATCCGGACATCTCGATAGACAGACAGACAGACATCCGGACATCCGGACATCTAGACACCCAGACATCCAGACGAACAGACCCACCGACACGACATTCCACCAAAATGAGGCTCCGATTCGCGAGATCCACACACTAAACACGTCATTTTTTTTGAGATCTGAATTTTTTTCTGAAAAAAATGCAACAAAAAAATTCCAGAAAAAATATGAAAATGGAATTTTTAGGACCATTTTTTCAAAAATTTTGGAAAAAAAAAATTCAAAAAAATTTCAAAAGAAAATTTATTGAGCAACAAAATATCCTGTAGTTTGTAGTCTCCATCAAATCCTCTGCCTCCTCATCACCGCCTTAAAATCGTCGTGCATCCTCATTTTCCACATCTCTCCCACAATAATCTCCTCGTGAAACTGTTTCTCTCCACGCTCCACGAATTCTGGAATTTCCAGAATTTCCAGAAATCGGGATTCAAAATCTTCTGGATTTTTCTCCATCTCATAATTCCGCAGCTCTTTCAGAATCACTTTTCGTTGAGTCCAACAAAAATCCGAGCTCGATGGGGAGATGTTGATGAAGGCTGGAAAAAAACTTGCTGAAAATAGCTTCCCGGTGGTCTGGAACGCTCAAGGTGGGGGTAGGAAAAAAGAAAAAAAGAAATGACCCCAGGTGGGTTCGAACCCGCGACCCAAAATTGGTGGGCAGGAGCGTTAGCCACTAGGCCACGGGGGCGCGGCGCAGCTGAAGAGGGGGGGCGAAAAAATAAAAGAGGGGGCTCCATTTAAACTCATTTTGTTGAAATTGGAATTTCCTAGTTATGTGTTACAGAAATGACCCAAAAAGGATTAGGATACTAGACTTGACATCAGAATTACCATTAACACTTTCGCTTTCGTGGAAAAGTCCCGGTGATGAAACTGATAGACGCGTATAAGAGGCTGGTAAGAATGGCAAAAAATCTATACCGTTCCACACGCGTACTGCCTTTTTGGATAAGTTACTCAAGGGTCCA
>GL379832.1:35001-50313 GCA_000143925.2 Caenorhabditis brenneri | reverse complement strand
GAATCAGACCTGTACAGCAGCAATGTTGTATCTTAGTAGTATCTGAGTTACATCACAGACCGCATCCAATCATGATATATTACTCACGTGAGCTGTGTGAAGCAGTGCACATGCTTTTCCGACAAAAATCTAGATTCAGCAGTTTCAGTTTCTCACATGTGTCTGCTGTCTCAAGTCCACCAAAGAACGTTCTTTCTACGAGCTGAAACTCCTCTGGGATATCCAGGTCTGCAAACATTCTATGTGCATACCGAAAAAAATTAAACACAATGTTTTATTGATAGTGATCGAAGGATTTCCCCCCCCCCCCCTTTCCCAAAGGAGGACGAGACGCAGACAGGTAGAGTGTCTAGCCGTCTGCGTCTTGTGCCCTTACCTTGATCAAAAAACATTATCAAAAGAATGGCCAACAACTCCGTCTGATCCAGATCCACCGCAGCAATTGGGTCGATCATTTTTGTGTAGTAATATTTCCAGTAGATTCCGAAGGTTCTGAAAATAAAAAAAACTAGCTGAAAACCACAAATTTAGTATTGAAATGCTGAATTTCGACTGAAAACTGTAGTTGTAGCCCCCAATTTTTTTCCAAGCGGTCTATCTCCGTTGTCGTCGTAGCTATAAAAAAGTGGTCAACTAGAAACTTGCTCAAAATTAAATTTTACACAACTTTGTAGTTGACAACTTTTTTTCTAGCATCAACGAGAGCTGAGATATAGCGCTTCAAAGTTAGAGTGCCTGCGTCTCTTACAGCGGAGAGAGGGGAGGCGCGCTCTCTCGTTCTCTGCCCCTCCGTCTTCCGGGTGCCTGTCTTTAAAGGCGCATATCTCAAAAAGGAAAAGAGCTAGAAAAAAGTTGTCAACAGCAAATTAGCTCAGAATTTAATTTTGAACAAGTTTGTAGTTGACTACTTTTTGATAACATTATTAGGGCCAAGATATGCGCTTTTGAAGTTAGAGTGTCTTTCTCCTTTTTGGCACCACAACTTTAAAGGCGCATATCTCAGCTCCCGTCAAAGCTATCAAAAAGTTGTTAACAGCAAAGTTGCTCCAAATTTAATTTCAAACAATTTTGTAGTTGATAACTTTTTTCTAGCTCCACCCACAACCAAGATATCCCCAAAAAACCCACCTCCAAATCTGCTCCTCAGTCATCTCTGCGCCCTTCTGGAAGCTTCCCTGGTACAACGGTGTCACATAGTTCCTCATCCCTTCATCCCCCATTTTTTGATACTCTATCCTGTTAGCCACATGGTCCAAAATAGGCTCAATATTCCATATTTTTATCAGAAAATTATGGATTAGAGATTGTCTATCGGAGCTGGAAAGGGACTGGAATTCGGGGAAGGCACTTCCGACGAATTGATAAGTTAGGTCGATGTCTTTTTTGGTTAGACAGGAGGCTTCGAAGAGATTCAGCATGTTTGGACGAAGGAATATGTCACATCGTTTTTGTTCGTAGTCCAGGAAATTCGACAGGGAAGAGGTTATTGTGAAGACTTCACGGGGGGACAGGGAGGACTGAAAAATTGGCTATGAGGTAAAAATCAAAAAATGCTATGAGATGGAAAATGAAATTTTTGAATCCTAGCCATTATTATACTCATTTTGAAGCGCTTTTCGCCCTGATTCAGATGCTGTTTCTAGAAATCGCTAAAACCGAAAATTGACCGAGATACGGTGGCATGCGCCTTTAACGTAAAAATCGAAAACTTTTGAAACCTAGTCATGATTATACTCATTTGAACCGGTTTGATTAGCTGATTCCAATGCACTATTTTTCATTGAGTTCTGACAAAAATTGACCGAGATACGGTAGTTTGAAGGTCCATGCGCCTTTAAGGTAAAAAATCTAACTGTCCCAAACCTAGTCATGATTATACTCATTTTAAAGCCCTTTTCATGCTGATTCAGAATCTATTTTCGAAAATTGCGAAGTCCTAAAATTGACCGAGCATTCGCCTTTAAGGCAAAAAAACTCACTGGCAAAGAAATGGATGTACTGGGTTCGCTTTGAGGTGATCTGATGTATTTTCCATTGGGATCTCGGGAACCGTGAATTCCTGAAAAAAAAATTTTGAAGATGCATGCGCCTTTAATGTCGCAATTAATTTTAGAATCTACTAGTCCTATGGGCCTTTAAGGTAAAAATCAAAATTTTTCAACCTAGTCAAGATTATACTCATTCGAACCGGCTTGACGAGTTGATTCCAATGCACTATTTATCATTGAGCTTGCACTAAAATTGACCGAGATACGGTAGTTCCGAGGTTTATGCGCCTTTAAGGAAAAAAAATCTAAAAATTCAAAACCTAGTCAAGATTATACTCATTTTGAAGCACTTTTCACACTGATTCTGAATTTTCTATCAATCTTTGCCTAAAACTCACTTTTCGGTGTCATTCCAATCGCTAAACACTTTGCCACACGACACATTCGACATGGATGAGCACTGGGGGATTTCGACTTGCACACGCATTGAATCACCAACTTTTTCGAGTTATAAAAACGACGGAAGAATGCGGCACACGCACTGGAAACTTGATATTTTAGGTGGACTTTTTTGGAAAGAGAGGTTTTTGAAAAATTGCATGTGACTCATGAAAAAAAGAGGTTTAGGTAAACAAGAAAAAATTTTGGACTTTGGAACTTTCAGGGATATCTGGACATGGATAGCTAGATTGACAGATTTCTGGACAGACAGACATACAGAAAACTCCGAAAAATCAGTTATCAATTTTTTTCGCCTTGAAAAATTCGAAAAAAAAATTTTCGAATTTTTTTGGACCAAAATTTCCGAAAAAATTTGTTTTGATTTTTTTCGAATTTTTTTTTGGCACAGCCATGGTCTGGCTCGACAGTGGTACAGACAGACTGTGCTGGACATCCGGACATCTGGATCAGGGGTGAGCGTAAAATTATTTTTTTACGGAATCCGTAAAACGTAAAATTTACGGATTGCAAATCCGTAAAATTACGTAAAAACCGTAAAATTCGTAAAACGTTGTATATACTGCTGAAAACCGTCATTCTTTCCGAAAAACGTGTTTTAGAGTCAAATCAAAAAAAATCACGTCCAGCCAATTGAAAAAAAAGCCAATTAATCAAAAAATGCCGAATAGAATCCAAACTTTCTACTGAGCTTCAACAATTTCGAGATTTTTTCTGCACACACATGTGGCGCGGATTTAAAAAAAATGGAGTGAAATTAAAATTTATTAATCAGCCATAAGTTGCTCTCAAAAATAGGGGGAAACAACAAGTATTTGGTCAGTTTCCGCCATGAAAATCATGGAATTTTTCGAAATTACTGTAGTAAAAAGTTTACGGACTCCGTGAAATTTTACGGTCCCTCAAAAACTCGTAAAATCCGTAAACGTAAAATCTCACCCCTGATCTGGATAAACAGACTTACCGACAAGAAATCCCGCCGAAGTGTGGTTCAGACTGACGGGATCCACAAACTAGGCACGTCATTTTTTATAGGAAGGAGAAAGCTGAAAATATTGAAAATTGCGAAAAAATTTGCATCAAAAAAATTATTTCATGCGCCTTTAAGGTAAATTTTCGTCCTAAAACTTAGGGGTCGAATTATAGGTTTCGGGCGGAAAATGAAGAGTTTTTGGGGTTAAAATTAGAGATTTTTGAATCTTCAGTTAGGAATTTTAGAGCGCAAAATCCTATTTCTTCATTTATAAATTGTTTTTCTCATAATTAAAATTTGAAAAAAAAACAGTTTAGTTCAAAAGAAAAAGCCAAAAAATAAAATTCAAATTCCAATGATTTTTTGATTTTATCTATCGCACTTTTTCCTCCGTCTCTCTCTTTCTAATTCTCTCCCTCCCTAGGCGTATGTGTCTTGCTGTGACCATTGAAACACTCCTATTCCCCTCCATCAAATATGCCAAACAAAGAAAAAGAGACCCCTCCCCTCTGCTTATGCACCTGAGCATAAAAACAAAATAAACATGTTTAAATACGCAAAAACTTGGTCTCCCAGAGTTCAAAAAATCACAAAAAGAATTTTTGAAAAAAGGGACTTGCGCCTTTAAGCTAGACAAATGTATACTCATTTTGAAGCATTTTTTATTCTAAATCCTATTTTTCTTTCGAAAAATGCTTTTATTAAACTTGAAAACCTTCAAAAATCAAAAAAAAAATCCAAAAAAGGAAAAAAATCAGAAACAAGAGAAATAGACCTGTGCCACTCTGTCATCTAATGCAAACAAGTTTCGCTTTGTCGTTAAATCGAATCAGAGACCAGAGAAACAAAAAGGTCGAGAGATTTAGACAGTCAGAGAGACAGAGTACACCACTAAATGCGATCAACTGAACACTACCTTTAAAAGTGACGTGGGGGGAATTACCAGGTGACGAACTATTTCGTTGTAAGATAACAGTAAAAATTTGACCGTCATGACAAAAAACGAAAATTGGGTGAAATCTTTTTAAAAAATATGAAGAAACGCGTGTTTTGTAGTCAAATTCTCTTGAAAGATGCTCCGAGAAACAAGAAGAGTAAATACGATGTGTGGTCTGTACAGCCTCCAATAGTATGGTCTCTGCTTCAAAAAACAATAAAAATTTGACCTAAAAATTATCCTGAATCAGCGTAAAAAGAGCTTCAACAAGAGTCAAATCATGACTAGATTTCGAAAATTTAGATTTTTGACCTTAAAGGCGCATGGACTTTATCAAAATTTTTTATCCAAAAATTTTTTTTATCGATTTTATTCCAACAACAAAAAAGTCAATAATTATGCTCTCGAATCATCAATCGATAATCGTCATGAATATGTACATTATACATTTCCAAAAGTAATAATTCCTCCTGAAATTTTGATTCTCCTTTCTCGATCAACTGAAGTGTATCAATGGTTTCAATGAAGCGCATTTCACCGTCCTCTATATTGGAATGGTAGCCACGAAGCTCGCGGAGCACCAGTTTTCGAATGTTGTGACAGATTTCGGTGACTTCCGGGGTGATGTTTGTGTGGGCTGGAAGAAGAGGCATCTGGATGGACATATGGACAGAAAGACAGACAGATAGGCATACATACTGGACAGATATCTGAAGGTAAGCACCAGGGCTGCGGGAAAAATAATTCGGAAAAAAAACGAAAAAATCGAAAAACGATTTTTCGGAAACTTTCGGGATTTTTCGATTTATATCTTGAATTTTTTTTTGTTTTTTTTTTAATGAAAAATGGGTGAAAAAGCGGTAAAAACATGATTTTTCCAAGTTTTTCTCAAAATTTTTCTTCAGTTTTCTCCGAAAAAATTTTTCTGTTTAAAACGGCAAAAAAAATTTTCGAACATTTTTTGCACACAAACAGACAGATATATTGGACATTCAGATTTCAGGATATCCGAAAAGACACGTGGACAAACAAGCACACAGACAGACAGTTCTCCTAGTTGGTCCTGCGGTCATTTCGACAAAAAAAACCGTCGGTACTTTTTTTTCGAAATTATATCCTCATAAAAATTTTGAACATAGTGTGAGAGGATTATTCAAAACCCTTCTCATTTCCTTCTCACTCACATCATATCTCGAATGCATGAGAGTTTCAGAGAAAAGGTGCGCGTGCCCCTAGCAGTAAACAACATATTCAGTATAACATCTCTTCTCTAACCTCAATGGATGATCCATTGCTCACATTTGTGACCTATATTATACAATATATTTTTCTCAGTTGTTTCTTATTTATTTTCTCAGTTTTCTTCGGTTTTTATAATCCGATTTGGACCGGTTTGCAGTCAATACTCTACAACTGTTGTTCTCTTTTTTCAGACGAAAGAAAAATGTCTATAACTCGGGAGCTAAGCATTTACGAGAAAGCATTTGCCAAATCCGACAAGACTGATGCAATTTTGGTGGTCGACGGGAAGAAGTTACATGTTAACAAGGCGGTGAGTACCCGAGAAAAATGTTCGAGGACTAATTTCAGTCAAGTATTTTCAGCTTCTTTCCTATCATTCCGACTACTTCAACATCCTCTTTAACTCGGAATTCAAGGAAAAATCATTGGAAGAAATCGAGATTAATGATGTCGATTTCGAAAATTTTGCCGTTCTATTGAGTTTGGTTCATGGAACGCCGCTAGCGTTTATTCGTTTCTTAAGTATGTTTGTTAATTAGGTCCCTCCAATTATAAATACTTCTTCAGGCTCTAACATTGATTATCTTTTGATCCTCGCCGATCGATTCTCGCTGCGTGCCTCGATGCTTCATTTGGAACGTTTTATCATCAGCTCACAATACTATAGCCGACGTCAAAAACTAGTCTGGGCGGATAAGTATAAATTGGAGGATCTTCTCGAACATGCGATCAGATTGTACAACAATAGAGCCGCGTTTCAAGATTTTTGTATCACTAACGACACGAATATTTCTGATGGATTGAAGATAAAGTTATTTGATAAGTTTTTTAACACATTCGGTCCTACCCTTTGAAAAGAGTTTTTGGTGAATAAAACTTTCAGACCCATGTTTTTCTTACTCATTATCCATTATTAATAATTTTTTCTTAAAGGGGGTGGGAACTCTCATACGTAGGGGAATTTTAAGGGGAAAAAAAGGGCGCAGTCTCATATAGGCAAGGAGGGCGGCGCTTTCTCGGCCGCATAGCGCAGTCGGTAGCGATTTCGGTGATCTGTCGGACCGACCCTGGGTTCGAACCCACCAGAGGTATTTATTTTTGTAATTTCAGAAAAAATGTTTTTTTGAGTTCCCACCTCCTTTAAAGGAGGACGATTCTTTCTGACCTATTGGACATCTAATTGTTATGATGGACATACGCACAGAGAGACAGATATCCGGATCAGGGATGTGCGCAAAAAAAAGTTTCGTTAGAAAAATTCCGAAAAAGTTTTCGGAAACTGAAATTTTATCGAGAAATTGATAATTCACTGGCGATCTATGAGAAAAAATTCTGAGAAATGAAACTTTTTGGTCAGTTTTTGCTATTATATGTTGCTTTTTGTTGAAATAACAAACAGACTTTTCTTCAAAATCCTGTTTGCATAGAAGTGTTGATCATAGATGTCACCTTAGTGTGAAGGTTACGTTTGTGATTTTTCTTCATTTGCCTTCGGCGTATATTATTTATTGAGAGATCTCGAGAGAAAGAGACAACGGTTAAGATACCTATTTTATCTTGGTGTGACAATGAGAGACAGTCGGAAGACTTATATGACATAAGGCGTGTTAGATAAAGTTACACTGTGATCTAACTGGTCGACGATTCTCACGGCCACCACGATCTATTGCTCAGCTTAAAATTTCTCACCGTCTCAATCTCCCCGTCTTATTCTTTTTCTTTCTGTTGTTTTTCACGTATTTTCTTCAGTTTTTCTTCAGTCAAAAATCTACAAAATTCAAATACCTACTTTTTCGTGGTCAGTTTTTGCCTGAGACTTCAATACTATTTCATGAGCTTTATCATTCAAAATCGGACTCTTTACGCTATGCAACTGCGCTTCAATTAGGAACAAAGTTTTTGAAATGTTTTTCAGAGCGCGTTTGCACATTCCGTCTCCAGGAGAAGAATGAATTCCACGAGTGACGATGAAGAAGACTTTTATGACCCTGTGGTGAGCTTTGAGATAAAAAAAATCATATCTAATGAAATGTGGTCGTAGATCAGAAAAATGATGGCAGCATTCGCCAAATCCGACAAGACTGATGCAATTCTGGTGATCGATGGAAAGAAACTTCATGTTAACAAGGCGGTAAGGACCCAAGAAAAATGCACGAAGACTAATTTCGGTTAGATATTTTCAGCTTCTTTCCTATCACTCCGATTATTTTGCAAAGCTTTTTAATTCGGAATTCAAGGAAAAAACTATGGAAGAGATCGAAATTACAAGCGCCGATTTTGAGGAATTCGCCACTTTATTGAGTCTAGTTCATGGCACGCCACTAGCAATTACTGGTTCGTTTAATGTTATTTGTTACTTCCAATCATAGATCCTCATTCAGAATCTAACGCTGAAGACCTCTTGATGCTCGCTGATCAATTCTTGTTGCGTGCCTCGAAACTTCATGTGGAGCGTTTCATCATCAGCTCAGAAGCATTCAGCCGGCGTCGAAAACTAGCTTTGGCGGAGAGATACAACTTGAAGAATCTTCTCGGACATGCATTGGGATTGTACAACAATAGAGCTGCATTTCAAGATTTTTTTGGCAATTATAACACGGACATTTCCAAGGAATTGAAGGTTATATTATTTGATATGTTTTTCTTGAAATTTGCTGATAACCTTTAATAAAAACTTTTTTCGGTTAATAAAAATTTTATAGGATTGGGGTTATTTCTGATTGTTATTATTGTCTTCAAAAGGATTAAGTCAAAACTCTAATCACTGTGACTTCCTTCAAATAGGTCAAACACCAGAAGACTTTTTTTTCGGATTTTTCAACCGATTTCTCAACTAGGTTCGCATTATCAAGCTTATTTTTTATAGGTTTAAAAAGGTGGTCTCTGTTTCGTTGGCATTCTTGGGTCTGATAATGCAAAGCATGCTGAAAAGCGGAAAAAAGTCAGAGACAGATGCTCAGATATTCGGACAGGCATACAAAGGAACTGGTAATTTTGATATCCGCAATTTGGTTACACAAACCGACATTGTGGACATCCAGATGTCCGGAATAAGGGAGATACATACAGAGAGACAGATACTTGGACATCCGGACAGACAGGCTTCCCACCTCCATCAAACAATGCCATCATAGCCAACGCCGTAAACTCCACCGAATCGAATTTCTTCTGACTAATCGGAACTGCCAGGGATAACCCATAGAAGCTTTGGAACGGCAAAAATATCCTGAAACCTTCAAATTAGCTCCCCAATCGAAGCCCCGCCCCCAACCTTAAAATCTCCTCGGGCTCCATTTCGCAGTCCTCATAAGTCGACTGATTATAGAACTTGACGATCATGTTACAGTAATCTTCTTCAGTTCGAATTGTTGAGTAAGCCTCACGGTTCTTGTAGAAATCAATTGCAGCGGAGAGAAATGACCATTTCGGTTGAAAGTTACGGAGAAGGGCGTCCTGGAAATTTTTACAGTTGAATATCTTGGTTGTGGGCGGAGCTAGAAAAAAGTTGTCAACTACAAAGTTGTTTAAAATTGAATTTTGAGCAAGTTTGCTGTTGACAACTTCTTCATAGCTTTGACGGGAGCTGAGATATGCGCCTTTAAAGTGGCGGCGCCCAGGAGAGGGAGGAGAGCGAGAGAGCGCGCCTCCCCCCTCTCCGCTGTGAGAGACGCAGACACTCTGCACTCTCGGCGCCCTCCTACTTTGGAGCGCTATATCTCAGCTCCCCTTATAGCTAGAAAAAAGTTGTCAACAGCAAACTTGTTTGAAGTTCAATTTTGAACAACTTTCTAGTTGACAACTTTTTTCTTTCTTCACTCTCAATCAAGTTATACCCTATCCCAACTCCTGAGCACTTCCAACTGTGGAAACACATTCTCCATGACACTCCACATCACTCCACAATCATATTTCGAAGCCATTGACATCTGGTAATACGTCAGCTCATCCATTCTTTTTCCACAAAATTTGCTGTTTTTCTCATGATTTTTTATCCATTTCACGACGACATTTGAGATGCTATAGGATTCTCGGGGTGTTATTTGGAGCTGCAAAGACTACAAAGACTACAAAAACTACAAAATCAAACTATTACCGGTAATGGAAGTATTGCAGCTTGTACTTGACGTAGACTTCGTTTAGCATGCCTTTCTCGCTTGTTTTGAACTTCTGAAAATGTGCATGCGCCTTTAAGGTAAACATCAAAAATTTTTGAAACCTAGTCATGATTATACTCATTCGAACCGGCTCAATTTACTGATTTCAATGCACTATTTTTCATTGAGTTTCGACAAAAATTGACCGAGATACGGTAGTTTTAAGGGTGCATGAGCCTTTAAGGTAACAAAATCGATTTTTCGAAAGTTAGGCATGATTATACCCATTTTGACCCATTTTTCACGATGATTCAGAATATTAACATCAAAATTGCTAAAACTCACTTTACGAGGTCATCCCAATCGAAATACACTTTTTGATCCGACACTCCCGACATGGATGACTCTTTTCCTGTCGGTTTGCACAAGTACATCCCACTGTACACTTTGTGGAGTTGAAATAGCGACGGAAGAAGGCGGCGCAAGCTCTGAAATACGGTAAATGACTTACTTGAAATATTTGGGCCCCGATTAAAATTTTAGAAAAAAAATTTTTTTTTTTGCAAATGTCTCCCAAAAATGTTCAGCTTTCATACAAAAATATCAAAAACATCAAGATTGTTCATTTCAACCAGAAATAGCATCATAAAACACCACTTCGCCCTAAAAATCGACTATTGAAAAATCAACTCCGAAAACCCGAGCCGGGCCGGGACGGGCCGTTCCAAGTATGGTAAATGGGATTTTGTAAATTCGAAACTGGGGCTAAAGGCGCATTCGATTTTTATAGAAGGAATTCGAAAAGCTTACCGACAACAAATCCCTCCAAAATGTGTCTCCGCTTCCGGGGCTCCACATACTTTACAGGGCTCCATGATTTATTTTGAAAAATTCTTCAGAAAAAGTACAGTGAAAAAGTGCCACCAATCGATGATCGATAATGTTCAAAAAGTCAAAAGTGTGTTGGTGTTGCCTTATCAGAAAGCATATATAATCGTTATGTTTCCTATGTATCAAAGTTTGTGTACATTTCTGTCTGTGTGTGCGTCTGTTTGTCTAAAATGACTTTCTGTCTGTATGTCCGTTTGTCTGTCTGTCTGTATGTCCGTTTGTCTGTCTGTCTGTCTGTCTGTCTGTCTGTCTGTGAAGGATACCCCTCTGTCCGTCTGCCTGTCTGCCTGTCTGCATGTCCGTCTGCTTGTCTGTATGTCTCTGGATCTCTCAATCTGTCTGTCTATCTGTCCAAAAGTCTGTCCCAACATCCGGATGTCCACAAAACCCAAACAATCAAAAATCAACAATATTTATCCATTTAATTCTCTCATCAACAATCGATAATCATCGTGTAACCGTACATGATGCATATCACAAACCAATAACTCCTCCATGAACTTCTTCTCCCCCTTCTCTATCGTATTCAGTGTGTCCAGTGTGTCAATGAACTGCATCTCGTCGTAGTTTTTGTCCATTTGGTATCCTTTCAGCTCTCGGAATATCAGATTTCGAACTTTACGACACATTTCAGAGCACTCGACTGAGATGTTTGTGTAGGCTGGAATAAGTAGTGTGAGGAGAGACGCAGACGGCTAGATAGTCTAGCTGTCTGCGTCTCTCTTTTCTTCCCTGGTTTTGTATTACGTGCTTTGTCGCGTGTCTGCGTCTCCCGCCTATGTTGCCTTCCTTTACTAGACGCAGACAGCCAGACACTCTTTCTGTCTGCGTCTCTCATCAAACGATTGAACGAGTGAAGAGACGCAGACGACCAGACACCCTAGCTGTCTGCGTCTCCCATCACTACCCCTCGTCCCCCTCTCATTTGCGAGACGCAGGCAGCTAGACACTTTCCTCGTCTGCGTCTCTTCTTGCACTCACCTCCATCGAACAAAATAATCAACGCCAACGAGACGCAGACAGCTAGACACTCTCGCCGTCTGCGTCTCTCATTTCCTAACTGAGAGACGCCGACAGCCAGACACTTCGACTGTCTGCGACTCTCATCTCTCCTCCCTGCATTCCTTTCTGCGAGACGCAGGCAACTAGACACTCTCACCGTCTGCGTCTAACTCACCTCCATCAAACAAAATGATCAGCGCCAACGCCATCAATTCCGCCTTATCCAAATTTTTCGCATAAATCGGCAAAATCACTCGCTGCCCGTAATAATTCAGAATCGGGCTGAATACCCTGCAAAAATTATCGATTTTTTGGGAAAAAATTGGAAAATCTCACTCTAAAATCTTCTCCGGCGACATTTTGTACTGTGGGGGCATGGAAACCTGATAGAAATCGACTAAAAGCTTTTGGCAATCCGGTAGATTGTTGTATTTTGCATATCTCTGAACATTCCGCTCCATATCGATGGCCGCGGTGAGCACCGACCATTTGGGTAGGAAGTTTCGGAGGAGGGCTTCCTGAAAAATTATCTCGATTGTGGGTAGAGCTACGAGAAAGTTGTCAACTACAAAGTTGCTCAAAATTGAATTTTGAACAAGTTTGCTTTTGACAACTTTTTTCTAGCTATAAGGAGAGCTGAGATATAGCGCATTGAAGTTGGAGGGCACCGAGACCGCAGACGCCCAGCTAGTGTCTGCGTCTCTTGCGGCAGAGAGCGAGGAGGCGCGCTCTCTCTTCTGTATTATCTTTGAAGGGTCATATCTCCTTTCCCCTTATAGCTAGAAAAAAGTTGTCAACAGCAAAGTTGCTCCAAATTTGATTTTGAACAACTTTCTAGTTAACAATTTTTTTCTAGCTCCACTCCAAAAAAAGTTATACCCTATCCATCCTCCTCAAGTTGCTCGTAACCATCGGGAACAAGTTCTCCACAACTTGCCAAACCATTCGACAATCCTCTCTCATTACACACGACAATTCGTAATAATTGGTTTGGTCGAGGGTCTTATTAAACATATCTCCCCGTTTGGCCTGCATTTTCTGCCAATTGGAGGCTGTCAAGGCGATGGAAGAGCAGTCACGGGAGATGATTCGGGGCTGGAAGTGGAAATTGAGAGGTGGCCTAGGATTTTGTTAGGCCATAGGTCATAGGTGGTCTAGAAAAGTCCTAGGCCACCAATATTGGGGATTTTCTGGGCCACGAGGCTCGACGGGCATAGAAAAATCCTAGGCCATGAGTTTCGGAGGGCCTAAGCAATCCTATTAGGTGGCCTAGAAAATCCTAGCCCATGAAATCAGAGTAATCCTAGGCCATAAGCTCTGGTGACCTAGAATATCCTAGGCCACGAACGTTGCTGGCCTAGAAAATCCTAGGCCATGATCTCTGATGGCCTAGAAAATCCTAGACCATGAACATTGCTGGCCTAGAGAAATCCTAGGCCGTAAACTTTGTTGGCCTAGAAAATCCTAGGCCGTGAACTTTGCTGGCCTAGAAAATCCTAGGCCATAAGATCTGATGGCCTAGAAAAATCCTAGGCCATGGACATTGATGGCCTAGAAAATTCTAGGCCACGAAACTGTTGTAATCCTAGGCCATGGTCCCGGTGGCCTAGAAAAATCCTAGGCCATTTGACTTACCGGTAACGGAGAGATTGGAAGGGACGGTGGGGATACTGTAGTTCTGGAAGTGCACGGCTCCAGGCCCAGAGAATCCTTGGAAGGTTTTGGCGGGTGTTTTTCACGCTTTTGTTGCACTTCTGGAACTCAAAAACGTTAGACGCAGACAGTCAGACACTCTCGTTGTCTGCGTCTAGCTTCCAAAACTCACTCTCCGGATTCATTCCTATTGCGAGACACTTTTTTATCCGGCACTCTCTACATGGGTGGCTATTCCGGAATCTGGTCTGGCAGCAGCAGTCCGTGACGGATTTCTTGGAGTGAAAATAGCGGCGGAAGAAGGCGGCGCAGGCTCTGGAATACGGTTGGCGACATCCGGACATACAGAGGGACGGACAAACAGACAGACATTCGGATAGCTGAACAGACAGACAGACTAGATGGGTTACTGTGGGAGACATCTGGATAGACAGATTGAGAGGAACTGACAATGGACATCAAGACTTGTGGACATCCGGACACACAGACAGACAACTGGATGTCCGGAGAATGCAGTAGGGTCAAGTTGGGTGCTCAGGATGTTGAGTATGTCTGTCTGTACATTCGTATGTCTGGATTTCCAGTCTGTCTGTCTATCTGTCCATCCTGATGTCCGGATGTCTATCTGTCGATCCGGTTGTCTGGATGTCCATCTGTCCATCCGGATGTCTGGATGCCCATCTGTCCATCCGGATGCCTAGATGTCCATCTGTCCATCCGGATGTCTGGATGTCCATCAGTCCATCCGGACGTCTGGATGTCCAGTGTATATCTGTCTATCTGTCCATCTGTCCATCCGGATGTCTGGATGTCCCGTATATCTGTCTATCTGTCTATCTGTCCATCCGGATGTCCGGATGTCCAGTCTGTCTGTCTGTTCATATGTCTATCCGGATGTCTGGATGTCCATCTGTCCATCCGGATGTCTGTCTGTCCATCTGTCCATCCGGATATCCGGATGTCTTCTGTGCTCACTCACCTACAACAAACCGCCCCAAAATGTGCCTCGACTTCCGGCGCTCCACAAATAAGACACGTCATCTGGAATTTTCTGAAAATTTGAATTTTTGGGTTCTAGAAAAATCTATCAAAAAATATGAACCACGGTTCAGGAACCAATCGGAAAAAATCAATAAAAACCGACTTTGAAGAAAAAAAATGAAAAATTGAACTTTTTTATTTGAAAAACCCGTGATTTTCTGGAAATTTCTTGAACAAAAAAAATCAATAATTATGCTCTCGGATCATCAATCGATAATCCTCATGAATATGCACATTATACATCTCCAGAAGTAATAATTCCTCCTGAAATTTCGATTCTCCTTTTTCGATCAATTGAAGTGTATCGATGGTTTCAATGAAGCGCATTTCACCGCCACAGCTCAGATTCGAGTGATATCCACGGAGCTCCCGGAGGATCTGATTTCGGATACCGTGACAGAGGTCAGCACAGTCAGGGGAGATGTTTGTGTGGGCTGCAAAATAGGAGGGGTGTCTGTCTGTGTGTCCAGGATGTCCAGATATCGCTCATTCATGTGTACCACCTATCTGTGCGAGACGCAGACGGCCAGACACTCTCGCCGTCTGCGTCTCTTCTGTCTGTCTGTGGCTACATCTCCGTTATTGTTTCTGTTTGTCTGTATCTCGGCATGTCTGTCTGTCTGTTTTTCTGGGATATCCGGATGTCTGTCTGTAAGCCTTGCTGAGTGTCTGTTTGTGTCCCGAGGGTTTCCGGATGTTTGTCTGTCTGTCTCCTAGGATATCCGGATGTCTGTTTGTCTGTCTGTGTGTCCGGAGCGTCTGGATTTCTGTTTGTGTGTCCGGAGTGTCTAGATGAATGTCTGTTTGTTCGACATTCCCACCTTACTGATCTCTGACGCGACTGTCTGATGCGTCGCTTGCACGATTTCGTTTTTTTCCACCATCTCGATTATTTATAAGCCGACCTTTTGCGGGAAAAGAGACCAAGAAAATGTTCTTGTAGACAAATCTCTTCTCCTTGTCGTCTGTGCCCGAAAAGACATCAGATTAGAATGGGCGTGTGAGTTAGTTTCAATATATTTTTAACACCAC
>GL379832.1:0-32828 GCA_000143925.2 Caenorhabditis brenneri | reverse complement strand
GATTAATAGACATCTAGAGCAAACAGACGCACACACTGAGCATTTGGACATCGTCCATCTGGAGACACATACAGACAAACCTACCGGCATCGGGGACAACGGGTGGTATGATGGACTTGAGATGAGGAGGAAGAGGATGGTGGGGGAGAAATTGAGAGCCTCTGAGCAACTGGGGGCTCTTTGACTTTTTTTACAGGGTGCTTCTCGCGTTTGTGTTGGACTTCTGAAAAAAAAATTTTTTTTGGAATCTGGTCATGTTTATGCTCATTCGAACCGCCTTAACCTGGCGGTTTCAATGACATCATTTTTATTGAGTATGGATCAAAGTTGACCGAGATATGGTCCATTTTATGTTTTTGATCTACAGTTCTCAACAGAGCGCGGTTTGAGCTAAAAAAATCTGATGATTCAGAACCTAGTCATGATTATACTCATTTTGACGCTCTTTTCACGCTGATTCCGAATCTGTATCCAGAAATTGCTAATTTTGAAAATTGACCGAGGTACATGCGCCTTTAAGGTCAAAATTCAAACTTTCCAGAACCTAGTCGTGATTATACTCATTTTGAAGCGCTTTTCACGCTGATTCAGAGTATGTTTTCAGAAAACGCTAATTTTGAAAAAAAGTCAAAACTCACTTTCAGGTGTCATCCCCGCTTCTAGGCACTTCTGAATCCGGCATTCCCTACATGGATGACTATTCTGGAATCTGATTTGGCAGGTACACGAGATCACCGATTTTTTGGAGTGGAAGTAGCGACGGAAGAAGGCGGCGCAGGCTCTGGAATACGGTAGGTATGGTGGACATCGAGATTTTTGGACATCCGGACATCTTCGGCATCCAGACACACAGACAGACAACCGGACATCCAGGCACACAAACAGACATCCGCCTATTTTTTCCTTCTGTGTCTAGACCACTTACCTACACGAAATCCCACCGAAATGTGGCTCGGCGTCCGGTGCTCCACACACTAGGCAAGATGATGACATGGCTTGGCGCTGAAAATTGAGAAAAAAAAAAGGTAGATCAAAAACTTTCTTCGAAAAAAGGCGTGGCCTCCCCTGGCCACAAGACCAAGAGCAACGAAACACGGAGAAAAAAGTAAATAAGTCTGGAGAGGGGCAGACACGTTGCCAAGGGAAACAAAAAAGCGGAGCTCAAACACCACTCTATACGAAAAGCGGAGATCAAAAAATTGAATTTTCAGAGTTTCTGATCAAGTTTTGCTTCGGGAAAAGCACAGGTGATTAGGAAGGAATAAATCTAGATCTTTGGTTTGATAGTGCTTGCTATATCTCACTTCCCCTTGAAGTTATGAAAAAGTTATCAACTACAAACTTGCTCAAAATCAAATTTGGAGCAACTTTGCAGTTGACAACTTTTTGATAGCTCTAATGGCTGCTGAGATATGCGTCTTTAAAGATAAAGTCCGAAAAAGCCGACAGGGGGGGGGGAGACGAGAGAGCGGGCGCCCTTGTAAGAGACGCAGACAAGGGGGGGGGGGTGGGAAGGTAGGTGCCCCTATGTTTTAAGGCGCATATCTCCGTTGCGGTGAAAGCTATCAAAAAGTTGTCAACTACAAAGTTGCTTAAAATTTTAAGTTGAACAACTTTGTAGTTGACCGTTTTTTGATAGCTCTAATGGGAATTGAGATACAAAAGCTGAAAGTTTTTGAAGGCGGTTTTTGAGCTTTTGAGCCCCCCAGACCAAAAAATCATCAAAATAAACAATTTCGCAAGTAAAATTTCCGGAAAAAAAACCAGAGATATAAATATTTACCGACTAGTAAAGAGGGACAAGGTGCAATGAGTCATGGGTCATAAAATATTTTTTATTTTATTTTTTGAAAATTCGTTTGGAAATGAAAAAAAAAAGATTTTCCAGGGGAAAATTGTATGTTAAATCCATAAAAAAAACCACAGGAAAAATTAGACACCTGCCCTTATTTTCCGGGAAAAAAATCGAAAAAAAAGAGAAAAAGAGGAGCATGGGGAGAGTAGTACATGTTCTCTTGGTCTCTTTTTTCTCCTTGCCAACACAAAATGCAAACAAATTTTCTCTTTCTCTTCTTTTTCTCTTTCTATACTTGTCGTAAAATGGGGTCTGCCCCAGCCAGGTGAGGCTGAGAGATAGTGTGGAGGCGCAGAGGTGGAAAAAAGAGAAAAAAGTGACGTGAGGCACGTTGTGAAACAAAAATTGCGCCAAGAATAAAAAGAAAAAGAAAAAAGAAAAAGAAAAGAGTCAAGGTGGAATCGAACCCGGGACCCTCAAAACGTCGAGCAGCAGCGTTAGCCACTGCGCCGCCGGGGAGCTGAAATGATGAAGGAGAGAGGGCATAGAGGAGAACGGGGAAGGAGGGGAAGGGAGAAAAAACCCGGGAGGGGGGGGGGGGGATGGAAAAAATTTGAAAATGACGTATATGACATTTAGAAATGAGACCCACAAAAGTTATCGGTTCTCTTATCTTATCAAGTGGAGGGGTTTTTGATCTTTTATGATTTTTTTTTGAATGCCGGTTACTCATTGGTTTTAATAGCGGTTTTGATAGGTTTTTTGAACGGGAACTCGCTAAAAAAATGGATTGTGATCTTTGAAAAAATGATTTTAAATCCTCTCAAAAGCCTAAATTTTTGGTTCAAAATGCCTAAATTTTTATCTTATAAACCACTAATTTCGGAAAAAAAGGCCTGTATAAAGCCATTTTTCTTCGAATTTCTGTCAAAAAATTGGCTCCGCGACATTTCGAAACCGTTGAGAATTTGGCTCGAAATTTTCAAACTTTTTAACTCGATTTTGATCGAAAAAAAATTTTTTTTTCGAAAATATTTTTCGGCCAAATTTTTTTTTCAAAAAAAAAGTTAAAATTTTATTTTCTTCTAATTTCCCAGAAAATCTATTAAAATCGAGTCAAAAAATGTGAAAAATTTCAAGCCTAGTTTTCAACGGTTTCGAAAAGTCGCGGAGCCAAAAATGTGCCTGAAACCCTTCAATTTGAAGCTCAAAACACCTCAATTTTGCTCAGAAACTCTTAATTTTTCGATAAAAACCAAAAAAATCTTACTGAAATTTCAATTTTTCGTTTTCCGATCTCCAATGTTTTCACAAAAACCAAAATAACACTCAATCTTCCTGCTACAAATGAATAACAACTAAAAATTCGAAAAAAAAATTATAAACCAAAAAACCCACATCCATTTTCCGGTTGATCTGTCCAAGTCTCTCCCCTCCCCCGATGAAAAAAAACGATGATCTTTTTTATTGTCGACGGGATACGGGGGCAATTTAGTAAATCCAATATGAGTCATATGGAGAGGGGGAGGCTGTACAAACTTTTGAATTAGTCTAGTACTGCCTGCCGAGAAATGATCAAAAATCCATTGGAAAACTGAAAAAATTGATCTGGGAGAGTTTTGAAAAAAGAAAAAAATAAAAAAACCTCTAGTGGGATCGAACCAGTGGGCACAGAAATGGTGGACAACAGCGTTAGCCACTACACCACTGGGGCGAATACTCATATGCTATCAACTCAAATGCTACCTTTTCTCAAATGCTACTAATGGCTCAAGTGCTACCTCTACGCCTTGCCACCTTCTTCTCTCGGCTGCCGCGTGGCGCAGTGGGTTGCGCAGCTGCCTACCAATCCAAGAGTCTTTTTGTCATCCAGGTTCGACCCCCACTGGTGGGAAATGTTTTTGTTTTTTTTTCCAAAGTTTTCATGTGTGTCCGGATGTCCAATATCATACAAAACACTTTATTCACTAGTCATAACGCTCTTTTCATATTCGAGTTTTTAGAAATTCAGGGATTCAGTAATTCAGGTTGCAGTGACAACTTTCAATTTGAAGTCTTCCTAGAAAAAACGAGATAGTGAGAGACGCAGACAGTCTAGTTTACCTTCTCATCCATCGCTTTCTGGTCCTTTTTGGCCTGAACATGATTAGAGAGGAAGAGACGCAGACAGCTAGAGTGTCTAGCCGTCTGCGTCTCTTTTCTAACAAACCTTTTTCGCTGCCTTTTTTCGCTCTCTTGTCTTACGATTCGCCTCCTTCTTCTTGTCCAGCTTCGCCTGTGCCACTGGATCCAGTTCCTGAATAGGATTAGTAAGAGAGAGACGCAGACGACGAGACAGTCTCGTTGTCTGCGTCTCTTTAAAGGCGCATGGACCTTAAAACTACCGTAACTCGGTCAATTGTTGTCTAATCAAAGTGAAGAATAGTGCATTCGAATCAGCTAGTCAGGGCGGTTGGAATGAGTATAATCATGACTCGTTTTCGAAATTTTTTTTTATTTTTGGGTCCCACCACGAAAACCAAAAATTGGGAGGCGCACACACTTACAGCTCTCTCAACATCATCATCGACACCACCTGCCAAATCCTCCGCTTTTCCCATTTTACTGAGTCCATTCTCCAGTTTCTCTTTATCCATCGCCAAATATTCACCAGTCTCGGGCATTCTCACCAAGTGACACTCTTTTCTTTTCAACATCAAGAATCTCGAGAAACGATATTTCTTGTTCTCGTAAGTGACCCATGGATCGCTGAAATTCGAGAAAAATGGGTGTCTGTCTGTGCGTCCAGATGTCAGTTTTGGGCAGATTATATTGAAAATAGAATATCCGGATTCAGTGCATTGAGACGGTTCGAATGAGTATAATCATGAATAGGTTTTGAAAAATATCGATTTTTACCTTAAAGGCGCATAGACCTTCAAAACACCGTTGATCCGGCAATTTTGGTCCAAACTCAAAGAAATCGATTTTTCCGAAAACAGCTGTTCAATACGGTTCAAATGCGTATAATCATTATTTTATTTGAAAAAATGGGTCTCGCCACGAAATAGTCCGAAACTACCGTACTTATTCGGAATCATTTTTCCTGTTTTCTATTCAATCTCTTTATTTCCGGCCCAAAAACCATCCAAAAATATCAAAAACTAACAAAGTTACAGATTTTCGAAAGTTTTCGAAAATCAAAATTTTAGAAAAACTACCGTAACCTGCTCAATTTCGCTCTGGGACCCATGAAAACTACATTTTCGGAATCAAGGGCTCAAGCCGGTTCAAATGAGTATAATCATGACTAGGTTTGGAAAATTATCGATTTTTACCTTAAAGGCACATGGAACCTACAACTAACGTAAATCGGCCATTTTTTGTCGGACCTCAAAACAATTTTTAATTTGAAATTAGCGCTTTAGGACGGTTCCAATGTCATGACTAAGATTTTAAAAGAATGTTCTTTGCCTAAAATGTTTATTTTGGGTCCCGCCACGAAAAACTCACATTGTGTTCAGCATCCTTTCATATGCGGCAATGATCACTTTGTTTAGTTTTTTCTCTTCTGGAGAATGATCAGTGTCCGGGAGACCTTCTTTATACATATCTATAATAAATCCAAAAAGTTGTCGTTTGGGAAGAGATTTGTCGTTTTCGAACGAAGTAACCACTTTTTCTATGAATTCTTCTCGGAACGCTTCAACATTCTCGTCCTGCAAGCTTCCATCACTTTCCGGAGGCTGAAAATTGCAGCTGTATTCCGGTGCATTTTTATCGGAATTTCTTGAAAATGTGTTTTTTGAATTCAGCGCATTAAAACTGTTTGAATGAGTATAATCATGACTAGGTTTCAAAAATTTTTCAAAAATTTTATTCTGAGCAATAGCAAAAACTACCGTATCTCGGTCAATTTTCGTCCAATCTTAATGAAAAATAGTGCATTTGAATCAGCAAATTAAGGCGCTTCAGATGAGTATAATCATGACTAAGTTAAAAAAAATTCGTTTTTATCTTAAAAGCGCATGGACCCAAAAAACCGTAATTCGGCCATTTTTCGTCGGATCCCAATAAATTTTTTATTGTGTCCCGCCACGAAAATAACAAAAATTTACCATCAATACATCTTCTGTCTCCTCGAAAATTTCGATGAAGAGCTTCATGGCAGGAAAATTGTTTTTGATCTGGAAAAAATCTAGTTTGTAGTTTCTATAGTTTTCGTGAGAGCTCACCAACTCAATATGTTCATCCCAAAATCCTATTACACCCCCCATAACAGTGACAAGGTCTTCGCTGAAATCAAAAACTCAGAAGGGGGCGCCCTTTTGTTAGAGGAACCTACGGGGTGAAGTCGATGTCTGGTTTGGAAGTCATTTTTACAAGAAATGACGGTTTTTTGTGGAGAATTTTCGAAGAGAACGTGGGATAATTATTGAGAGAAAAAGGGGGCGGGGCCGGGTTACTGTAGCTTGCGGTCACACGTGAATATGCGTCTCTTATTGAATCTGGGCTAAGCTACCGTTCATGAGGGAGAAATAAGGCCTCTTTCCCCCTCTTATCAACGCCCTCCCTCTCCTTGTTTGCCAACCGTCCCGTGGCGCAGTGGCTAACGCTGCTGTCTACCAATTTTGGCTACCTGGGTTCGACCCCACGTGGGGTCAAATTTCTTTTTCTTTTTTTTATACACATGTTTTGGCTTCTAGACATGCAAAAACACCTCCAAACGTAAATCAATATTTATTCTCTTTCAAAATTTTGCGAAAATCGTCATGAATTTTGATATTGCTCATCTCACAAATCATCATTTCCTCCATGAATTTCTTCTCTCCTCTCTCAATTATTTCCAGTGTTTCGACAGTTTCAATGAATCGCATCTCGTCGAATTCACGCGATTTTTGATAGTTTTTCAACTCCAAATATATCATTTTTCGCATCGTTCGACACATTTCCTGACAATCGGTGGAGATGTTTGTGTAGCCTGGAAGTATAGGGAGTGATAGACGCAGACATCTAGAGTGTCCAGTCGTCTGCGTCTCCCCTTCCGCTCTCTGTCTCGCCTCCTTTCTAAGAGAGACGCAGATAACTAGAGCACCTAGCTGTCTGCATCTCTTTCACGCTATCTGTCGCGCCTCCCCATTGAGAGACGCAGACATCTAGACAATCTACCTGTCTGCGTGTACCTACCGTAATCAAAAAATAACAACCAAATAATAGCCATCCATTCTTCATTATGTAGCCTTAATCGGATAATTGGCACCATCATCTTGTGATAGTAATACCACCAAATTGGGGAGAATGTTCTGGAAAAGTTGTAGTTTGTAGTTTCTGTAGTCTTTGTAGTTTGCCATGTTCCAGCCTAGCCTACCCCCTTGCCCTCTCTCTCTTTTCCCCTCCCTCTTTCTCCGCACACCTCTACGCCCTCCCTCCCCACTCTTCGAGTGTCCCTCGCGGCGCAGTGGCTAACACTGTAGTCCCACGTTTTGAAGATCCCGGGTTCGACTCCACCCGGTGGTAATTTTCTTTTTTCTTTTTTGTTTTTTCATTTTCAACATTTTCTCGAAAGCCCACCTCAAAATCTCCTTTTCAGACATCTCCTCTCCTTCTGAGAAGGTTCCCTGGTAGAAAGAGATGATCATATGATCCTTCTCCTCGTCGCTTGTACACTCAAACTCCTCAACTTGGTCCGCACAGGCTAGAATTGGTTCGATTTGCCATAGTTTGAGGATAAAGTTGCGGAGAAGAGCCGACTGAAAACAGGGAGTTTGGACATCTGGATATCCGGGTAGGCAGATGGACAGACAGACACACAGAAAGGCCTACCCTATCTCTCTCCTGAAGTTTCTCAGTCAATGGAAACATCTTCGAAACCATACGCCATGTTAACTCAATATCCGTTCTTACTGTACTTGTCAACTCGAAAACGTTCAAATTCCCAATGTTACCTCCCTTTAATTCCTCTCGACGCATTTCGAATGCCCGCCAATTCGGAATGGAATACTGTAGGTTGGGGGTGTCGCGGGAGATTATTCGCGCCTGAAATTTTATGGTGAGGGAGAGACGCAGACAGCTAGAGTGTCTAGTTGTCTGCGTCTCTTTCCTGTCGTTTAGAAAGTAGTCAGGAAAGACGCAGACAGCTAGATTGTATAGTTGTCTGCGTCTCTACTTTCTCCTTTTCAAAAAGTGCTTGGAGAGACGCAGACCGCTGGACTGTCTAGGTGTCTGCGTCTCTTTTCTGGTGTTTTTGAAGCTTTTAGGAGAGACGCAGACATCTATAGTGTCTAGGCGTCTGCGTCTCACCTACCTCGCCTCCAACACTGTTTCGAGAGACGCAGACAGTTAAACAATCTCGCCGTCTGCGTCTCTCCACCCTTCTCTTCGAAGCTACTCACAACTAATAATGAATTCTGATCCTTCGATATCTTCGGGGAGTGCTTATCCCGGCTTACTTGGATTCCTGAAAATCTTGTAGTTTGTAGTCTTTGTAGTCTGTACTCACTCTCCGGCGTCATCCCCACCTTGAAGCACTTCTCAATCCGACACTTCCGACATGGATGAGCATTTGGACACCGTGTCTGACAGGTACACACTTTCGAAACCTTACCCGAATGGAAATATCGACGGAAAAATGCGGCGCAATTCCTGTAAAAATCGGAAGGTTCAGGAGCACCTTAGCTTAGTTTTGGATGGGCTTACCTACATGAAATGCCACCAAAGTGGGGCTCAGCTTCCGGTGAGCCGCATACTAGGCACATTCTGAGGTGGAAATTAATCGAAAATGAGGGAACATGAGGTGAGAGAGAGAGGGAGAAAGAGAGAGAGAGAGAATGAGAGAAATAAGAAAAAGAAAAAAAGAAAATTACCACTAGGTGGGGTCGAACCCGGGACCCTCAAAACGTCAGACAGCAGCGTTAGCCACTGCGCCGCGCGGTACACTTCGAAAGATGGAAGAGAGGGCGTAGAGGAGAGCGGGGAGAAGAGGGGGAGGATGCGCAGGCGAAAACCTTTGGGCTTTGTGTTTAGGTCAAAATCAAAATTTAGAAAAAAAAGAGAATAGAAATAGAGAGAATTAGAGAAAAAGAGAACAAAACAATCAGTTTAGAGGCTGGAAGCCTGACGATAGTTTCTAGAAAAAAAAATTGAATTAAATTTTTTTGAAAATTAATTTTCGAAAAATCGATAACGCCCAGCTCTTCCAGCAACAAAGATTAAAAAATAACTCTATTGGAAAATTGAAAAAGCAAAAAAAAAAAAGGCAAAAAATCGTCACTTTTTCTCGATCATAGTGCAGTGCAAACAGTTTTTCTCGCCTTTTTCCCTGTACTCCCCGTCATGAAATACTGGGTAAACACGGCTGCTATCAGTGTCTTTTTGTGATTGAACAGACTGCAAAAGTGTGTGTGAGGTTTCCTCGTTTTTCTTTTTTAGACCAATTTTTGATGTTTCTTCACTTCTTTCATGTTCCAAAAAGGCACATTTTGTAGTCAACTAGCTCTAAGGAGAGTAGGAAGACCAGCGTAGTTTGTAGTCTTTTTGGAAATCGGCACTCTCTCACTTCACCCGTGTAAACTGTCGTGAAGTATGAGGTGGTGTATTATGCCAGATTGGCATAATACGTGAACACCTCCTCTCTATCCTCCCCCTCCTCGGAGAGAGAAGTTTCCCCCCTCTCTTTTGTCTACGACCTCCCCTCCTTCGCAAGAAACGCACCCCGTGGCGCAGTGGCTAACGCTGCTGGCCGACGTTTTGAGGGTCCCGGGTTCGACCCCACCTGATGTCAATTTTCTTTTTCTTTTTTCCTATGCACATGTTTTGGCTTCTAGATATGCAAAAACACCTTGAAACATAAATCAATATTTATTCTCTTTCAAAATTTTGCGAAAATCGTCATGAATTTTAATATTGCTCATCTCACAAATCATCATTTCCTCCATGAATTTCTTCTCTCCTCTCTCAATTATTTCCAGTGTTTCGACAGTTTCAATGAATCGCATCTCGTCGAATTCACGCGATTTTTGATAGTTTTTCAACTCCAAATATATCATTTTTCGCATCGTTCGACACATTTCCTGACATTCCGAGGAGATGTTTGTGTAGCCTGGAAGTATAGTGAGTGGAAGACGCAGACCGCTAGAGTGTTCAGTCGTCTGCGTCTCCCCCTCTTCTGAGAGACTCAGACATCTAGACAGTCTAACTGTCTGCGTCTCTCCTGACGGTTTCGAAAGCAAGGGAGAAGAGACGCAGACGGACAGACACTCTATATGTCTGCGTCTCGTACCCACCGTGATCAAAAAACAACAACCAAATGAGTCCCATCACTTCCATCTTCTCCAAAGCTAATCCCACAATTGGTGGCGCTGTCCTCGAGTAGAATGACCACCAGAACGGCTCGAAGACTCTGCAATTTATAGTTTATAATCTCAGAGAGACGCAGACAGCCAGACTGTCTTGCCATCTGCGTCTCCCCTTACCTCATAATCTCCTCATTGGACATCTCTTTCCCCTCAATAAATGCTCCATCATAAAAGGAGACAACCATCTTCTCGTACTCCCCTTTATCCATATTTTCGTACAAGTCTGGATTTTGAATCACGTCCAGAAGAGGGAAGATGATCCAGAATTTCAGGTGGAAGTTGCGGAGGAGAGCGGCCTGGAATAAGGGAATTGGAGAGGTTTGAAGGTGTGGACATCCGGATGAACAGATGGACAGACAAACAGACAATTTTAAGAGAGACGCAGACGCCGAGAGTGTCTGTTTGTCTGCGTCTCTCCAATAAGCTTCAAATGCAAGAGATGAGAGACGCAGACAGCTAGACACCCTCGCCGTCTGCGTCTCTCCAAAACCTGGAAAACCTCACCTTATCTTTCTCCGCCAGCTCCCTGACGAAAGGAAACATGCACTCGGCCATATTCCATGTCAATTGGATATCCATTTTGGTCAACGCCGTCAATTCATAAATATTCATCTCCCACATCCGACCGCCCGTCCCCTCAAGCCGTTTGAATTCGAAATCGTGCCATGTTGGGATGGCGAATGTCAGCTTTGTGACTTCTTTCGAGTAGATTCGGGCCTGGAAAACCAAAAATGTGTAAACTGACGTGAAGTATGAGGTGGTGTACGCAAACACTTCCCACCTCTCCTTGCCACCCCCCCCCCCTTCATTGGCGCGCTTCTCGCCTCTTTGTCTACGCCCTCCCCCTCCTTTTCTCGTACGCACCCTGCGGCCCAGTGGCTAACGCTGCTGGCTGACGTTTTGAGGGTCCCGGGTTCGACCCCACCTGGGGTCAATTTCTTTTTTCTTTTTTTCTATGAAAATTTCTTGATTTTTAGAGCCTACTAGACTATTTTTTAAGCTTCCAGAACCTACCAACCGTTAACAAAGACTGTTTGCTGGAGGATGGGATGGTTTGGATGGCGAGCTCGTCGGCATTTCGGTCACGGCTTCCTTGGACTTCTGGAATTTTGTTGTTTGTATTTAGGATTTTTGTGAATTTTCAAAAAAAAAACTCACTATCCGGCGTCATGCCGATCTTCAAACACTTCTCCACTCGACACTTTCTACATGGATGTGATTTCTCTTTTCTTTCCTTACAGGTACAAATTTTGGCGATTTTTTTCGAATGGAAATATCGACGGAAAAATGCGGCGCAGGCTCTGAAATCGGTAAACTTACTGAAAAAATCAGTATTTTTAGAAAAAATCGATAATTTTAGTCCGAAACCAATATTTTCTTTTCTCAAGCCCTTTCAGGAGCAAAATTCGTCTAGAAATCCAAAGTCCAGAGAGAAAGAGACGCAGACAGCCAGATCGTCTACTTGTCTGCGTCTCATTCACTCTTGCCTCTGGCTCCTTCGAAAAATAGGCCTCAAAAATAGTCAGATACAGACAGACACCTGGGCATCTGGACATCCAGACATCCGAACTCCTGGAAAAATCGACATTTAGATATGCGGACATCCAGGCACTCAGAAACACAAACAGACATCTAGATATCTGGAAATCCGGACAGACAGACAGACAGACGGACATCCAAACATCTGGACAGATACCTGTAAACCCAGTCACCCGGACATCTGGAAAAATCAGCATCTAGATATGTGGACATCCAGACGCTCAGAAACACAGACAGACATTTGGATCAGGGCTGTGCGAAAAAAATTCCGAAAAAATCGAAAAAAAATTTTTTTGAAAATTTTGGACCGAAAAAAATCAAAAAACTTTTCGAAAAAACGTTTTAAAAACATGTTTTCACCGCCTTTTCAGCCATTTTTCATTGAAAGAAACGATAAAATTCGAAAAAAAACCGAAAAATTCGAAGAAAAAAGTTTTTCGATTTTTTTCAGAAATTTTTTTTCGCACAGCCCTGATCTGGACGACCGGTCACACAGACAGAAGGACTTACCGACATGAAATCCCACCGAAATGTGTTTCTCCCTCCTTGGCTCCACATACCATGCACATACTGAAAAAAAATCTGAAATTTTATTTTTTTTGATTGGACAAAAATTGAAAAAAAAAACAGAAATCAGAGAGAAAAAAAGCGGAATAAATCATAGGATTTTGTTGTTTAGCAACCTCGTTTTCTATTTCCCCCTCGCTTTTTCCTCCACATTGTTTCAATGGTCAGACAAATGCGAGAATACACATGAAAATGAAGAAAAAAATGACGAGAAAATTAGAAAAACACACTACAAACTACAAAATAATTTATCAAGGTCGATCAGCTGCGCGAAAAAAAATCATAAAATTCGAATGAAAAATTAAAGGGACACAGGCGAAAAAAAGACGAAAAAGGAGAGAAAGAAGGGTAAACTTTTGATCTTTTTGAGCGTTGCCACATCATTGCAAACACTTTTTCTCTCTCTTTCTCTCTCTTTCTCCCTCTCTCTCTCTCTCTTTCTCTCCCAACATGTTCTTTTTCGTCATTTTCCGATCAGCGGGAGGACAACAATTGAAAAAAAAATGTGAGAGAGTACTAGCGGTAAGAGAGACGGAAAAGAAAACTGAGATACAAGATTTTTTCGCCGATTAGAGAACGAAGAGGTGATGTAATGGAATGAACTTTACCATTTTTGAATGGTGGAAAATGGGCTTTGGTAAGAACATTTGGACCAAGGCTGTGCGAAAAAAAAATCCAAAAAAAATCGAACAAGTTTTTTTTTCAAAAGTTTTGGTCCGAAAAATTCGAAAACCTTTTTTTTTTCGAATTTGTCTGGGCGAAAAAAACGAAAAATTATTTTTCGCCCAAAACATTTTTCGGTTTTTTCAACGGTTTCAGAAAGTCGGGTTCCGAAATGTCGCGGTGCCAAAAAAAAACAATTTTTCAAAAAACCAGAAAAAACCAAAAAAGCACAACTTTCCACCGAAAAATCTGTTCAAATGAACTCTAACACATCGAAAATGACACTGGCAAGGACAAGATGGGATGGTGTGTAGATAGATTTCACGGAGATCTGTCAAAGATTGGGTTGGGGTACGTGTGTACGGAGACAAAAGGTACAAGAAGATTGTTATCTTTCATGGTCATCAATTCTAGACCTAGACAGCCTTCCAAGACATGATTCTGAGATCTAAAATGTATGGAAAATGAAAAAACAAAAAGAAAAAAAGGAATTGGCGCCAGGTGGAATTGAACCTGGGACCCTCAAAACGTCGGGCGGCAGTGTTAGCCACTGCGCCGTGAAGGACACAAATAGGAGAGGGAGAGAGGGCGTAGAGGTGCGCGGGGAAAAGGTGGGAGGGGAAAGAGAGAGAGAGAGAGAGAGAGAGAGAGAGAGAAAGAGAGAGAGAGAGAGAGAGAGAGAGAGAGAGAGAGAGAGAGGGAGAGAGAGAGACATAGCAAACTACAAAATACAAAAAAACGTGTACCTACAGTAACCTGACCCCGCCCAATTATTTTTTCCACGTACCCCTACCCTCAAAATTCAAAAAATCGTTAGTTCTGGAAAATGTCTTCCTCGCAACAACCGCCAGGCCCTGCCGAGTAAGTTCCCTCTTATAGAATAGCATTCTCCTCCCTAATGTTCAGTGACTACAACCCCATTATCATGTGCCAAACCCTGAGACTCACGGAAGAGCACTATGAGATGGTATGGGACTAGAAAGACTACAAACTACAAACTACAAAAGTGTTTTTCAGATTAATGACAATAAGGATATTATGGGGCTTATCCGTACTGGATGCAAGAATACATTGGAGAAAATGCCGCCGGTGAGTTTTCGTGGCGGGACCCGAATTTTAAATTTTTTCCAAACCTGGTCATGATTATACTCATCCGAACCGGCTTGACACGCTGATTCAAATCATATAATTTTCATGAAATATAGATCAAAACCGATAGAAATACGAGAATTTCAAGGTGCATGCGCCTTTAAGGTAAAAATCGATAATTTTCAAACCTAATCATCTCAGGTAATTTTTGGACAGAGTGCCGCGCAAAACGGCATGGACGCCCAGTGATAGCGGCACCGATGCCGTTTTGCGCGGCATTATGCCATTTATAGCTGGCATTATGCCGATTTTCGCGGCATAATGTCTAAAATCGGTGGCATAATGCCATTTTTACCTAGCAAAATGCTGTTTTTACTAGGCAAAATGCCGTTTTTCATGGCATAATGCCGCCAAAAAATACCACTGGGCGTCCATGCCGTTTTGCGCGGCATAATGCCGATTTTGCCGGCACTCTGTCCAAAAATTACCTGAGATGGTTATAGTTTTCTGAAACGTCTTGACCTGCTATTCTCAAAAATATCAATTTCGTTGAGTTTGGACCAAAATGGCCGGAGATACGGTGTTTTGAAGGTCCATGCGCCTTTAAGGTAAAAATCGATAATTCTCAAACCTAGCCATGATTATACTTTTCTGAACCGCCTCAAAGCGCTGAATACGAGTATATCATTTTTATCAAAATCTAATCTAAATCAACCGAAATACATTCCAGAGCGTGAAGGACCTTCACGAATTCAGCTGTAATTTTTTCATGGAAGTGGTCCGTTTGTGCAATGCTGGCAAACAAACACTTGCCAAACATCAACTTTTTGGATGCTTAATGGACGTGATGAGGGAGGATGCCAAGCTATACAAAAAAGGAGAAAGAGAACTGGCGGAAGCGAAGATTGCCAGTTATGAATCGCAATTGACTAAAATGTAAGTTTCTGAATTTTGAAAATTTTTCAAAATATATCCTTGATTATACTCATTTGAACCGGTTTGATGCACTGATTTTGAATGTATAACTTTTGTTGCGATCGGGCCAAAACTGACCGAGATACGGTAGTTAACAGGTCTATGCGCCTTTAAGGTAAAATTCGAAATTTTTCAAACCTAGTCATGATTATACTCATTTGAACCGGTTTGATGCGCTGATTTTGAATATCCCATTTTCATTGGGATGTGATCGAAACTGACACAGATACGGTACTTTAAAAGTAAAAAAACTGCCATCTGAACACACAGACAGACAGACACAAGTTCCTCCAATTTCAGTGATCCATGGGTCAATTTCGAGAAGAAGAAGTATCGCTACTCGAGATTCATGATGCTGAAACGAAAAGCGTGTTACATTGTGAAAATGCCCGAGACTGAGGAATATTTGGCGATGGATGTGGAGAAACTGCAGAATGGATTCGATAAAATGAAGATTCCGTTGAAAGTGAAAGATTTGCCCTCTATCGATGTGAGTTTCCGTGCACATCCCATGATAGTATGCACCTTTGAATTTGATTTTCGTTGCGAGACCCAAATTTGCCGGATATACGGTGTTTTGAAGGTCTATGCGCCTTTAAGGTAAAAATCGATAATTTTCTAAACCTAGTCATGATTATACTCTTTCGAACCGGCTTGATGTGCTGATTCCAAAAATTTAACTTTCATAAAATTTGGAACACATTGAGCCGGGTTACGGTAGCTTAAGTCAACATTTCTAGCCTCCGAAACAAGGTGGAAGAAAGCCGACTGAATTGGAGGGACTTGTCTTCAAAACGATGTGTGAACTGATCATTGCAAAAGGGGAGAAGAAGGATGAGGAGGAGGTAAGTGAGAGACGCAGACAGCTAGACTGTCTTGTCGTCTGCGTCTCCTGGCGCTTGTGATTTCTATTCTGAAAATTCAGAAAGTGGTGGAACTGGATCCAGTGGCACAGGCGAAACTGGACAAGAAAAAGGAGGCGAATCGTAAAACAAAAGAGCGGAAAAAGGCAGCAAAGAAGGTTTGTTAAAAGAGAGACGCAGACAGCTAGACACTCTAGATGTCTGCGTCTCGTCATCTTTAACCATGTTCAGGCCAAAAAGGACCAGGAAGCTCCGAAAACGGATGAGAAGGTAAACTAGACTGTCTGCGTCTCTCAAACTCTCATAGTTTATTTTAGGAAGGATTCAAATTGGAAGTCGTCGACGAGGAAGCTCCACCACCAGCTACTTCTCCAGTCTAAGCAACTGGGCAGCAAGGCTAAACAAAATAATCGAACAAAAAATTGATCTCTCTTGAAATGAATAATTCATTTTTGTAGTCATTGTAATGTTGAAAATTATGAAAAAAGGAGAAAAAAAAGAAAAAATAAAAGAATTTGGTCACAAGTGGAATCGAACCGGAGACCCTCAAAACTTCGGGCGGCAGCGTTAGCCACTGCGCTGCGGGGGACACAGGTAGACCGCAAAGTACCCACGGGCGGGCGACCGGCGGGCGAACGACCGCAGATGGGCCACCGGCAGCCCACTGGCGGCTCAACGACCGCGGGTAGGCGAACGGCGGCTCAAGGGCAGGTCAACGACTTTTTGAGAACTGAGGAATTGGCTCCCCCCCGCCGGCAAAAAACTCGAAGCACGCAAAGTCGAAGATCACGAAGACTCCAGTTATTCAAACTCATAAAAGATCGGCAAGGACTCACAAGCCAGTTAAAAAGTTTTCGGATTAACCGCTCAGTTGAATGGTCGTCGAAAAGCATTCGTAAATTTATGATAGTTGTTATTTTCGTCTATAATCGTCTCTTTTTGATTCGTTGTTACTTTCTAATTACCTGTTTCGTTGTTTTCCTTTGTTCCTTCAGCCATCTTCTGATTTCACTATTGTCTCCTCTTAACAATTCAAATAAATATTAATTATCCAACTGAATAAAAAACGCATAGTAACAGTAGCGATAATAAAAACGAAAGCGCAAGCAGGTAAGTGCTGCCCGACTGACGGCCCGCTGGCAGGCCACCGTCGGCTGTCCGGCAGGTCCGCACTTCGCCCGCTGATTGTTCTCCCGTGAGCTGCCGGTCGCCCGCCCGACAGCTGACGGTGGGCCGTTGCGGTCTACCTGTGGACACGAAATGAGGTGGGAGGGAGGGCGTAGAGGTGAGTGCGGGAAAAAAGAGAGCGGGGGGGGGGGGGGGGGGGGGGGGAAAAAAGAGAAAAAAGCAGAGAGGAAAAGCTCAAATTACAAAATACAAACAACGTGTTCCTACAGTAACCTGACCCCGCCCCCAACAGTTTTTCCACGTACCCCTATCCTCAAAATTCAAAAAATCGTTAGTTCTGGAAAATGTCTGCTTTCGTAAAAAAGCCAGGAAAATCCGAGTAAGTTCCCTCTAATTAAAAGGCACCTCTCTTTTTTTTTGAATTCCAGTGAATACTATTGCCTTGCCTTCTCTCGTCTTCTGGGCTTCAGTGATGAAATTCAAGAGTTGGTATGCGACTACAAAGACTACAAACAACAAAATAAATATTTTTAGATTAAAGACAATAAGGATATTATGGAGCTTCTTTATACTACGTTCCAAAACATGGTCGGGAAAAAATTCGACGTAGGTTTTCGCGGTGGGACCCAACAAAAAAATTCGAACCTAGTCGTGGTTATAGTCATTTGAACCGTTTTGATGCGCTGATTTTGAATATATAATTTTCTTTGAGATTCGACAAAAACTGACAGAAATACTGTAGCTTTTGCAAATTGCTCAGAATAAAATTTTTCGAAATTTTTTCAAAACATGGTCATGATTATACTCATTCGAATCGTCTCAACGCGCTGATTTCAAATGAATAATTTCCACTGACATCCGAGCACGTTCCAGCCGCGCGCAGACCCGATGATGGAGTTCAGAGGCAACTTTGCGGTGGAAGTGAGCAAACTGTGCACTTCGGAACCGATAACGCTCGCTAAACAACAACTTTATGGATGTTTGCTGGAAGTACTCAGAGAGCAAAGTGTCGGTGGAGAGTTGGAGGCGATGTCTAAACTTGCTGAAGAGGCTTGGTCTGAATCGTGAGTTTTGGAATTTTTGAAATTTAGGAAAATTCAGTCAAGACTGTGCTCATTTTGACCGGCTTGAAATACTGATTCTGAATATCTGATTCTCATAAAAATTCGACCATAATTGACCGAGTTATGACATCTGGACCAGGGCTGTGCAATCGAAAAAAATTTTTTTTTTCGAAAATTTTGGACCGAAAAAATCCGAAAAAAGATTTTCCGGATTTTTTTCTGTTTTTTTCGGGGAAAAAAGGTTTTTCGGTTTGAAAAGGCGAAACATTTTTTCGCGGAAAATTTTTTTTTCAGTGATCCATGGGTCAATTTCGAGAAAAAGAAATATCGCTACTCGAGATTCATGATGCTGAAACGAAAACCGTGTTACATTGTGAAAATGCCCGAGACTGAGGAATATTTGGCGATGGATGTGGAGAAACTGCAGAATGGATTCGATAAAATGAAGATTCCGTTGAAAGTCAAGGATTTGCCCTCGATCGATGAGAATGATGAGAGAATTGTGAGTTTTAGTCACCTGATTTTGATTTTCGTGGCGAGACCCAAGATCCAAATTCCGAAATTTTTCTGAACCTAACCATGATTATGCTCATCCCAACCGCCTTAATGCGCTGATTTTGAATGTATATTTTTCATTGAGCGCCGACGAAAAATGACTGGGATACCGTAGTTTTGTAGTCCATGCGCCTTTAAAAGTGAAAATCAAAATTTTTCCGATCCTAGCCATGATTATACTCATTCGAACCGGCTTGATGTGCTGATTCCAAAAATGTAATTTTCATGAAATTTGGATCACATTGAGCCGGGTTACGGTAGCTTAAACTAAATTTCTCAGCCACCTCATTTGCGTGGAAGAAAGCCGACTGAATTGGAGGGACTTGTCTTCAAAACGATGTGCGAACTGATTATTGCAAATGGGGAGAAGAAGGATGAGGAAGAGGAGGTTAGTGAGAGACGCAGACAGCTAGACTGTCTTCCTGTCTGCGTCTCCTGGTTTTTAGGTTTTCTATTCTGAAAATTCAGAATGTGGTGGAACTGGATCCAGTGGCACAGGCGAAGCTGGACAAGAAGAAAGAGGCAAATCGTAAGACAAAAGAGCGAAAAAAGGCGGCGAAGAAGGTTTGTTAGAAAAGAGACACAGACAGCTAGACACTCTACCTGTCTGCGTCTCTTCCTCTCTAACCATGTTCAGGCCAAAAAGGACTCGAAAGGTCAGGAGATGGATGATCCGGAGAAGGATGAGAAGGTGACCTAGACTGTCTGCGTCTCACACTATCTCATATTTTTTCTAGGAAGGATTCAAATTGGAAGTCGTCGACGAGGAGGCTCCACCACCAGCTACTTCTCCAGTCTAAGCAACTGGACAGCAAGGCTAAACAAAAATATCGAACGAAAAATTGATCTCTCTTGAAATGAATAATTCATTTTTGTAGTCTTTGTAATGTTGAAAATTATGAAAAAAGAAGAAAAACAAAGAAAAAAAAAAGAATTTGACCCCAGGTGGAATCGAATCCGAGACCCTCAAAACGTCGGGCAGCAGCGTTAGCCACTGCGCCGCGGGGGACACGAAAAGTGATGGGAAGAGGGCGTAGAGGTGAGTGCGGGAAAGAAGGGGAGAGGGAGAGAGAAGAGAGAGGAGAGGGGGGAGCACGTTTTAATTTTAAAAAACGTGACCTTGCCCTAGCCTCCTTTAATTCCACGTGTCTCCATTCCACGTCTCGTTTTGAAACCAAATGAAATCAAACAAATCGAAATCAGTTTTCACCAAAAACATGTTCCCAGCGCTGGACAAACACTTTGTGAACGGACAAGTCGCGTTCCCCGGATTCAAAAATGTTCCATTGTGAGTCTTTGGGCCTAGAACGCTCAATTTTTGGCCTAAATTTCCTAATTTTCGCCCCAAAAACCCATAATTTTTGACGCAAAATACCCCAAGTTTTGAACCAAATTTGGCCTAAAAAACTCAGTTTTTAGCCTGAATTACAAATTTCAGAGCCCTCTCCGTCACGCTCAATGGCCGAAAAATGAAGGTTCGGGATCTGATGAACATGAATCATCGGGAGCAAATCGTCGTTACCCGGGAGGATGATGGAAAGCTTTATGCTCAGGAGCGGCATGCCTATGAGAAGGATTTCTTCGAGTCGGCGAAGGCGTTGAGTGGTGTGAAAATGGTAAGAGAGAGAGAGAGAAACGCAGACGGCGAGAGTGTCTAGCTGTCTGCGTCTCTCTGGAAAGTTCTTGAGGCGAGGGAGGAGAGACGCAGACAGTTAGATTGTCAGAGCTTGGCCGATGCACCATGGCTGTTTTGAGTAGAAGAGACGCAGGCACTGTCCAACTGACTGCGTCTCGTCCTAACTAAAGCCAGGGAAAAAGAGACGCAGACAATGAGAGTGTCTAGCTGTCTGCGTCTCTTCATCAAAATCAATTTTCATTTTTCCCAGGGTCCCAATGAGGGTCTCGTTCGTCCAACCGCCGAGGAAATTGAAAAATACAAATCACTTGACACCATGGAGCAATTCGAAATGGTTGAGAAGCACCGAAGAGTTTCTAATGCATATAGGAAAATGATGAAGGACTTCTGGAATGCCGTTCCGAGAGCTGAGGATGTCCTCCCCGCTCTTTTTGCGAAATGGACGAAGAAGGAGGAGGAGCCGGTAAGAGCGAAACGCAGACAGCTAGACTGTCTTGTCTGCGTCTCCTGGCTCTTACAATTCTATTCTGAAATTCCAGAAAGTGGTGGAACTGGATCCAGTGGCACAGGCGAAGCTGGATAAGAAGAAGGAGGCGAATCGCAAGAAGAAACTGCGAAGAAAGGCGGCGAAGAAGGTTTGTAGTCTGAGCGAAGAGACGCAGACAGCTAGACACTCTAGCTGTCTGCGTCTCTTCCACCTCTTGAAAGGGACTTTCTGCTGCTGCCGCCGCGGCTTCCCCCCCCCCCCCCCCCTTCTCTACGCCCTCCCTCTCTGTTTCTCAAGGCGCCCCCGTGGTGTGGTGGCTAACGCTGCTGCCCAACAATTTTGGGTACCCGGGTTCGACCCCACTTGGGGTCATTTCTTTTTTTCTTTCTTTTTTTGAGAGTCCCTGACCTCTAGAAAACCAATTTGTAGTGTTTGTAGTTTCTATTGTTACAGGAACAATCCACCAACCCGGAAGACATGCTTTGTGAGAAGCTTGAGAAGCTCAAGATGTCTGAGACCTAATTGATCGTCTTGATTTACTGGAATAAATGAGATTTTAAAAGCAATAAAGACTACAAACTACGAAAACTTAAAATTTGACTCCAACGTTACAGTAACCCGTATGACCTTTCGCCACGTGTTGGGCCACCAATTTTTCCCCCAAACAGAATTATAAAATCGATATTCAGTTCTCAAAAAGAAAACCAATCGATAATGGGTCTCGAGAAACACTTCGAACACGGCAACATCATCTTCTTCTATGACACTCCGCAACCGTGAGTTTTTGAAGAGACGCAGACGGTTAGGCACTCTAGCTGTCTGCGTATCTTACTCAACTTAACCCTCGCCTGCCGCCCGCTTCTCTCCTCCCCTGGCGCTTTTATCTACGCCCTCTTTCTCCTTGTGTGGAATGCGCTCGCGTGGTATAGTGGCTAACGCTGCTGGCATCCATTTTGGGTACCCGGGTTCGACCCCTTTTGGGGTCATTCGTTTTTTTCTTTTCTTTAATTCATTTTTCAGTGATGATAAACTTGTCTGGCGTGATCAACGAATGACGGTCCGCGAGTTTGTTGCTCTTGGCCTGAAAGAGCAAATCGCGGTGACCAAGGAGCTGAACGGCGAGTGGCTGGCTCGAGAAGGTGCCGTTTTCGAGCGAGAAGTGTTCGAGGCGACAATCGCTTTAGCTGATTCATGTGGAATCGCAAGAAAAGGGGTAGGTGAAGTCTTTGTAGCTTTTGAGACGAGACGCAGACGGCTAGACACTCTACCTGTCTGCGTCTTTTTTCCTATCCATTTTCTTGCAGCGAAACGGAGAACCCGACGTGCCAGGTCGTCCAGGAGGATGGGAAAGATTTCGTGCAATGAGTATAGATGAGAGACAGGAGAAGATAACAAAGATTTTGAGGGAACGATCAGCGGCTAAGATGGCAAATTCCCCAGTCTGAAGAACGGGAGACCGATACTGAATACGAAATGAATCTGCTTTTTTTTCTCTGTGTAAATGAATTTTATGGTTTTTGTAGTTTTTGTAGTTCGTTGCTTGAAAAGAGACGCAGACGGCTAGACACTTCTTCTGTCTGCGTCTCTTCCGCCTCTTCGAAGCGCCCCTCTTCACGTTACAGTAACCCCGGCGACCTTTTGCCACGTATTGGGGCCACCCCAAAGAGAATAAGAAAATCGATATTCAGTTCTCAAAACGAAAATCAATCGATAATGGGAGGAGAATTCCCTGGTCTCGAGAAACACTTCAAAAACGGCAACATCGTCGTTTTGAAAACGGAAATCCACAATGGAAAAACAATATCGTCTTCTGACATTCCGGAACTGTGAGTTTTTGAAGAGACGCAGACCAGTTAGACACTCTGGCTGTCTGCGTCTCTTCCACCTCTTGAAAGGGAAACCCCTAGATCAGCTGCTGCCGCCGCGCCCCCGCTGCTGCTCTCCAGTTTTGGCTACCCGGGTTCGATCCCTCTTGGGGTCATTTCTTTTTTTCTCTTCTCTATTTCATGTGTTAAGTATCCCCGGCCCTCTAGATGTCTCCGTCTCTTACCGAAGCCATTTCCAGCGATGACCCCCTCGTCTGGCATGATCAACGAATGACGATCCGCGAGTTTGCTGCTCTTGGCCTTGAAGAGCAAATCGTGGTGACCAAGGAGCTGAACGGCGTGTGGCTGGCTCGCGAAAAAGCCGTTTTCCAGCGAGACGCGTTGGATGCGATGATGGCGTTGGCTGATTCGTGTAGAATTACGGAAAATGGGGTATGTTGTCTTTGTAGCTCGTGAGATGAGACGCAGACGGCTAGACACTCTATCTGTCTGCGTCTGTTTCTATTCATCGAATCTTTCTTGCAGCAAAACGGGCCGGGTCGTCTATCCGATAGATGGCATGCAATGAGCAAAGAAGAGAGAAACGAGAAAGCTTCGAAAATTTTGAAGGAGCGAACTGCGGCCAAGATGGCCCAGCAGCCTCCCAACTCCCCAGTCTGAAGAACGGGAGACCGATACTGAATACCAAATGAATCTGCTTTCTTTTCTCTGTGTAAATGAATGATTTTGTATTTGTAGCTTTTGTAGTCTTCATAGTTACTTCCAAAGGTGAGACGAGACGCAGACGGCTAGACACTCTATCTGTCTGCGTCTCTTCTTTCTCTTGGGAGGGGAACCCCTTGTCTGTCTTCCTTCCCCCTCACATGCTACTCTTGCTCAAATGCTACCAGAGTTTTTTTTTTCAAATTTCATTCCACATGAGATTTTACGTTTCAATAAGAGACGCATATTTACGTGTGACCGAAAATACAGTAACCCGGCCCCGCCCCTTCATTCCACGTACCCCACTTCCAAATTTCTCCACAAAAAATAGTCAGTTCTTGGAAAAATGACTTCCAAACCAGCCGTCGACAAGGGCTCGTTCACCACGTAAGTTCCTCTAACAAAAGGGCACCTCCTCCTGAGTTTTTGATTTCAGTGAAGACGTCGTCTCTATTATGGGTCGCTTAGTAGGATTTTTTGATGAACATATTGAGTTGGTAGGTATCACAAAAAATTCAAATTACAATAACAATTTTTTTTTTGAGATCAATGATAATATGCCTGCCAAGAAGTTCTTCATCGAATTGCTCAACAAGACATTTGGCGTATTGATGGTAAATTTTTGTTATTTTCGTGGCGGGAGCCAATTCAAAAAGTTTTTTGAGATCCTATGGCCGATTTATGGTTTTTTTTGAGTCCATGCGCCTTTAAGGTAAAAAATCGATAATATCCAAACCTAGTCATGATTATACTCATTCGAACCGGCTTGACGTCTTGATTTCAAATGTATTTTTTTCATTAAGATTGGACCGAAATTGACTGAGATATGATCCATCTCATGTTTTTGATCTATAATTCTCAACAGAGCGCGGTTTGAGTTAAATATCAAACTTTTTCAAACCTAATTATGATTATACTCATTCGAACCGTCTTGACGTGCTGGTTTCAAAGCTATAATTTTCATCAAGATCCGGCCAAAATTGACCGAGATACGGTGTTTTGAAAGTCTATGCGCCTTTAAGGTAAAAAATCGATAATTCGCGAACCTAGTCATGATTATACTCATTCGAACCGCCTTAGTGAGCTGAATCCGAATATCTTAGTTTCATTGAGATCTGACCAAAACTGGCAGGGATACGGTAGTTTCAGAGTCCAAGCGCCTTTAAGGTAAAAATCGATAATTTTCAAAGCCTAGTCATGATTATACTCATTCGAACCGCTTTAATGCACCGATTTCAAAAACCGCATTTTCAAGAAATTTGGAGCAAAATGAACCGGATTACAGCTGCAATTTTCAGACTGCGCAACTTGGTGGAGGCTTGCAGGACAAGGATGTTGAAGCGTTCAGAGTAGAATTCCTAAAGGAATTGGCTACTTCGTTCGCAAATGATCCGAAATCCCTTACCAAACGGCAACTTTTCGGATTTGTTGTGGATTTGCTTTATAGAGATATCAAGAACATGGATGCTTCAGAAGAGAAAAAACGAAAGGAAGAGACCATTGCCAATTATGAAAAGATGTTGAATACTACGTGAGTTCTTCGTGGCGGGACCCAAAATGAAAAATATTTTTTGAATCGAGCTAATTCAACCGCCATGATGCGCTGATTCCGAATATATAAAATTCATTGAGATCTGACCGAAACTGGCAGAGATACTGTAGTTTGAAGGTTCATGCGTCTTTAAGGTAAAATTCGATAACTTTCGAAACCTAGTCATGATTATACTCATTCGAGTCGGCTAAACTTGCTGATCATTTTGGCATAGTTTTCAAAGCGATTCGAGAATAACTAGCTGAGTTACTGTAGTTTTTGTGTTGTAGTGACGGGACCCGAAAAAAAAACATTTTTTCCAATCCTAGTCCTAGTAGTTTGAACGCCGATAAAAATGATAGTAGGACACACTGATCTCGAATTTCAGCGATCCATGGGTCAATTACGAGAACAAGAAATATCGCTGCTCAAGATTCATGATGTTGAAAAGGAATGCGTGTCTCTTCGTGAAAATGCCGGTGACTGGTGAATATTTGGCGATGGATAAGGAGAAACTGGAGAATGGGTTCAGTAGAATGGGAGTGCCAATGAAAGCGGAGGATTTGGTAGGAGATGACGATGATGAGAGAATTGTGAGTGTTTTTGCCTTTAATTTTGATTTTCGTGGTGAGACCCAAAAAAAATTTTTTTTTCGAAACCTAGTCATGAATATACTCATTTGAACCGGCTTGATAAGCTGGTTTTGAATATCTATTTTTCATGGGGATTGGACAAAAGTTGACCGAGATATGGTCCATTTTATGTTTTTGATCTACGATTCTCAATAGAGCGCGGTTTGAGGTAATTTTCAAAATTTTCCAAACCTAGTCATGATTATACTCATTTGGAAGGATTTTTCATTCTAATTCAAAATTTGTGGGTGAAAATTGCTGAAATCCAAAACTGACCGAGATATGGTAGTTTTAAGAGCGCATGCGCCATTAAAGGTGGTGGAGCATTAAAGCCTTTTTCTCCCCCGGCACTTATAGGCAAGCCTGGTCGTCGCGCCTTTCCGGCCGCCTAGCGCAGCCGGTAGCGCGTTTGGTGATGAGCCAGTCTGACCCTGAGTTCGAACCCACTAGATGTATCTATTTTTGTAATTTCAAAAAAATTATTTTTTTCATGTTCTACCACCTTTAAGGTTAAATTCAAACTTTTTTGAAACCTAGTCATGATTATACTCATTCGAACCGCCTTGACGCGCTGATTTCAAAAACCACATTTTCGATAAATTCCGATCAAAATGAACCGGGTTACAGAAGTCTGAAAATTTTCAGCCGCCCGAATTCCGTGGAAGACAGCACACCGAACTGAGCGAAATCGTCATGAAAATGATGGTTAACAAGATCATGGAAGAAGGGGAAAAGGGAGCGGAGGAGGTGATTGAGAGAGAGAGACGCAGACAACGAGAGTGTCTCGTCATCTGCGTCTCCCTCCTACTACTATTACTCAGGTTAAGGAGGAGGCGCCATTGAACCCCAAAGCTGGGAAGAAGGTTGAGAAGGTAAGAGTCTAACTGTCTGCTTCTCTGCGTTTCGCTCACTATTTTTTTTTCAAGAAAGTGGTGGAGCTGGATCCGTTGGCACAGGCGAAATTGGACAAGAAAAAGGAGGCGAATCGTAAGACAAGAGAGCGAAAGAAGGCGGCGAAGAAGGTTTGTTAGAAGAGAGACGCAGACAGCTAGACACTCTAGCTGTCTGCGTCTCTTCCTCTCTAACCATGTTTAGGCCAAAAAGGACCAGAAAGCGATGGATGAGAAGGTAAGCTAGACTGTCTGTGTCTCTCACTATCTCGTTTTTTCTAGGAGGACTTCAAATTGGAAGTTGTCGATGAAGAAGGATCTGCGGCTACTGCAACCTGAATTCCGGAATCCCTGAATTTCTAAAAACTCGAATATGAAAAGAGCGTTATGACTAGTGAATAAAGTATTTTGTATGGTATTGGGCATCCGGACACACATGAAAACTTTGGAAAAATAAAACCAAAAACATTTTCCACAAGCGGGGGTCGAACCCGGGTGACAAAACGATTTTCTGAATAGTAGGTAGCGGGAGAGAGTGCCAGAAAGCTAGAGAAAAAAAAACAAAAAAAATGGACTAGGCGGGGGTCGAACCCAGGTGTCCAAAATTGGTAGACGGCAGAGTTAGCCACTGCGCCACGCGGGCGGCAAAAAAAAGTGGGTGGCAAGGCATAGAGGAGAGGGGGGAAAGTGGCGGGCGTGCAGAGGGGAGGAGAGGGGCCATCAGAAAAAAAAGAGTCACGTGGAAAAAAAAAAAAATTTTTTAGATTTTCGACGTGAACCACGTGTTGCCACGTGGCTTCTTTGAGTTGTTGGCAGTGAATTTTTTTTTCGAATCAGTCCCAAAAATCAATTTTTCCGGATATTTTTCGTCCTAAAATGAGGTAAATTTTTATAGTTTGTAGTCTTTGCAGTTTTTTATTTTTTCCAGCGAACGAATGATCAATCACCGTGGCACCCTCATGAAAATGAGTGACTATTTGAAGTTGGGATGTCCGGATAAGATCAGACGCAACACTAAAGGGGAGTATGTGACCCAACCCTTCAACGACTACATGGGAAACTTGATGTGTGGCATCGCTTCTATGATGGATCCGGCTGGATTCCAGAGACGTCTTCACACCGATGCGAAATTCCGTGAGGCCAATATGAAGTGGTACGAGGAGGAGAAGGCGAGACGTGAGAGGGGAGAGAAGCAGTGGATGGATTCTTCCAGTGATTCGGATGAGGAGGTGGAGGAGAAGGTGGAGCCAGTGGATCCGGAAGCGCAACGATTGGCTGAGAAGAGAAAGAAGAGAAATCAGATGACGAGAGATAAGAAGAAGGAGAAGAAGAGACTGTTGAAGGAGCAGGAGGCACTCAAAGAAGGCAGTTCTTCTTAATTACTTGTTTCATTTTAATGAATACTTTTGTTGAGAAATAAATGAGTGATTGAGAGAAGGGCTGTGCGGAAAAAAAACTACGAAAAAAACGAAAAAAAAATTTCGGGATTTTTTCGATTTTTTTTTGGTTTTTTTTTTCAGGAAAAAATGGTTGAAAGGGTAGTCGAAACATGAAAATATACAACAAAAAATTTATTTTTTTTCCGATAATTTTTTTTCGGAAAAAGACCGAATAACCGAAAAAAAATTTTTTTTCGGAATTTTTTTCCGCTCACCTCTGGTAGCCCTCACTCTCCCGGTCAATCCGAGCCCAAAACCGAGTTTATAGCTTCATTTTGAGCTGAGTTACAGTCCCTCAAAGTTCTGAAGAGAGGGCAGACATCTAGAGTGTCTCCTTTCTCTGCGCTTCGCCTCTCTCGCTGCGCAAGTGGCGCAGTGGTTTACACTGCTGTCTACCACCCATCTAGCTCAGGTTCAATCCCCCTGGAGGTTTTTCTTTTTTTCAGTGTATTTTCATTTCACTTGACACAAAAACACAATAAAACGGTTCACTTTTTCTCTAATTTTGCAAGATATTCTTCAGCGATTTTGCGGTGGTCAACTTTCTCCCGATCGACGAACACCAGTTTTCCGTCCGCATTCTGATGACAGGCCATTTGTTTGGTGACACGTGGCAGGAATTCTTTGAAGTTGTACGTTTTACCACGGTATTCACACGTGGTCGTGCTGGAAAAATGTTTGTAGTCTTTGTAGCTTTTGTAGTTTATAGTCTTTGTAGCTTGTAGTTTTTGTAGTTTGTAGTTTGTAGTCTTTGTCTCCTTTCTCTCACTCTTGAGACTGATAGGGGAGACGCAGACACATAGACAGTCTAGGTGCCTGCGTCTCTTTTCTGTCACTTTCGAAGCTGATAGAAGAGACGCAGACACCTAGATAGTATAGGAGTCTGCGTCCCTACCCTCCTCCTCCTCTCTTGCGAGACGCAGACAGTTAGACACTCTCGATGCCTGCGTCTCTTTTAGTCTGTGCCCCGCTCCTTTCTAGTCTGCGTCTCTCTCTCCGCGTGGTGCTGGAAATGGTGTTTTGTAGTTTTTAGTCTTCGTAGCCTTTGTAGTCTTTGTAGTCTTTGTAGTCTTTGTAGTCTTTGTGACCCCCAAAAATAACTCAAACTCACTCATCGAAAGTTTGCATGATCGGCATTTTGGCGGACACACAGACACACAGACAGACGGAAGTTTTTTTTTCGCTGGAGGAAATAATCAATATCACCCCGCGGAAAATCGATAAAAGGACACGTGGAAATGGGGCAGGTCAGGGTTTGGGAGGAAAAAAATCGATAATTCAGTTTCGAAAATTCTCAAGTTTTTCTACGTGCAAAATGCCTCCAAAGTGAGTTTGCAAAGACTACAAAAACTACAAAAACTTTTTTTTTCGAATTTTCCAGAACAGGCCTCTCGCTGAACCGACGGCGTGGGCTCCAGGCGGGGGGTCCAAAAAAGTACCACAGGGGGGACCCTTATGATTTTTTTTCTCCCAGGCGGGGGTAAAATCATAAGGGGGACCCTTTGTTGTTTTTTTTTCCAATTTATATAGGTGAATTTTTAAGCGTAACTACCCTGCACAAGTGAATGTTCCCTATGTCCGACCTAAATACTATTTATTAGGACGAACTGGTAGCTATTGGGGTTTTTACGACGTGTTAACCTCAAATTCGTGGTTCAGTCCGGGTATCACGATGTTCCTCTCATTAAGAGGATCATTTTGAAAAAAAAATGTATCCAATTATCTTGAAAACAACCCACTTTTGAGGGGTTACTGTGCTAAAAACCCCAAAAAGGCTGTTTTGCACATACAAGCCACAGTAAATTTTTTTGTACGTAAAATTGTTGACTCAGTATGCGCGCTCCGCCGCACCCTTGCTGGCAACGTGCCAGATACCGTAAAACTTGGCGCGGTGCCAAGTTTTGTATTTTGGGATTTCAAAATTATTTAAATAAACAGTCTTTGATCGTTTTTTCGTGTTTTTTCTCGCAAATTTAATTTCACAAAATACAAACACATCGAAATAGCAATAATGAATGGATTTTCAACTGGGAAAAATGTGTTTTTTGAGAAACACAAGTGGAGAACTAGAAAACAGCAGAAACATTTTCTCAAAAAGCACAATCACAACGTCGTTTTCGAAAAAAATATAATAGAATCAGTAAACTTTATGATGTTCTAGCATTTCGAATAGTATTATCGTTTTTCATCTAGAATTTTCGAAAAAGAACTGATCAATTTCATTGAACGGAACATTTCGAAATGCATCTGAACTGTTGAATTATTTATCAACATCTTTCTCAAAATTTTATCAGGTTGTAGGTTTAGAACCAACGAAATTTTCTGCAATAAATTAACATCTTTTCGGATGTTTTTAAACAGTCTAGCCATTACGCGTTAATTTCGCGGTTTTCAATGGAGAAAAAGAAAATGAGATAGAAAAAAAAACATTTTATTCCTTAAAATACACACAAAAAATCGTTAAATCCATCGCCAGAAGATGTTGATGTGCTGGATACGACTGCTTGACGAGCTGGGACTGATGCGACCTATTTTCCTGAAAGAATGAACTACCCTACGGGAAACAAAATTTTCGGATTGCAATATTGATGGAAAAAATGACCTTAAAAAAAAAAACAGCAACTTTGTGGAGTGGTTTGTCCTGGAGCAACTTGAATGGAGCGATTCTGAAAAGCAATAATTATTATCTTGGAATTTCCGTTGTTTCTCTTCAATTTTTTTTTAGAAATTTTATGTTTCTCAGAAAAAGGATTCAAACATTTACTTCAGATGAACTTAGTCACCGAGAACGAGAAACGTCTTCTCCAGCGAATCGCTCAACTAGAGCAGGAAAAAAGACAAATAGATCTTCGAAGACACGAAGAGAAACAGCGCATGGACGATGATCTCTTTGCGCTAGAAATCGATAATCAGGAGAAGCAGGAGAAAATCGATAAGTTAGAAAAGGAGCTTGAAAAAACGAAGCAGAAGTGTCAAATGAAAGTACTAGAAGTAAGAGAACAATACGAATCGCAGAGAAAGGTTTTCTGGAAAAGTAAAATTAAATATTAATATGGAAATTTAGGAAGCGCTCAACTTATTAGTATCTTCGCAATATCAGACTGATCACAGTGACGTCTCTCATAAAACAAGAGAGCTTATGAATGAGCTGGAAGAGGCAACCCGTCGCTCGAGCCTTTGTTTTCATGAGAATGCGAGATTGAAGGAAGCCAATGATCAGCTTCGTGCTGAATTGTCATCTTTGAGAGTACAGCAAAGAGAGGTTGATAGAACGAGAAAAATGCAGCAAGTCCGCCAAGAAAAACTGGAAAGTAGAAACACGCGTTTTTCGCCTTATGACCCAATTAGAAATCATGAGTACAAGAACAAACGGGTGGATTTGGCGATTTCAGAACTTAGGAAAATTGCAGGTTCTTTTTAAGTGGGACATAGAAAAACTGAAGTTTTGGAAGTTTTACAGGCCAAGAAGACCCCACGCAACTCGTAAATGATGCTCTCAAAAAAATGGGGAAGCAGTATAATTTGACAACAAAACTGACGGATTATGAAGGTTTTCTTTTTTACCATGATGCTCATATGACCAGAGAATCATATTCAAAAATGAGAAGATCTTTGAAAAAGAAAAAACTCGTCAATCCATTTCCCCCACTAAATGCAATCATCAAAATGGAGTTGAAGCATGGGCCAACCCAAATTTACGAGATCAAACAACACCTCATTGATAAGAAGGAAGGGAGTGGAAAGAAGCTCGTGATTTCTGCAGAAATGAAAGACGTTAAAGAGTTTCTGATCGGAAGGCTTCAAGAGTTAGCTACTTCTGGCAAACTGATATTTGATGCGTGTACAGGCGAAAAGATTTGGTTAGCAGTCACAGGTGATCAGAGTGTTAGTTGATTTCGCTTAGAATTTCTAATTGTCTAGGTGACAAGGGAGGAGAAGAGTTCAAACTCAGTTTGGCAATCGGAAACATGAATTCACCGAACAGCTGTTACAGCTTGATTCCAGTAGGTGTATTCAATGATGAAGAAAGTGCGGAGAACATCAGTCGATTCATCCCCAATGTAGTCGAACAATTGAACATCCTGAAAGAAGTGAAATTAGTTGTGAATGGAGAGGAGAAAGTGTTTGAGGTGGTGCAATTTCTTTGCGGAGATTTAAAGAATTTGTATGAGATGGTTGGGCATCAAGGAGCTTGTTCGAAATACCACTGTCTTTTTTGTTACCTCGACGAAAAAGGTCAGATCAAAAACTACAAGAAAGGAACAGCTCGAGCAATGAGATCGGAAGAAGGATATGTGGAAGATTCAATGCGAGCAAGTACAAGAAAAAATGCAAACCAGAATCACGCGAGGAGAAACGTCAAGTTACATTCTCATTTCGTTTTCAGTAATATCAAACTCGCCAACGTCATTCCGCCGTCTCTTCATATTCTAATGGGAATTTCCCAAAAATATGCGTTTAATCGTCTCTTACGATTAGCAAGAGAAATGGATAACAGAAGCGGAAAGGAGCTGCAGAAGACGAAACTGGCAACAGAAAGAAAGGAGAAGGCAAAGATTATCGAGTTAGAGAAGGATGTTTCAGACTTAACAGAACATCTCGAATTCCTGCTGAAAATCAGTCGAGTTGTTCTGAAGTTTCGAAATAAGATGGTTGATGGTTCTGATGACGATGGGGAGGGATCGTGTGAAGCAAACTGGTGCTTCTATCGAGACAAGGAAATGAGTGATGTAGAGCAAAGACTGGTGGAGTGCGGAAATTGTGATAACTATTTTCATGGAGCCTGTGCGGGAGCGTGGTCTCAAGAAGCATGGGAGCGTGCCAAATCAGCGCAAGGGGACTTCTTTTGTTTTAGATGTACTAGAACGTCGGAAGAAAACATCAACAAACAGATTCTGCAAGATGTAGATGAAATGAAAGAAGACGTTGATGTTTTAGAGAAAGAACTGCAAAAGGAAAAGGAGTCGTATGAGAACAGGCTTAAAGCAGTCGGTGGACACCTAGAAACTACAAAGCTGCTAGAAAGCGCGTGGAGATCTCTGGGCGCGGATATTTCTGCATGGCAGCAGAATTTCGTGGGCAACCACGTTATGAAGCTGTTGGACCCAGCCGTC
>GL379831.1:574304-608456 GCA_000143925.2 Caenorhabditis brenneri | reverse complement strand
CCCATCACAACTATTACCGACAGACAGACGGAAATAACAAGCTAACAGACATAGAGACAGACAAACAAGCTGACAGACAGACAAACAAGCTGACAGACAGACAGACAGACAGACAGACAGACAGACAAACCGACCGACAGACAGACATCCGGACAAACAGGCTAACAGACAAAACGACAGACAGACAGACGGACGGACCGACAGACAGACAGACAGACAGACAGACAGACAGGCTAACAGACAGACAGAGAGACAGACAGACAACCGGGTATTCGGACAAACAGACATCCGGATATACTGACATACAGACAGACAAACAGGTTGACAGACAGACATCCGGATATTCGAACATCCGGACAAAACCACACAAGAATTATTTTTTCACCGAAAATTCATTTTTTTTCTTGTCAAATTCAGACTATAAACTGTGATCCCGAAGGCGTTTTGGGACATTGCTCAGAATAAAATCGTAACTTTTTCTTATTCTGAGCAATAGCTTGGAACTCGGAAAGCTACAAACTACACTCATTTCTTAGGTTCTCCTCTTTGTTCTAGGGTCCCCCTCAGGAAGTTCCCCCCCCCCCATTCAAAATCAAATAAAATCAAGAAGTTGACCATGAGATGGCCACTTATTCGTTACTAGTACTACTACTACTTTTCGAATAAATTCAATTTTCCGAAAGTGGTTCCGTTTTGTATATATTTGAAATTTTTCTGCTTTGTTTTAAGGAAAAAGTTGAATGTCGGAGATGAGGTGAGGGGGTTGGGACAGAAAAGTTTTTTTTTCATAAAAAGTACAAAAAAATTAGAACGGAAATGACAAAAAAATAGCCGGAAAATTCCTTATTTCTCTTGATGAATTACGACAGAGCAGCCTCTCTATTTGAAGCTGCCATATCTCGGTTGGGAGCAGAGATATGAACAAATAATTAATTAATGAAATGCTCAGAATAAAATTTGAAACATTTTATTAGTTGACAACTTTTCTGTATCTTCAACGAGAGCCGAGATATGAAGCTTCAAAGCGGCGGCTTCAAGAGTTTCATTAGAGCGCATTTGCGTGGAGTTAAATATCTCGGTTTGCAGGGTAGAAAGGAAAAAGTTGACAACTAATGAATTGCTCAAAATAAAATTTTAAATATTTTATTAGTTGACAACTTTTTGGTAGCTTGTAGGAGAGCCGAGATATGAAGCTTCAAAGCGGCGCCTTCAGGCGTTTCAATGGAGCGCACTTGCCTTGAGCTTAATATCTTGGTTCGCAAGAGAGAAAGGAAAAAGTTGTCAACTATTGAATTGCTTAGAATAAATTTTGAAACATTTTATTAGTTGACAACTTTTTTGTATCTTCAACGAGAGCCGAGATATGAAGCTTCAAAGCGGCTGCTTTAGGCGTTTCAATAGAGCGCACTTGCTTGGAGCTAAATATCTCGGTTCGCAGGGTAGAAAGGAAAAAGTTGTCAACTGATGAATTGCTCAGAATAAAATTTGAAACATTTTATTAATTGACAACTTTTTGATAGCTTTCAAGGCGGCTGAGATATAGAACTTTAGAGCAAGCGCGCTCTATTGAGGCTTTTTTTCGAAGCCCCATATCTCAGCTCCCCTGACAGATACAAAAAAGTTGTCAACTAACAAAATGTTTGAAATTTTTTTCTGAGCAATTCATTAGTTGACAACTTTTCTCTATCTCCACTCCTAACCAAGATATAGCGCTCTGAACCCCTCAAAGCCGCTCTAAAATCGGTTTTCCTTCGAATTTAGACCATTTTTAGGCCAGAAATTCAGTTTTTTTTTTCTTCTTTTTTCCCCAAAAACTCAAATTCTTCTTCCAGAAAGCCAACTACGTCCCATTGATACCAAAGAAGCCATCAACGTGTCATTCCTACCTCTTCGTCCTTCTCGCCCAACCAGCCACCCTTCAATCTTTGGACCCATTCTGTGAGGGAATGTGTGAGCAGAGGAAAAAGTTCCGGTAGGTCGAAATTTTCGGATTTCTGGGTCACCAAAATTAAGTACCTAGGAAATGTTTGGCAAGTAATTCTGAGTTGAATGGTTTTTACAGAACTCAAAAATAATGGGTTTGAGCCGAGTTATTAGCCAAAAACTGAAAAATTTTATTCTGAGCAATCTGAGCAATTAGGCCCCTTTCCTAGCCCCGCCCCTTTTTCGAATTACGCCCCCTGCCCTAGGCCACGCCCCCTTTTCTAGACATATACCACCACCCTAAGCTCCGCCCCTAAGCTCCGCCCCTTTCCAGGCTAAGCCCCCGGTCTCTCCTAAGCCACGCCCTTTTTCTAGACTCCGACCTCATCCCTAAGCTCACGCCCCTTTTCTTAGACCGCATCCCTTAGCTCCACCCCTCCGTAAGCCACGCCCCTTATTCATTTCATTCTTTCAGACTAGAACTATTCAAACAACAACACGGTCTGCGTCTCTCCGCCCTCTCCACTGTGTCCTCATGCTACGATCTACCGTATGCCTATCATATTCTGATGAAGGACGCCCTCCAAAATCGGACCGCCCTCGATTCACAACAAAGGGGGCGTGTCGGTGGAAAATATCGGAACTCTGCGTCTCTTCATTCTGAATTATCTCTCGAGGTCTGCGCCGCATTCCACGTTTCACCCCATCACAAGTGCCCAATTTCTTCGTCTGCTTCGATTCAAGTGCAAGGGGGCGGAGCCTATTTTATTGCTTTGTTTTCCTGTTTTATTGCTCATTTCTTATGGTAGGCCATGCTCTTAGGCTCCGCCCACTTTTCCTCGGTTCATTGGAGCTGTGGAAAGTGGGCGGAGCCTATTAGGGGCGTGTCCCTATAAGCCCCGCCCCTTTTCCCATTTTTACGGGTATTCCCATCATTTTTGACCAACTCCTTCTACTCATCTACATCGCTGTTTTTCTCCCTCTCCCAGTGTTTTTTCCATTTTTGGCTCCGCCCACAAAAGTGGGCGGGGCCTAAAACTCGAATACCTGTTCTATCTATTTTGAATCCTGTTCTGCATCATCGAATAAATAAAAAAATTTAATAATAAAGTGGTGAAGAAAAAGTGGGCGGAGTCAGATAAACTCCGCCCCTTCTTGGAAAATTTGACAAACAATAAAATGGGGCGGAGCCTACAGGCTCCGCCCATTACTACGAGAGTCAGCTGAAAGTGGGCGGAGCCTAAGTGACCAAGAACATCAGAAAAGGAAAATTGGCTCCGCCCACTTTTTTTTTGGGTGTCAGGAACAAATGAAGTGGGCGGAGTTCAGTTTGAGGGAAGCTCCGCCCATTTGCCAAAATATCACGGAAGCCAGAAAAGTGGGCGGGGCTTAATTGAAAATTTTCGTAGAAGTTAAAAAAAGCAATTTAGGCTCCGCCCACTTTTGAGGACCCGACCAGATGATACCAGAATAGAAGGGTCTTGAAAACGAAGGGAGAAGAGGCTCCGCCCATTTTCAAGATTATTGGGGAAAAGGGGCGGGGCTTAGGATAGGCCGGAAAATGGGCGGAGCCTAAATGACTAAGAACATCAGGAAAGGAAACTTGGCTCCGCCCACTCTTTCAGAATTTCGAACTAGGAAAATGGGCGGAGTTCAGTTTGAGGGAAGCTCCGCCCACTTGCATCAGAAGAGTCAGAAAAGAGGGCGGGGCTTAGGATAGGCCGGAAAACGGGCGGAGCCTGAAGAATGGGCGGAGCCTAAAATGGATGGAGCCTATTTTCTGTAGTTTGTAGCTTTTGTAGTCTACCCATTTTCCCAAATTTTGGGCTCCAGGAATATATTTTTTGCAAAATTTTTCAAAAAAATCACAATTTTTTTTGAATCCGGATCTTTTTTTCTAAATCAACTTGCTAATTCAAAAATCCTGTTGGTTTCATTTCTAGCTATAAATGAAATAAATAAATACAAAAGAGTGGGAGTGTCTGATAAAGAGAAATGGGTCTGGAGAAGGGGGAAAAAATCAGAGAAAATAGGGCGGAAAAAGGAAAAATCACAATAAAAAGTGGGCGTGGCTTAAAATAAATGGAAATCTTACGGACAAAGAGGGGAAAAACACAAAAAAAGAAGATAATTTAGCGGGAAAAAAACGAAAAAAACGCAAAAATATTGAGAAATTACAAGAAATTCATGAGATTTATTGATTTTTGGCCTCCCGTTCCTTCTTTCTCAATGCAGCAGCACGTGTTCCAACCGACATATTGGTGAGGATCTTATCACGAATGAATGTCGGGATGAGATTCATAAGTTCCAATTGCAATTGATGAGTAATGTATCCAGTGGTATCCGATGCATTTCCGACGGTATTCAATGCGGATTTCGCGAATTTCGCACCGTCTGGAGTGAAGAATGAGGTCCGTTTCACTTTCGACATCTTCGTGGCGACCATCATTGGGGCGATTGTTTGAATGATGATCCCTTGATGCTCGTATTCTTTTCGGAGAATTGCAGTCAACCAGGAGACGTATTTCTGAAAAAAAGAGGGGTTTAGGGGTTGAAAATCGGGAAAAATAGCTAATTTTGACCTGAGATTCGTCAATCTTTATGAATATTGGTCCAATACCGACGAACTCGCCCTTTTTAGCTCGAAAAATCACTCGAAATTGTTGAAAAATGATTAATTTGCTCCGAACTCGGTCTCAAAACGACTAATCTGACTCATATTTCCTCTCAATTGTCAGGGAACCGAAAAAAGTCGAAAATAAGAGAAACGTTCTGAGAATAGCTCATTTTCGACACTAATTCGCTCAATTTTCATTAAATTCGGCTCAAAATGACTCCAAATAATTGAAAATAGGTCAGATTTCTACAGAATTTGCACGAAAATCCGAAAAAATGAGCTCCGAATCACCATTTTTGTTGGGGCATAAAAATTGAGAAAATTGCACAAATTCTGCGAACAAGCCCGATATCGTCGAGCCCGATATGACTCATTTTCATGCCGAGAATTGCCAAAAATCGCCTAAATTCAATTGATTTTCTTAGTAATTTGCTCAAAACGATTCAAAAGGCAAATTTTCTGGAAGAGAATGGGGAGGGGAAAAAATGGTTTTTTTCTGGTCGAAAATCCATTTCGAAATCATCGATAAAATGAGCTAATCAAATCAATTTTGGGTTAGACTGGCTCAATATCATTCTACAGTAATCCTGTGCTTTCGGCAGTTGAAAATTCGAAAATTTGAGCTCAAAAAGACCAAAATAGGTCCATTTTTATTCAATTTGGCTTGAAATCGACCAGACTTATTTTGAATAGAGGGTATTTCTTTGAATTCGGTTCAAAATCATCAAAAATCGTCGTCGAATTATGGTTGGAAACAAGGTTGAGTGTTGAGAATCCTAATGTGTTATTCGGACATCCGGATATCCGGACATCCAGAAATCCGGACACTAGGAAATCCGAATTTCTGGATAACCCGACATGTAGACGTCCAAGAATCTCGTCTTCCGATTTTAGGGGGAATATAGACATCCGGATGTCCGGACATTCCAACACTTGGACGTCCGGACAAACAGAAACACAGATATACTGAAAACCTTACCTTTGTAGCCGAATAGACCGCCCAGAGAGCCATTTGATTAGCGGAAGCTGATGATCCAACATTGATGATGACTCCAGTTTTACGGGCGACCATTTGTGGAAGAATTCCAGCCGAGAGCTGAGAATGGAACTTTTTTGGGTTAGAATTAGTTCGGAGGCACGCCCCTTTGCCCAGGCAAATACTCAACTGCTATGGGGGTGATCAAGTGCTATTGTCTCATTTGCTATGGATCAACTGCTATAGCGATAGCAGTTGAGACATCAAAAGTGTCGTAAATGCCATCCGGACACCTGAACATCAGGATATCCAGATATCCAGATATCCGGACATCCGGAAATCTGGACATCCAGACACCTTGGCATGAAGACATTCAGATATCCAGAAACCTGGACATCCAGACATCCAGATACCTGGACATCCAGACATCTGGACACCTGGACTACAGACATCCGGAAATATGGACATCTAGACATCCAGACACCTTGGCATAAGGACATCCAGATATCCAGGCACCTGGACATCAGGACATCCAGACACCTGAGCATCCAGACAACTGGAAAGCCAGGTTTGCGAAGCCACGCCCCTTTTCCCCATGAAGCCCCGCCCCCTCCCTTTAAAGCCACACCCCCTCGCCCCGCCCATTTCTCACCAAAGTGGGTGGCAACGTGTTGATGGTGGTGATGTTAGCGAGACGCTCAATTCCACCCTCAACCTTATGCAGGACATCCGGATACTCATACGACAGACCGACATTGTTCACGAGGACTCCAATTTCGACTTGATTCAATTCGGCGAGAAGATCCTTATAACCCGATGGAGCGGCATTTGTGAAGTCGTAGGCGACGGTGCGGACCTCAATCGTCGGATATTTCTCGAGAATCTCTTTTTTCGTCTCGTCGAGTTTAGATTGAGTTCTCGACACGATGAAGACGTTGAATCCGCGGCGGGCGAGTTCGAAGGCGTACGCCTTGCCGATTCCGTCGGTGGCACCGGTGATCACTGGAAGAATTTGAGTTTTGGGGGGTAAACCGGTGATTTTTAGCTCAAAAACTAAAATGAATACTTTTTCTTTTCCTGAAAATCATGGAATTCATCTATTTTTTTTTCAGTTTTTGTCTTGTTGAAACTAGTAGGTTATCTTAGATTTTGACGCTTTTCCCTGGATTTTCCGGCAAACTCTGGTTTTTGAATCTATTTTCATCTCAAAAACTGAGCCTGACTCAAAAAACTGCGAATTCTGACACTGAAAGCTTGAAATGCCATGGATACCGGTTAATTTTAGTCATTTTCAATTAGAACCAGAGAAGAATTGGCTTGAAACTTCTGAGAAATCGGTATTCAAAACGCCTGAAACTCGAAAAAAGGTAAAGACTACGTTGTTTCAAGCCATTTTCATTGAAGTATGCAAATTTTGTGTAAACTTGATATTCAAAGTGGAAAATCAGGCAAAATTGAAGCAACCCAAAATCTTCAAAACTATTTTGGATTCAAGAATGTCAAAATCATAAAATCAGTGCCAAATTTGATGAAATCAGTGTCGTTATTTTCGCGAAATTTGTAAGAAACTTTGGTTGAAGAATCGGAAAAACCGAAAAAAAATCTACAGTTTTAGCCATACATGTCCAAACTTGGGCCCGGCCCGGCCCGGCGGGCCCGGGTTCAAAAAATTTGATTTTTCGGAGCCAAAAACTTTGAATTTTTAGAGAAAATTCATGATTTTTCTGACTGAAAAATGTATTAAAATCATAAAAAAAAAACACTTTCTCTCTCAGAAAACCTATAACTCAGAGAAAAACTACCAAAATTGACTAAACTTCACAGTTTTGCATCGAAACGGACCATTTGGTCGCTGAAATCGACTCTTTTCAGTCAAAAATTCTTGTTTTTGATTTCAAAGAATAGAATTCAGTTGATAACTATCCCTAATACGCGAGAAATGAACATTAATAACAATAAGACAATAAATTCGCCGAAAAATGGCTTGTTTTCTTATGCTTCCAAAATTTAGTACTGAAATTCCGGGCCCATGGAAATTCTGGTTTGGGCCCGGCCCGGCCCGGCCCTGGACATGTATGGTTTTAGCCCATTCTTCACACTAAAACCACTAAATTTTAACTATTTTCGTATAACATGCCATCAAGTCGGCTGTAAAACTTGGAAGAAAAAGCCTAGCGAAGGGCAATTTCAGTGTCTAAAAAGGCAACATTGATCCGTACTGCCACGTAATATTGGCTCAAAGTCTCATTTTTGATAATGGTGAAAAATTGTCTGGTTCTGCATTTTATGTACGTTAAAAATATTTTATGCTCGACGCTAAAAAGTGTTTATTCGGCAAAAAACTGTCATGTCGAACCTTTGACACTTCTTATCTCTAATACTTGGAAAAGAGAGTAGAACTGATTTAAAAAATTGGCGAAAATTGCAACTTTCATGTGAAAAATGATAAAGATCATAGAACATTGTAGCCTCTCTCTCTATATTTTTTTTATTCTTGCAGTTCTTTGAGTGAGTGTGCTCACTGATAAGTGATTAACAATAGGTGTCACCAGTATCACTTCATCGAACGTTTGGGAATACTATGACCTAACGATTTTTAAGAGAAATTTCGGGTCAAAATTTGATATTTATGTCTGTCTGTATGTCCAGACAACCGGATGTCTTCTGTGTAAAAAATCAATCGAAACAGTCGTTCATGAGCTGAAAAACTTTGATTTTTCCAGCCGGAAACCCTCAATTTCACGCATTTTTCGCTCTACAAATGTCATTTTCTAGTGGTTTTCCGTCTGTCTTTGTATCCGAATATCCGGATGTTTTCTTTTTTTTCAACATGCTTTGTCTGTCCGTCTATCCGCATATCCGTCTGTCCTTACCAGCCCACGAAGCTCCGGCCTTCTTCTTCAAATCGATGGGCGAAAGAAGGAGATATGGGCCGAGGATGTTGGAGAAGATGGTCAAAAGACGATAGGCCACAGCGGCCAGAGCCACATAACCGGCTCCCACAAGGAAGCACTGACAAGCCATCACGGGGGGTTATCTGGAAGAATAGAAGGATTTGAACTGAAATAAAACGAAATTCGAGAAAAAAAACGAAAAATTAGCGCTGCGATCTGATTTCTAGTGCTTTTTCTAGGAAAAAAGATTCAAAAATCGAGGAAAATCAATTATTTTTTCTAGTTTTTTTTTCGGGAATTTGTGGAAAAATCGGCAAAAAATCGATAAAAAAGTGACACCATTTTTCGCTGAAAATACTGAAAATTTTCTATGGGTTTTTCGGCACAAAATTCTTAATTTCCAGGCGCAAATTCACAAGAAATTGGGGTTCTGAGTGGCTTAAAATCATTTTGAAACCGTTTTCAGACTGCTCGATTATTCACCAAAAAGTAGGCACAAAATTGACAAGAATATCCTGGAAAACAGCCAGATTTTCCAGAGTTTTATCACAAAAGATTGTGATTTCTCCACAATTTTCCATGGGTTTTTCGGCACAAAACCGTCAATTTCCAGGCGCGAATCCACGAAAAATTGGGATTTTTCGCTGAGGTATTCGAATTCTGAGTGTCTTAAAATCATTTTGAAACCGTTTTCTGACTGGAAAATCAGTTTTTCCTAGTTTTTTCTGCAAAATTCCGATATTTTAGCTAGATAATTACGAGTTCGATTTTTTATTTTGATGAGGAAAATCTCTCGCTTTTGATCATTTTTGAACCGAAAAATCTCGAATTTTCTAGGTTTTTCTTGATTGTTCGCTCAATTTTTCACTAAAAATAGCCACAAAATTGACAAGAATATCGTTGAAAACAGCCAGTTTTCCCGAGTTTTATCACAGAAAATTGTGGTTGCTCCACAATTTCTGTGGGTTTCTGTGCCCAAAGCTCCTAATTTCCAGGCGCAAAATCATACTGAAAATCGATCGAAAATAGGTGATTCTATCGTGAAAACTATCGCTTCTGACCATTTTTGGACCGAAAATCTCGAATTTTCTAGGTTTTTCCTGATTTTTTGCTCGATTTTTTCACTAAAAATAGCCACAAAATTGACAAAAATATCGTAGAAAACAGCCAGTTTTCCCGAGTTTTACCACAAAACATTGTGGTTTTTCCACAATTTTATAGCAAAGAAATTGAGATTTTTGCTGAAAAATCCAATTATACAGTCAAAAAATGATATCGCATCGCTTTCCAAACGACTATTTTCTAACCAAAAAAGGAGGTTAAAAACCAAGAGAAAAACAGGAAAACAAAGTAGATAAAATCGAAATAATCTCAATTCTTTTCATTCACGGCAACACAATAAAAACACCGAGAGACGAAGAAATATAAAAATAGGTTAGGATGGGGGGAAGTTTTCAGGGTTTTTTGAGCAAAAAAATCGGGGAAAAATCATAATTTGAGCCGAAATTTAGGTCAAAAAACAGAAAAAATCGAGAAAAAAGTGGACAAATCAAGGAAGGCGGGTCGTCGTTTTATGAGAGAATGTCTTTCGAGTGTTTCCTCCCGTGTTATCACACCATTTCTGGCATGATAAACGGTTGGAAATTCGAAAGAGAGGCGGGAGACTATATTCACAGGGAGGGGAGACGGAAAAGAAACGAGAGAAAAAATCAGTATTTACGGGAAGGAATACGATAAGGAGAGGACAACACAATACGGTGGGGGGACAGAATAGAGAGAAGGAAAAGGGGCGTGGTTTCAAGTGAAGAAAAATTTGATTTTTTACAATAAAATCAATTGATAGAATGAATTAATCCACGTCCATATCATCCATATCGTCTGGGCGATTGCGTTTCGGCTCTGGCTCACGCGCGACGTCCTCGTCTTCCGGTTCTGGAGATGCTAGGAGAGAATCATTAGTGGCGTTTTTAGCAGATTGGGGATTTTCGTGCTATAGAAACTGCGCTCTACTGAGAATCTGGGTTGAAAATAGTCAAAAACAGGTTACTTTGCGCTAAAAATGAGGCTGTATTCCAACGATTCTCAGTTGAGCGCAATTGCATTTGAACCGGGTTCCCATAATTTTGTGGGGTAGAAGTCTACGACATTTATGTGCGCCTTACAAGCCAAAGTGTTAGACCCCACAAAAGGTGGAAAATGCTCACAATTTTTACACGAAAGAGCGCTCCATTGACAATTTGTGCCATTCCTAGCTCAAACTGTCCGTGGAGCGCGCTTTCTTCTCTGCAAAATCATCGGAAAATAGCAAAGTGTGCAGGAAAAGAGAACCAAAAGAACGTAAGGACAATCACAAAAAGTTGAGTGAGTGAATCAGTATGAAAAGGCGCCGTACCTAGCCGTGACGCCACCGCAATTGAGGGGGAAAAGAAGCCCAGATAAGCTGATGGCAGTGTCTTCCGGCAATGCGGCGGCGGCGATGGCAGTGATTGTTTCCGCGCTGAACTAATCAATTTTAGATGATGAATTCAGATGGGGTTTCTGTCGTTTTTGTGGGGATTTTCTGTGCTCTCAACAGAGCGAGTTTGCCTAGGAACCTCTAATTGGGGTCTAAACTATCCAGAGGAAGCAAGTGTGCTCTAATGAAAACTGGAATTATTTTCGGTGCTAAATTTGACCGTGGGGCGCAGTTGCTCAATTTCGATGGGTTTTGAAGGAATTTCTGTACAAAATTGGCTTTCAGTAGAGCTCATTTACTCAAATATCCCTAAGTGAGCTAGAAGGAGGCTCCCCTATATTAGAGATTCTCAGTGAAGCGCATTTGCTCCAGTAACCAAACTTACGAGTTTTGGGGACGCCCGATTCCGGAGAGGAGTCCTCGACGTGATGTCCACCCTCGGTACGTGTCATTTCTCTGGCGAAACGGAGAAGACTTCCCTCGTCGGCCGCCTCCAGCACTGTCGGATGCATTCCGAATTGTTCGAGCACTGGACGGAGTTGAGCCGTTTGCAGAGCCGTTCCAAGTGTGTCGGCCGCCTGGAATTTATGAATAAGTGGGAGTGGCTTATTATAGCTGGGGATTGGGGTTTTGGGACCAATTTTGACCTGATTCTGGGCTTTCGAACGACAAATTCGAGTCAAGCTGGCTCAAAAACCACTCAAACCGTCCAAACTTCTCTCCATTCTTACCTGTCTAAACTGCGGCGTTCTAACCGTCTCCGATAGCTCCTGCTCCGGGTTTTCCGACGGCGGAAGAAGCGGGGTGAGCTCCTCAGCGTGTTGGCGAGCAATCTCGGCCACTTGCTCATTGGAAAGAACCTCAGCAAGCGGGACGAACACCTTCTTGAGTCCTCGAGCCTCCTTCTTCGCCAAATTACTGAAAGCCATTCGGATGGCCGGATTGTCGAGTGACAATGGGTTGGATGAGGACGTCGACTCGCCCGTCGGCTCACAATCCGCTTCAGAAGACGCCGCTTCCGTGCCAGCGGTGGCTGCGGCAGTTGATGATCCACCTCCTCCAGAAGAAGTCAGTGCCGCCATGGATTCATTGCCCTGAAGGCTTTGAATAAGGGACATCAATTGGGATTGATCAAGTCCGCCCATTCCATTGAAATCCTGGGCTCCTGCGGCCGCCGCAGAGGTTCCACCAGCCGAGGGACGCTCCGCCCCCGATCCCGAAGATCTCGCTGCTCCCGAAGGCCTCGAAGTGGCTGGTTTGTTGAGCGCATCGTTCACTTTCTTGATCAAATCCTTATCAGCATCTGGAGATGGATCCTGGAGCCAGAAGAGCTTCATCTCACCGGAACTCTTGAATTTCAACATGAAAACCTTGCCGTCCGGGCAACCGGTGACCGCTTTGAACTCGGCGTCGTCTGGGAATATGATGAGATCATCCACCAGTGCTCCCGTCTCTCGATTCTTCCAGCAGAAGTGGACGAGCATATCGTTGCTCTGTTTGATGAAGACGAGTCCTTTCGCCGCCTCGGCAATCACTTTCTTGGTGGCGTCACCGCCGGAGCCGGGCTCGAGACGCGAGCGACCCGCCTTGAATTCGACAATGTGTCCGGAGGAGGGCGCTGTTGTACGGGTGTTGCTGAACATTGCCATGTTCTGGAAATAAAAAGAGTTAGGGGTTGGAAATCGGGATATGGAGCGAAGAAATAGCGTCCAAAACGAAGTGTAGCAGAGAAAATTGTAAATTGGAAAAAGAGGCGAGAAATAGCGTTCAGAATCAAGCGATTTAGAGAAAAATGGGTCGAACAACGCCAATTTAGGCCAGAAAAACCGAAAAATAGCGTCTAGAAACAAAAATGTAGGAAAAAGCGATAAAAGCGAAGTCATAGAGCACGATAATGGTGTGGAACAGACCGAAATAGGGCTAAAATCTAAAAATTAGAGAAAAATATTGCCGAGTGAACGCTAGAAACAGAGCTGAATCGATAGGAACAGCAGCTACTTCAGGGTAAGAATGAAGATGAAAATAGCGCCCGAAAATAAGAGGATTAGAGAGAAATGGGAACTTTTCGGAAAAATTAGCTTGTTAGGGGAAAAAGCCCTCTGAAAACAGTAAATTTCGAAGAAATCATCCGATTTTCAGTGGTTTTGAATCGTTTTCCATCAAAATTGGCTCAAATTAGTTTATTTTCAGCTTGATGGACTCGTCTCTAATATGCCAGGGCCGCCAGGACTCAAAAGCCTTAATTTTTACCGATTTTTGGGAAAGAAGAGGGAAATTGGCAGATTTTCGCTGAATCGTTGGTTACAGGAAGCACAGAAACCATACAAAAACGGGTTCGCTTGATCAAAAACGGCCAAAATACGGAGTTTAGCGGAAAATTTGCGTTTTTGACAAATTTCTGCCTCTTTTTACCGATTTCCGGAATTTCTCGCCTATTCATCGGCCTTAAAACTCTATGCGCTTCGCTTGTGCCCCATTCAAGCCGAAAAAATGCGAAAAAGCGATGAAAAAAGAGAAATCGCAAAGAAATGGGATTTTCACAACTATTTTTCATACTTTGCTGTTTTTGAACGATTCTCACGGTTAATTAGCAATTAGTATGCTCAAAATCGAATCGTATTGTTTCAAAACCCCGAGAAATAGGCTGTCATTCGTCGAAAAACGTTATTTTTAGGTCAGTTCCCTTTCCAACATTCTTACCGGCTTCTGGGGAAAAGTGAAGTCAAAAATGATTGCAAGTTGTGTTAATTAACACCACACGACGCTATTTTTGAAGAAAATGAAAAAAAAATCGAGAGAAAACCGAAACAAACGCGTGGAATGAAGTGAAATGAGAATGAAGAAGAAATGATGACGCCGCGGGGTCTGCAATGTGGCGTCACGGTGTTTGCGTACAATGCGTCATTTGGCGGCTTGTCGATCGTAGCTAAAGTTTTTTATAGGAATTTTTTGAGCACTTTTCCGTCGAAAATTGGGGAAAAATGAAAGATATATAATTTTGAAAAGCAGATTCGTGAAAAATTCAATTCATATTTTTAATAAGACCGAAGTTCTCACCGTTATTTGACAAAAAAAAAGAAATTTGAAGCGTTCAACATCACGATTGCTTTTTTCGCTCCAAGACCCATGTGCCCTTCTATTAAAGCCTTTTCCTTACCTAATACAGTAGCTGGGAAAACGTGGAAAGACTTCGAAACGTTCATCGCAATTCGAAATTCCCGGAAATGAGACTTTCAAATTTTTTGTCGATCGATTGATTCCCACCTTTTTTGAAATTTATATTGCATTTCCGATCGTGTTTCATAGTGCATTCCCAACGGATGGTTTCCCTTTTTTATCTCGCTTTTTCGTATTTTTATAATGGCAATTTTATCAGAATCAACGTTGCTTGCTATTTGATTTTAGCAGCACAAAAACCAACAGGAGAAAAACGGAAAACCAATAAATAAAAAAAATCAATAAATAAAAAGACCAAATTTAAAAATAGAACTTCAAATAACATTAAACAGCGAATTGCAAATCGCCAATCTTGATCTTGGTGGCACCTGGGAACGCCTTCTCCACTTCGTCGAATTTCGATGAGGGTGCGGCGATGGAGCGAACGAATTGGCCGTCATTGAAGAGGCGAGACAATGGAGGACCGCCCTTTTTCACCATTTCGTCGGAGGTCAGATTCCAGATGCGACGGCAGAGTTCACTGGAAAATTGAGGGATTTTTCAGAGGAAAAGGGGCGGGGTTCATGGGTTTTTTGTTGTAATTTTGTCGATTTTGATCTTCAAATCTGACCCAAAACCGTATGAATTTTCGATTTTTGGAAATATCCATAGGAATAGGATTATCTGGAGTTTGAAATGAATACAGAATCGCCAGAATACCTGAATCAGAAAAACTCACATATTGAATGGATGTGGAGTTGAACGGAAGTTATTGAGGATGCTCAGTTTGGCGGCTCCACTGACAGTACCCTCTCGCTTCATCATTGCGAATACCGTCAGTCGTTTCGCACTCTCAAATTCCACCGTAGAGATCTCGCCAGTTTCGATGATTTCGCGCTGGAAAGAAGGATATTGTGGGGATGAGTTTTTTGGGGGTTTAGGTTAGGCTTTATAGCTGGAGAAGGCTAAAAAAAAAATCAAAAAATGGCACTTTCGTCTGGAAATTTATCAAAATTGATATTGAAAACGTTTTTCCAAAACTCGATTTGGCCAATTTTTTTTCGGAAAGTTGGGAGATTTCTGTGAGAATTGAGCATTATTTCGCATTGGAAAAGGCCAAAGTCTGCTTATACTCATTCGAAAAATACTTTTTTTTTCTTGATTCAATCAAAATAGTCTAACTTTTCAATTTTCAGTAGCATGTGGCTGGTCAAAAATTGTTTCTAGTGAACTGCATATGCGCCGTAGGCGCGCCTTCCTCCTCCCAACAATTGGTATCCAATTTTTCAAAAAAAATCAATAACTTCCTTACAATAATATCCCGAGTTCTCTCATAAGCCAAAGCCGGTTGAGCACATCGATAAAGACTCAAAGTGATTTGTTTCCGATCAGGTTTCACAAAAACATTGGCTCCACAAGCGAGACCATCTCCTCGAATGGCTCTCCAAAGGGGTCCTTCACATTGAGATAAATATTGACCGAATATCATTGAAGGGATCAATACATCTGAATTCCAATTGGCATCCAAGAAGGTGGTCTGATAAATGAATGAGGATTTATCCACTCCATCCACTCCAATCAGCAATTCTTTTCCCATTTGCAAATCAACATTCTCTCCAGCTTCAGCTGAGAATTTCGACGATCCATTGGCACTGAATCGTGGACCCGCCTGAATCCAATTCCATTGATTTGAATCCATTAATTTCGGATCGATTCCGTCGACATCCGCAATGAAATGCACGTTTATTCCATTCGAAAAGAGGGCGGAGCGTACTTTTCCGAAACGATCAGTCACTGATTTCGGGTTTTTGTCTACTTCATCTGAGATCTTTTCGTGGAGTTTTTCGAGGACCAACTCGTCGTAGAGGTAGGAGTTCGTGTCTGAAAATAAAGGAATTATAGGGGTTAGGGGAAGGAGAAGAAACTCTAATAGAAGGGCAAAATAGGTAATTTTTTCCTCAAAAAATAGGCGACTTTTCCAAATAAAAACCGTTTCTTTTTCCAAAATTTACGGCCATTTTTCTCTCCTAAATAGGATTTTTCCAACAAAAATTTGGGGATTTTCAAACACAATAGGTCTTTTCTGACCAATAATAAGACATTTTTGCATCCATGAAAAAGACCTTTCTAACCAAAAGTATGCCGATTTTTTATTCCAAAAATAAGCTATTTCTATAGTAAAATTAGGCATTTTTTTCAGTCCAAAGCAGACAATTTTGAGCCAAAATTACGTATTTTTTGGGCAAATTTTGAACGAAAAAATGGCAAGAAGGTGGATATTTTAGGACCAAAATAAATTATTTTGAGGCAAAAATAACGTTTTTTTTTAAAGAAAAAGTGTCGTATTTTGGACGAAAATCAGCCATTTTTTAACAAAAAAACGGGCCAATATTCACGAACAAGTGACCTATATTTGGACTCTATTCTCAGCCAAAAATTAAGAACTTTTTGAGATTTCTAGTTGTTTTTCAAGTAAAAAATCTCGATTTTTGTCATGCCCTTCTATTAGAGGACATTAGAAAGACTAACTTTTCTCATAAACCAGCGAAGCGACCGCAGTGGAAGCGACAGTGAATCCATCTCTCTTCCGATCCCTCGCCTCTCCAGCCAATTTCTGAGCACGCATTTGAATTCTCGACGCATCGAAAACGATTCCCTGAGTGAAGATTTGAGCCCATTTGGCGATCAGCGGATACTTATCAACGCCCACTTTAATTCTCAAATTCACAAATCGATCGTATAGTCCCGACACGCCCATTTCGACGGAATAGCCAATGAGATCTTTGGTGAATAGTTTAGCGACGTCGTCAGCCGAATTCAAAACTCCATCAATGATAGCCGGGGATTCGAAGAGAAGATCCGTGTAGAGGAAGAGGAGACTACGATCCTCCATTGAGAGATTAGATGAATCCAAAAGGAGGAACATCTCCACGAATTTAGTGGGGCAGTTGTGAAGATTCGCATGGAATGGGAATTGAGCCAAGAAGTTTGATTGCTGGGGAGTCAAGGATGAGGATTCAGAAGTCAAAGATTGAACTGGGAATCGATCGAATTGTTCCAATTCCTTTACGATTAACTGATCCAGAAGTTCAGCTGAAGGGTGGTTGGCTGTGTTCTCTCTGATGGCTTCTTCCAAAAGTTTTCCGTGTTTTTGGAGTCCTTCCTTTCCGAGCTTCTTGCACTGAGCGGTGATTCGATCCTCCTCTTCTTTTGCGATCTGGAAATGGTTTGATTATAGTACTGAAGGATTACTGTAACAAGCTTTTCTATACACTAAACGGTAAGCTCTGTCTGTCAGTCTGTGTGTCTGTGTGTCCAGCACTTATCGCTGAATAACTTTTGAGCCCCTGAAGCTATTGGTGCCATATTTGGCATGTGGTCATTAGTCACCGAGCACTTCAATTCTATGAGTCTTGGAGCTCTGATTACTGTAGGATTACGGTAGCTACAGTAATCCATTTTTTGAAAACCTCTTCGGAATGAGTGGAATAACTCCAATCTTTGCATGTAGTATCAACGGGACCCCAATAGTACAAAAACGAAAAATTGGTAAAGATTACTGTAGGATTACGGTAGTTACAGTAATCCGTGGACTCCCATGGCGAGTGCTCTGGAAGTTACCTTTCAGAACAGTCTAGCATCATCTAGAAGAATCTGTCCATATACAATTATTTTTGTGGGAAATCAAAAACTCAAGAATTTTGGCAAGAGTACAGAAATGCAGAATTTTTGGCTAGAGCCCAAAAATGTAGAAAACTTGGGCTACCGTATTTTTCTCCAACAATTCCGGAATTCTACAGTAACCCATCTGTCAGTAAGCCCACCCTCTTTGCCGAGATCTTCATCCATTTTTATTCTAATCGGTTTTCAGGATCTACAGTAATCCTACAGTAAACCAATCTCAATTACTACCGTAATCCCTACTCACCTTATCAACAAGATCCTCATCGGGCACTCCAATGACCGTTGCACTCTTCGACGTAAAGTACTTCTTGACGAGTTCCACCCAATAAGACGCCGGTTCGGACTTCAACTTCTTCAAAAATTCCACCTCATTCGTTCGTTTTTTCAACAAATCCACATTCTGATCATCGTATATTTGGAATTTTATGACATGTGAAATGAGATCATACGCAGCATTTGTCTCCAGCTTAACCATCTCATTTTGAATCGTTTGATCAATCAAATATCCCATTCTCTCCATATCCCAATTGACCTCCTCCAAATGCTCCCGAACGGTTTTATCGAAGAATTTCGGTGCCACTTCCTCCAGTTTCTCCACTGGGACTCCCGCGAAATTCAGACGCATATCACATTTGACACCTTCTGAAATGTGGAAGGATACAGAGCTGGCTAAGGGATCCTCCAGAAGAATGAAATCTTTTTGGAGTGGAGATTCAGAAGTGTTGGAGAGATAATCGAAGAGAACATGGAGGGAGGAGTGGGTGTCCAGATCCGATGGATGATGGGTCAACCAGGCAAGTTCTACGGCTCCACGGGAAGCGTCGTCGGATGGACAGGAAACTTTGTGGACTGTGGATTCCTGGAAAAAAATTAAGGAGTAAATTCATTAATGTCTGATAAAAAAGGGTGAAAAATCCGAAAAAATATTCATGGGCGGAAAAAGCTGGTTTTTGTCAAAATAAATCTGATTTTTACACAAAAAACACAAGTTCATGATAAAGGTAACCTCGTTTCGAATGAAAATTACCTACAGCCAGGAGAGAAAAAGAGTTATTTTCCAGTCAAAGATAACTAACTTTTGAGCGAAAATGGCTGGTTTTAGGTAGAAAATGGTGAAATTTCTAACGAAAAAAGTCCATCGTACAGTGAAAAACCAATGAATCAAAGAAAATATAGCTTGGAGTTTGACAAAAATTGGGAATTTTCGGATCGAAACGGCTGAATTTGAGGAAAATTTTTGAGCTGGAAATGCCAAATTTTTTGAGTAAAAAAAATTGTGTTTTGAAGTAAAATTACATTTTTTTTCTCAAAAACAACGACCCATTTTCAAACTAAAGTGTATGAAGAAAGACCTTTTTCTATGCAAAAATAAGCTAATTTTGTGATGAACACAGTCATTTTTTGAACAGAACTATGACATTTCCAGTAAAAAACTCTCTCAATTTGTTGAAAACTGCTCAATTTTCAGGCAAGAATAGGTTATTTTGAGGCGATCTACCAACTTGTTACAGGCAAAATGCTCCTGTATTTGGACGGAAATTTCGATCAATTTTCACTCTTGATATTTTCGAGATGAAAAATGGGTGAACCACAGACAAAAATGACTTGTTTCTGGACGAAAATCGTTAGACTTGCTATCCTTTTCAATGGATTTTCGGCTTGTTACTCACTTTAATATCATTCAACGGGAACGAGAATGGCGTCGGGAAATGCTCAGGATTCGTTGCGATATGCTCGTTTTCCACCTTGCTCATAATATCCAACACTTGTTCATGATTCACAATTCCACACACAGTTACCACCATATTCGACAAATGATAGAACTTCTTATGATAGTCCTGAACTTTCTGAAGTGTACATGACTCGCGAAGGTTTTTCAATCGACCACCAGTATCCACTGCATATGGGTTGTAAGGGGGATAGATGACTTCTTTCGTCTTTCGATCCATGATTGACTTCATTTCCGATTCGTGATCCTGCCTTTCAGAATAGACGACCCCGGCGTCGTTTCCCTCTCCAGTGATGTGATGCACTTCGGTGGCGAATTGAGAAGCGGTGAGCATTGGAGTAAGGAGGTAGTTGATGAAGAGAGGAAGGACTTTCATAAAACCATCAGAACCGACCTGGAAGACATGGATATTGATGGGGGATTTTTTTTTTGAGAGAGGCCATTGGGATAAATGCTGAGAATTTTGTGGATGTATCAACAAATTCTAAGAACCTCTTAGGAAAATACAACAGGTTGAACCGCGCCCTAATGCGACTCTCCTCGTTGTGTATGCTATTTCGCGTTCTCATCCGGTTAGAGAATGTGAAATAGCGCTTGGAGCGCGAAAAGTCGCAATGGGGCGCGGTTCAACTTGTTGTATCTTCCTAAACATAAAAATCTAGAAAATCGGGCAAAACCGGAGTTTTTGGCCGAAATTATCACTGTTATTCTCATTCAGAATACTTTTTAGGCATAAAATAGGATTAGAATATGGATAATAACGGCAAAAAATCTGTAAAGTCTAGAAGCTTTCCTATAAATTCAGGTTAACTAGATAACTAAAAACGACAAAAAACAAATGAAAAACTAGTTTGTCGGCCTAAAAAACAACATTTCTTGCTGTTTCTAGACATTAATTCATGATTCTATCCCTGGGATCCCTCCTCCACATCCACGAGACCAAACCTTACCGTGCACAACGTATAGCAAGTATGATCGGTGTCAGTCCACGCATTGGTTCCATCGGCCAAACATCGATTGGCAATCACATCGAGAACTCCTTTGAACGGATACTTCTTACTTCCCATGAACACCAAATGCTCCAAAGTGTGTGGAAGACCGTCATCCGAATCGGCTTCCGTCACGAAAGAGATTGCTCCGTGGACCATTGGTCCTGGAACTTCTCCAATTGCTACGCGGAGCTTTGAAATTTTTGACGAGTAAATTGACACTTTTCTATTTTCACTCAATTCCAAATCCATACAAGACCAAAATTTGTCGGCTCTTCCGTTTCGAATTTCGCTGAGTTTGAGTGTCAACTCCTTCATAACGTCCTCCGCTTGTTGTGTTCTATATTTATGGAGCTGAAGACAGAAGAGCGGTTTGAGAGTGCGGCTTTCCACGAGTTCTAGTGTTTTGAATCCGAGGGTTGGCTCAATCCGCCACTGAACATGTTCTGCTTCGAATGATGGATTCTCAAGAAGAACTTGGTTCTCTTTACCACTACAAAGGATTTGAAAAAATCCCAAGTGTAAGTGACGAATACGAAACTCCAGCAGAGGCAGCTTGTGATCTCGACAGTATCTTCCATTCAGGAATCGCAGGATGTAACCCGTATAATTATCCATTCTGCAAGAATAATAACGTGGGATCAGGAAAATTTCAAGAAGAAAGAGCAAAGACGGAGCGGAAAAAGAATAAAAATTGACAAACAACGACTAACTTCAGGGAAACGTCCAAATAAATATAAAATTTTGAACACTAGATATCGGAAGAAACACCTTTTTTAGCCACAGATGTCAGACATGTCGATTTTATAGTTTGTGTCTGTCTGAATATCTGTTGGTCCGGATATGAAATTTATGTTTCTGCTCGAATCTAGATTTTTAAGGGAAAAATCAGCGGACTTCGAGATATTCTAAGAACTGAAATTTTCGCAGGAAAAAATCTTCAGAAATTTTCAATTTTTTTCGAGAAAGTAGAGCTATTTTTAGAGGGTTTTTCAATGAAAATCCGTCATTTTGAAGGGCTTTTCTCGGTGAAAATTCAAAACTTCGCTGACATTTTTGGTTTTTTCTTCGGCGAATATTCAAATTTTGAAGAAAAACCTCCTGTTTTGAATAGAAGAAACCTAAACACCGGTTAAAAATTGTAAAACAAAATAAAGCCATACTTAGTTACAAAAAATCCATAGAAATATCAGAAACACGAAGAACAGGTATTCAAAAAACACAAAATAATAATTATGAGAAATTTATAAAACTTCATAAAATTCACAGAATCTTGAAAAAAAGAAAAAAGGAAAAATGTAGGGTATACGGTGAAAAAAGGATTATTTATGAAAAAAATTAAGATTATTAGGCCGTCGTGGTGTGATCATCATTATTCATCGTCATGGGGGCGGATCCAGCTGGATCCTTCTCGCTACTCGCTCGCCACGCCTTTCTGGAAGGAACGAAAAGCTTCTCGGTTCCATCGATTCCCTCGGAATCCGATGAAATGATAGCTGGGGTGGAGGAGGCGGCCGACGTCTTCTTCAGATGAGCAAATCTTCGGCCACGTGTACGACGTGGGAATGTCGCCGATTCTTGGTATCCTTGTGGATGAGCAGGAGCGGCAGCAGAAGCACCGGATGTTGATGGTTGATTGTCGTCGACGACGGTGGCGTCGAATTCGTGAACTGGAGAACATCAGGCGTTGCGTTTACTGAAAAACAGTAAGGTTTAGAGAGGTAGAATAGGGAAAACGGTGGCCAAAAAATTCAAATGATGGCCTAGAACTCCAAATAATGGCCTAGAAATTCAAACGATGGTTTAGAAATCGAAATGATGGCCTAGAATTTCAAATGATGGCCTAGAAATTCAAATGATGGCCTAGAATTTCAAATGATGGCTTAGAAAATCAATTGATGGCCTAGAATTCCAAATGATTGCCTAGAAATCCAAATGATGGCCTAGAATTTCAAATGATGGCCTAGAATTTCAAATTATGGCCTAGAATTTTAAATTATGGCCTGGAATTCCAAATGATGGCCTAGAAATTCAAATGATGGCCTAGAAATTCAATTGATGGCCTAGAATTCCAGATGATGGCCTAGAATTTCATATGATGGCCTAGAATTTCAAAAGATGGCCTAGAATTCCAAATGATGGCCTAGAACTCCAAATGATGGCCTAGAAATTCAAATGATGGCCTGGAATTTCAAACGATGGTCTAGAATTCGAAATGGTGGCCTAGAATTTCAAAAGATGGCCTAGAATTCCAAATGATGGCCTAGAACTCCAAATGATGGCCTAGAAATTCAAATGATGGCCTGGGATTTCAAACGATGGTCTAGAATTCCAATTGGTGGCCTAGAATTACAATGATAGCTAAAACGTCCTTTTCTAGGCCACTAGATGTCCCCATCATTAAAAAATCCAAAAAAAAACTCACAAACCTTGGAGCCGCCTCCTGACACTTCTCCTCTGCAGTTTCCCCTTTCTTCAACGAATCAATGCCTGACAGTCCCGAATCCGAATCCTCCTCCATGGAAGAGGACTCCAGGAGCCGGAACCGCAGATGCAACATCCTCATCCTCTTCAGGAACATGACGAAGACGACTGGGACATCCTCCAATGCTTCGAGAGTGATGATGATGTGTGGAAGAGGAGGATGGAGGAGCTCCTCCATTGGCTCCATGATGATCCGTGAATAATCCGACACTTCTTGTGACATGATTCTCATCCAGATAATGGAATTCGTAGAGAGCCTCATGGTTTCTCGGGAAATTGATCACGTGTTCATAGGAATCCACATCATACAAATCGGCCGATGGAAGAGACGCTTCTGATGTATCTGGAGTCAATTTTCCGGCCTTTTTCATTTCTTTCCGACGACGATCCCGTTCATGGAGCATTTTCATCTCTTCTCTTTCTTCGCTTCCTCACTCATTTCAATCTCCTTTTCCTGGTTATCCTGAGATGTGGAGGCGAGGTAGGCATCGTAGTTTCCAGTTTCAGAGACGGCGACGAGGCAGGTGAAGCTGAAAATGATGCGTTTTGAGAGGGGGAAAGTGGGCGGGCCAAGTTAAATTAGGTTATAGAAAGTGATGAAGCAGTAAATTAGCTTAGAAGCGGGGTCGAAAATGCGCTTTATTGACAATTTAATTATACTTTTTTTCCTTTTTGTTAGAAATGTCTGTCTGTCCGGATGTCCGGATGTCAACAAGCAGAAACCCATTAATTTTGAGGCCTATAGCTTCGAAATCAGGCGGTTCTGTCTGTCTGGAAGCCTGTTCGTCCGGATGTCTGGGTCTCAAATTCCTGTTTTCCGTGATGTCCGGATGTCTAAGAATAGGAATCCTGTCGAACTTTGTATGTCCGGATGTCCTCAACTAGAAAAAGTAGACAGTTTTGTCTGTCTTGTCTATCGTAAAACTTTCACAGACTCACTCAAAATTCAAATTTTTTTGAGGAGAAAAGCCTGGGATTTCGCTCAAAAAATAGAAAAAAAACATTGAAATTTGAGGTGTTTAAAAAATTATTTTTAGTTTCAACAAGTTCAGAAAATCGGGATTTTGGCGCTAAAAACTAGAAAAACTCAAGAAGTTTCGTGAAAAATCGAGTTTTGTCGTTTTTTGGTGACCTATTATTGACACATTCACCGGTAACTTCTGGATAATTCAGTGGTTTTAGAGGTTATTCCGACAAAAAACTGCAAAAAACGTTGATTTTTAGCCCAGATATTGCGAGAAACTACGATTTTTCATCCAAAAACCAGGGCATTTGGGAGATTTTCTCCTGAATTTGGAAAAGAATATTGCGAAAATCAGCAGTTTTGACTTTATTTTTAATAGTGTGCGCCTTGAAGGCCACGGATGACACAAAAATATGGCGTTTCGTCAATCGAAAATCTCGTTTTTAGAGGTTTTCTAAATATTTTGAATCTGCAAAAAAAAGCAATTTCGGAGATTATATAGCAACTTTTCTATGGAAAATTCTCGCTTTTGGGGCTAAAAATCAGGGTTTTTCGGCCGAATCAGATTTTTTTTTAGAAAAAAATTAGCCGTAGGCCTTGCCGATTCCGTCGGTGGCACCGGTGATCACTGGTACTATTGGAGTTTTGAGGAGAAAAACCGGTTATTATTGCTCAAAAATAGACAAAACTTTGAGATTTTAAAGACTTTTGGATCGAAAAACTGCAAAAAATCTGAACTGAAAGCTAGAAAAAAGATAAAAAAATTTGGCCCATCCCGGAGGTTTCTGCTAGTCGAACATCGCGTTTTTAGGCGATTTTTTACAGTTAAAAATTGCAAAAATAGCGATATTGGAAATTTTCTTGCACCTTTTCTATGAACAATTCTCGTTTTTGAAGGTTACAGTGCAAGAGTTTTCATCCAAAAGAAACTTGTGCAATAATGATAGAATCAGGTTTTTCATCGAAAAAATCTTTCTCCAGTAAACTCTCTTGAACTTCAGGTGAGGTTTCCGGCATTTAAAACTAATATTCGTAGTTTCTACTTCATTTTTCTGATTCAAAACTGCTGATTCAATGCAATAATTTTTTGCTAAACTTATCTTTATAAAAAAAAAAACTTTTGACGCTTCTTACCGCTAACACTAGGTGAGAGAGAATAAAACAGATAAAAAAAGTGGCAAAATGTAGCCTTCAGATTCTTCAGTTCTTTCAGTGGAGTACGTGTGTTCACTGATAAGCATCACCTCATCAAGAACAGAAAACTATCACGCTACGATTCTAAGAACGATTTCTGAATACTGTCTGTGTGTCCGGTCTGTGTTCGTCTATCTATTCTCATATCTCTGTACTTACCAGCCCACGAAGCTCCAGTCTTCTTCTTCAAATCGATGGGCGAAAGAAGGAGATATGGGCCGAGGATGTTGGAGAAGATGGTCAAAAGACGATACGCCACAGCGGCCAGAGCCATAGCCGGCTCCCACAAGGAAGCACTGACAAGCCATCACGGGGGTTACCTGCAAAAATGGAAATAATGATTTCACTAGACATTTAAACTCGATAATAAAGTTTTCTCTCGATTCTTCCAGCAGAAGTGGACGAGCATATCGTTGCTCTGTTTGATGAAGACGAGTCCTTTCGCCGCCTCGGCAAACACTTTCTTGGTGGCGTCACCGCCGGAGCCGGGCTCGAGACGCGAGCGACCCGCCTTGAATTCGGCAATGTGTCCGGAGGAGGGCGCTGTTGTACGGGTGTTGCTGAACATTGCCATGTTCTGGAAAAAAAAAGTTAGGTGTTGGAAATTGGGATAAGGAGCGAAGAAATAGCGTTCAAGACGAATAGTAGTAGAGAAAATTGTAAATTGAAAGAAGTGGCGAGAAATAGCGTTCAGAATCAAGCGATTTAGAGAAAAATAGGTCGAACACTGCAAATTTAGGCCTGAAAACCCGAAAGCGACTAGAAATAGTAGGCAAAAAACGATGAAACCTGAGCCCTGGAGCATGAAAATGGTGTACTGAACCTCAGAACAGACGGAAGTACGGCTAAAAACTAGAAAATTAGAGAAGAATAAGAAAAATATTGCCGAATACACGCTAGAAACAGAGCTGAATCTGAAGGGCCAGGAGCTACTTCAGGGTAAGAATGAAGCTGAAATGAGCGCTCGAAAACTAGAGATTCAGGGAGAAATGGGAACTTTTCGGGAAATTGAACCCAAGTTTGGCGAAAAACCCTCTGAAAACAAAGAATTCGGGAAATCATCGGATTTTAAGTGGTTTTGAATCGTTTTTTTGAAAATCAAAATTGGCTCAAACTAGTCCATTTCCAGCTTAATGGACTCGTTGCTACTATTCCAGAGCCGCCGGGACTCAAAAACCGTCATTTTTACCAAGTTTTGCGAGAAATGGGCCAAATTGTGCGATTTTTGGCTGCATGGCTGTTTACAGGAAGCTGTTTTTACTTCTAAAAAAACAGTTGTATTTTTTCATAAAAGATTGAAAACCGGTTTGAAGAGAATATTTTTCATAGATACTCGATTTTTTCGCCACCAGTTTTAAGACTCAAAACTCTACTCGCTACGATTGTGCTCCATTCTATCCGGAAAAAAATGCGAAAAAGCGGTTAAAAAAGAGAAATCCTCCTCAGCGTGTTGGCGAGCAATCTCGGCCACTTGCTCATTGGAAAGAACCTCAGCAAGCGGGACGAACACCTTCTTGAGTCCTCGAGCCTCCTTCTTCGCCAAATTACTGAAAGCCATTCGGATGGCCGGATTGTCGAGTGAAAATGGGTTGGATGAGGACGTCGACTCGCCCGTCGGCTCACAATCCGCTTCAGAAGACGCCGCTTCCGTGCCAGCGGTGGCTGCGGCGGTCGAGGATCCTTCTCATCCAGAAGAGCTTCATCTCTCCGGAACTCTTGAATTTCAACATGAAAACCCAGAAGTGGACGAGCATATCGTTGCTCTGTTTGATGAAGACGAGTCCTTTCGCCGCCTCGGCAATCACTTTCTTGGTGGCGTCACCGCCGGAGCCGGGCTCGAGACGCGAGCGACCCGCCTTGAATTCGACAAAGTGTCCGGAGGAGGGTGCTGTTGTACGGGTGTTGCTGAACATTGCCATGTTCTGAAAAGAAGAAGAGTTAGGGATTGGAAATCGGGATAAGGAGCGAAGAAAAAGAGAAAAAAACTGCAAAGACAGAGAAATCGGGTCATTGAAAATTGAAAAAAAGGCGAGAAAGAGCGTGTTGAATCAAGCGATTTAGAAAAAAATGGGTCGAACGCCGCCAATTTAGGCCAGAAAAAATCGAAAATAGCGTCTAGAAACAAAAATATAGGAAAAAACGATAAAAGCCGAGTCATAGAGCACGAAAATGGTGTACTGATCCTTAGAACAGACAGAAATAGGGCTAAAATCCAGAAAATTAGAGAAAAATAGGAAAATAATTGCCGAATAAAAAAACAGAGCTGAATCAGGCGCTTTTTTCTCCGCCTCGGCAATCACTTTCTTGGTGGCGTCTTTATGGCGTCACTGGCGTCAAGCCGGGCTCGAAACGCGAGCGACCCGCCTTGAATTCGACAATGTGTCCAAGGAGGGCGCTGTTGTACGGGTGTTGCTGAACATCGTTATGTTCTGAAAAGAAATAGAGAGGTTTGGAAGCTGAAAATCAGGGGAGGCGCATGAGATGAGCCCGCTGAAGCTGAGAAACGGTGGTCGGCCGAGAATAAGGCGCGAGAGAGTACACCGAAAGAGGAGGTTCTCTCGGGCACTCCGCTTTTCGTGCACTCTCTCCCGCCCGATTCCTGGGAATTACTCCCAAAACAAGTGAAGTCGAACGCCGCTAGCGCCCTTACTGCTGAAAATTGGGAAAAATAACGATATAGTAGCGTGTAGAATCGAGAGTTTCAGTGGAAGAAAGAGAAGAAACAACTGTTAAAAGTAGCGTTTGTATCAATAAACCTCAGCGTAAAACGATGAATTCAGGTCAAAAAGTTCGAGATGGTCAAAAATAGCGTCCAGAAATTCGTATTAAAATTCGAAAAACAGAAAAACACGCGTGGAGAAGAACCTCTTGAAATGAAAATGATGATTTTACGAATGTGTGCAAACTAACGTGGTAGTGTTTGCGTACAACATGCATTCAAGGGCTTGACGACCGTAGCCAGCGTTTTTTTTAAATGCAATTTTCGAGCAATTTTTCTGCAAAAAATGGCGAGAAACAAACGAAACAAAATTTTGAGAACCAGATAAAAGAATACCTGTGAAATGTCCACCGCCTTGCGAGCCTTCAGCTTTAAAATTGAGCTTTATGACTTGAACGAAGTATCAATTCGTAGTTCTCGGTAAATTTCCTGCAGTACTCGTTTTTAGAACTGTGAAAAATAGAACTTTCCATAAAACAGAACTGCGCAAATTAGAACTGTGCACAATAGAACTGTTACAAAATAGAACTCTGCGGTGGAGCGTAATTGCACTAAACATTAATGTGAAAGTGATTATTGAATTCTATCACGGCACCCTCGCACTAGAATTCAGAAAACTCACAAATTTAGTAGGTCGAACATTTATTTTGTCCTACTGGTTCTGTGTCTCTTCCCACAATGCACTATTTCGTCAGACTTTCAGCATTTAATTTTTTTCAGCCCAAAACAATGTTTCTTAAAAATTCCACCGAATACAACTGTAAGAGGGCATCTTCAGCAATCTTTTCATATATAAAATGTCTGGATTGAATGAGTGAAACCTATGTGACTAGTAGACTTTCTGTTTTTTCAGCGGAAAAATACAGATTTTGAGCATTTTTCTCGTCTATACCGCTTTATTTCTCTAAATTCATGTAACTCATACATTTCCAAATGCCAGAAAACCATACTTGTGACGGGCCGAGCCGGGCCGGGCCTTGACAACAATTTCCAAGGCCCGCAAGGCCCGCTCGGCCCGGAAAATTACCGCGAATTTTGAAAAATCGAAAAAAAAATTCGAAATTTTGTGCTTCGGCACTTCCTGCCGGCCGCTACATCAGAAAGCGCGCCCTATCGAACGATTTTTGGCAAAACTGTATTTTAATTAATGCCCCTAAAAATATACAAGTTCTAAGCGAGAGAATTTTCCCGCCACGTGAAAATACTTGGCGCCACGTGAAGTTCAAACGGCCGCCAACACTCGCGCGTTGAATACTCAATCAACGGCATTGTAAGCAGCGAAATTGTCAAATAGGGCGCACTTTCTGATGTAGCAGCCGGCAGGCAGTGCTTCGGGGTTATATTGACCTTAAAAACAGTAGCTTGAGTTTTTGAAACATGAAACACTATTTTGATGAATTTTCAGTGAAAAAATGAAAATTTTTCTGAAATTTCTGAAATTTTTTCAAAAAAAAATTAAAAATTTTTTGAATCCGGGCCGGGCCGAGATTTCACAAGTATGCAGGAAACTAATTTTATGTAAAATACCTCTTTCTTCTCATTCTACAGACATCCGGACAGATCCCGGAAAAACGGACAGAATCCACGGGCGTTTTATATATATGGTTTTGGGCTGAAAAAAAATTAAGTGCTGAAAATCTGACGAAATAGTGCACTGTGAGAAGAGGCACAGAACCAGTAGGTCAAAATAAATTTTCGATCAACCAAATTTATGAGTTTTCTAAATTCGAGGTCGAGGGCGCCCACGGTGATTTTTTTCTACGACAATTTTGAACGGCGGAATGTTCGCTCTAGCGTACACAAGCAAGTACTGTAGTTTTCAAGAAAATACGCAATTTGCTATTACTGTGTCATGCAGAAATTGCACCGAATCTGACGACAATGCAAAATTTGGCTGCGTATCGTAATCTCATGTGTTGATTCGCTACGCAGCTAATTGCGCATCAAACTTTTCTCAAACTCCGGGGACTATGATCCTTTAAATCACGTAGAAAAAATGCACCGTGGGTGCCGTGTTCTAATTTTTTGGGAGCATATGACTGACCAACAGAGCATTACAAAAAAGGAATATGAGCCAAATCCCGAAAATTGGATTGTTTTCGATCAATTCAGGAGTATTTGATTTGTGTCATAGTCATAAGCTCAATTTTAAAGCTGAAGGCTCGCAAGGCGGTGGACATTTCACAGGTATTCTTTTATCTGGTTCTCAAAATTTTGTTTCGTTTGTTTCTCGCCATTTTTTGCAGAAAAATTGCTCGAAAATTGCATTTAAAAAAAAACGCTTGCTACGGTCGTCAAGCCCTTGAATGCATGTTGTACGCAAACACTACCACGTTAGTTTGCACACATTCGTAAAATCATCACTCAGCGAATTGCCCTGAGGGAACGGCGGCGGAAGAGGGGTTTTGAGGGAACAGCGGTGAAACGGCGTTTCGCCAGCGCGCTAAATCGTTACGAGACCAAAAAAAGAAAATTATGAGAGAACGGCGGCGGAACAGCGGTGCAACGGGAAAAATAGGCGGAATATCGGAGCATCGTTGTTTAGGGTTTATACTGTCAAAATAATAAAGTTTCAGCAAGGATTTTTAAATTTTTCTTCCCGGGCAAAAACGCGCAACTGCGGCAGGCTTTTGTGGGCGGGGCTAGAAGTGGGCGTAACTGCAACGCTGCGGCGCGTTTATTTCCCTTTTTTTATGGCGGATCAGCAGCGGTGATTGAAAAATCGTGGTTTAATCGGTATTTTCATGGGTTTTTGTTGTAGATTTAAATGTTTGTTGATTGAAATTGTGAAATTTAATTTACCGCTAACCGTTTTCATCGTTAATCCTCATTTTATTCTTCATTTCTCTTTGAAAACTCGCATTTTTCAGGTAAAATCATAAAAGTGTTCGCAAATCGCTCAGCTCAGCGACTAGATGATATTCTTTATTCTTTTTATTTGTGTTAGTTGCAGAAGAGCAATCTTTTTCTCTCCGAGTTAATTTTTTCAGGTTTCCGACACGAAGCAAGCAGCCACGCCGTTCTTCATCTTCATTCCTCTTCACAAAGCGCCTACGATGTCAAGAACAACCGATTCGATTGTTTGACAACAAGTTCAGCGAATTTTTCAAGGGGACAAAAAAAGGAATCTTTTTTTTTCATTTCTTCATTTTTCAATCAATTGGAATGTCGGAAATTGGACGATTTTTTTTGTGTTAGTGGAGAAAAGAGCTTCGTTTTCTCTCCGATTAGACTTTTTTCAGGATTCCGGTCGATCAAAAAGTTTGGAAGAAGAAACGAGTATGGAGTGGAAGAAGCACCGAATAAAATGGAATGAATTATGATATTTTTGTTTTAGTTTCAGTCAGAAGTATGCGTTCTTTTAGATTTTTTTTTCAGAAATTCGAAATTATACAAGGAGCCGCCGTCGTCACCTCATCCTCTACTTCAGCTTCCAACTTCCATCACTTCTTTCGCATCGCCATCAACGCTAAACAGTCATTAGGTTAGTATGAAGACGAACTAAATCCCCGTTTCTCTCCGCCAAACTTTCAGAATTCCCCCATCAACATCAACAACAACAACAGCTTCATGGACACAAAGAAGAAGGAAAAGAGGGAAGGAGGCGACGAGGAAAGGAATCGAGATGAGAAGAAGAAAGTCAAGCGTCTGGCATTTCTTCATCTTCCACTTCATCTTCGAACATATCTTGTTCCTCTTCATTCTCCACAGACAGCCAGTTGAACTCTTCTTCATCGATGGACAATTGCGACAACTCCTCATCCAGATACACTTCCTCAACATCATCTTCGCACTGGAGCACAGCATTTGAAGGTTGCTCGTTCGTCCAGTCTTCATCATCATCAAAATGGACGTTGACGAGCTGACCGTTCTCCTTCACGTCATAGACCAACTTCCAGTTTTCGTCCTCCACCATCAGTTCCTGCTCTTCTAGCATCTCGCGAACATCTTCTTCGTCTCGACGACAGTGTTCCATCACTGAGAGAGCTTTAGCGGAATCATAGGTTTGCAAGAAGTTGAGAGCTCGGTTTCTAACCTAAAATAGAGTAACTTGCCAATTAACTTGTTTTTTTTTTTTAGAATAATCACAAACAATTTCGAGCTTGTCACTGGGATCTCCGAATTTGCGGAGGTGAGACTTGAGATCAGCCCAAACAAACTCGATGGGATTCCAGTGACAGTGGTAGGGCGGAAGACGTATGATGCGAACTCCATAAACTTCTTCGGCCCAAGAGTCCACCTCATAGACAACAAACGCTTCACGGCCACCATTAGCTTCGATATGACTTTTGACGAGAGACATGAGCTGTTCTTTTTTCGACTTGTAATTGAACCTAATGGAATGCTCCATAAGCCAAAAGCAAATCTCATCCTTCAAGTTGGCCATAGTGGGTGGCTGTAATTAGATGTTTTACCTAGTATTGAAAACTATTGCTATACTTTTGTTCTAGTGATGTTGTGGTAAGGCGCATTGTCTATGATGATGTACCCGTTTTTGCCCTTTTGTGCTGCTAAACGAGCAATAATAGGAACCATCTCCTCCATATACAGCTTGTAGTTTTCAGCGTTCATCTCCTGATGATAATCAGCAAGTTGCGCTTCTGGCTTGCCTCCGGAAATGATGAACTTGATACTTTCCGGAATGAGCCCATCTTCAGTCAACATTCCCAGAGTGATTCCTCTTTTTCCACGATGCTTCGGCTTGTAAGGTCCAGGGATCGGATGACCCGGATCCACCATTCGAGCTTTTTGATATCCAGTGGCATTTTCGTATTGCCAGTCCCTGATGTTGCCGAATCCATCATGAATCCAAGTTTCGTCGAAGAAGACAAAGAATGGATCATCATCTTCTGCAAACAACTTGGCTTCCAAATAACGGATACGGAGTTTCGCAATATCGGATCTCTCTTCAAGGGCCGACATTCTGGTGTTTTTTTTGTAACGGAGGCCCATTCCCAACATTGTTAGCCGGAAATATGTTTGAGAATACCGGAATCCGATGGCTTTCTTCGCCCACTGCCATAGAAGTTCAACATTCACCGGACCTTTTTGTCTCCACAATTCATGGATTCTCTTCCTAATTTTCATTCGTTCGTTAACAGTGAGTCGAGCAGCGATGGAGCGGCATTTTTCTCTTTTGGAGAGCTCCTCAACGTCTTCTTTCTCTGGTCTCGGCTCTAACGGAACATTCGAAGAGTACTTGGCTACTGTATCTCTGTGAAATCCTGTGAATGCACTCAAACACTGAATCGGGGCGTTGAAGATTGTTTCTTTGGCGTATTCTCCAAGCGCGGTTTTAATGGTGTTGAGGACACCACTTAGATGATTAACAATCTCTTCACCGCTGTGCTTCAGGATTTTGTCGGTTTGAATTTTTGGAAATTGATCCAACGTCAGAGAATGAATGATCTTGCCGATTTCAGTGAACTTCTACAAAAGTTGGCTAAGCCTCTAACTAGAAGTCTATGTTCTAACCTTCTCACTACTCTCCTTAGGTTCTCTTGTCTGTGTTTCCACAGTTCTCGATCTAGGATGGACTTGGAGACCTTTTGAACGAAAATGCTTTGTTTCAACAGTTGGATCTCTTGTTGGTCTTCTACGAGGAGTGCTCATGGCATACGCTACTGGTTTTGGTTTCATCGTGATACCCTGAACAAACGATGATTCTCGACTTTTCACCGACTTTATGTTGTAATATCCAAAAATTGACTTCCACGATTTTCCCCTACTATGATAACAAAAAATCTAAACATTTTGTGTCATGACCAACATTCAAATTTATTAAATTCGAAATTCAAGAAACTTTACAACATAATATAAAAATAATTGAAAAATTAATGAAAATATCCTATGGAATCTGAGAAATTATCATTAAGAAATATCCTTGAACTCTTCCCTCCCGCTCTCATCTCGATTCCTTTCCTCGTCGCCTCCTTCCCTCTTTTCCTTCTTCTTTGTGTCCATGAAGCTGTTGTTGTTGTTGATGTTGATGGGGGAATTCTGAAAGTTTGGCGGAGAGAAACGGGGATTTAGTTCGTCTTCATACTAACCTAATGACTGTTTAGCGTTGATGGCGATGCGAAAGAAGTGATGGAAGTTGGAAGCTGAAGTAGAGGATGAGGTGACGACGGCGGCTCCTTGTATAATTTCGAATTTCTGAAAAAAAAATCTAAAAGAACGCATACTTCTGACTGAAACTAAAACAAAAATATCATAATTCATTCCATTTTATTCGGTGCTTCTTCCACTCCATACTCGTTTCTTCTTCCAAACTTTTTGATCGACCGGAATCCTGAAAAAAGTCTAATCGGAGAGAAAACGAAGCTCTTTTCTCCACTAACACAAAAAAAATCGTCCAATTTCCGACA
>GL379831.1:550688-564634 GCA_000143925.2 Caenorhabditis brenneri | reverse complement strand
TACTAATAGACCGCCATCAACTAGGAAATCGGCGCGGCACTTATTCTTAGCGATCAGCAAATCTGGCCTTACCCAGAGCTATGGATCTCCGCTCTCATGGGTAATAGTCTGGAAGTCTCAAAAGAAATTTGTCTCCGCACACGCGGCTTGGAAATGGCCGGTTGGATACGGCCCATCAATAGTTTTTGGATCTTAGTTGTGCATCCCGACATCAGCTCTTATATTTAGTCGGCCCATCTGGAAAAAATATCAAAAACCTTGACAAAACCATATTATAGTTTCAGCGTGATTGGCCGATGCGCTAAAACGTCTCGCTTTGATGAAAGCGTCAACCATATACGTTTTATTTTAATCCAAACCAAAGATTAAGTAAGGATTCAAGGCGCTCGAGTGGGGAAGGAAACGAGGAGAGATTATCAATTTGATTGAATCGCAGAAGAGACGCAGAGAAATTTTCTCTGTGTCTCTTCTGCGGCCGACTGCAAAGCACGAGGTGCAATCTTCCCCCTTTTTCTATTTAGCAGCGCCTCAGGCGCAACTAGGGACATACTTGTTGGCTTGCTTGTGGGCAAAACTCTAATTTAAGCTAATTTAACCGATTTTTAACCATTTTTCGGTTCCAAAAAAACGGACCTACAGCTCAGTAAACTCAAAAATCCTCCAATTTTCAGACTGAACTGCAACTTCTTCTTGATTCCATGCTGCCCGTTCGATTTCTTCGGAAAATACAAGAATAACGGAAGTCATTTGGGACAGAAACGAATGGTTTCTCAGTACGAGCCGTTCTTCGAATGGACTGTTACTGTCGCTGAGAGACTCGGTTTCGATTGTCAATTGGATCGATTGGCCATTCCGAGTACTAAGAGAGTGAGTTTTAATCTTCTAACAAGTATCCAAGTATTACTGTAAATCTAAAATCAATGCGAATATAGTAATGCTTTATTCTAGACTCCCCATACTTGGAAAGTTTCGGCTCGGCCCAGATCGGCCCGGATGGGAATTTATGAAAAAATTTCCATCAAATTTTTTTTGTGAAACTTTTCCAAAAATGCTCAATACAAAAGTATTGAAACATCAATACTCTTCATTTCTACCCGGAATAGCTTCATAAATCACAATTTCACCCAAAAAATTGCCTATTGAAAAATCAGCTCCGAAAACCCGGGTTGATGAAATTTCTAAAACGGCCCGGCCCGTTCCAAGTATGAGATTCCCCATTCCAGTTCTGCATCATCGGACGTATCCTTCCACATGTGTCCGAATATCGCCGAAACCATTGAATTGATGACTCAGGGACAGAAATTCGTTGCAAGACCAAGAGCAATCGAAATGAACAATTGTATGAATATCCCAGTCAGCGAACGCGATCGAATGGCGAAGAAGTTGTTCGACTACGTGCTGAAGGCTTCTGATGAAGTTCGAGGGTAAGTACTGTAGAATTGCAAAGTACTATAGAATTGAAATTGGGGGTAGCGTGTTGAGCGTGTCGAAATGCGCGAATTTTTCGCAGACATCGAGAGTGCACGCGGACGGCAGAGACGCAGACAAGAACACTATGCGTCTCTACCCTTCCTCGCTACGGCCCCTCACTTTTTTTTCCTCAGCAGCCCCCCTTTTTTCTCTTTTGAGGAAAAAAGTGCGTTTTACACGCTTTTACCCATCACTAACGCTGCGTCTCACCACAAAAATTGGGCTCAAGACACAGCTAAAAAAGAGTGCTACCGTAGTGAGAATGGAAATATCTCAAATTTATCGATTTTCACTCTTCCTATCAGGGTTTTTAAAAGAAAATGAGGAACTATTCGTTGAAAGTCGATGAAAATCAATGAAACTCGATGAATTTGATACAATTTTTTCATGATATGATTTCACTTACTACGGTAGCACTAATTTGAACTGTGTCTTGAATTCCGATTTTGTGGTGTGATATCGAGGAAAGGTTAATTTTTTTGTACGTGTTTTCAAAAAGTTCCATTCGCGGGATCGGTCTTACTGTAGGGTCGCATGCCAACTGCGTGGCGACTCAGCGATACGTAGGCATTTGCCTCTGTTTGTCGGAAAATAAAGAATTAGTGCCTGAACTATTTTTGAATTGCATCGCATAGAACTTTTTCTTCGTATCATACATTATTGTAGGGTTGTTAAAAAGGTTTTTCACAGCCGCCAACGCCAATATTTTAATTGGCATTGGCGACCAACGCCAATTTCCAAATTGGTCTTGGCGGCCAACGCCAATTTAGAAATTGGTTCTGGCGACCAATCAATATTTTCAATTGGCCTTTTTTTCTAGGAATAAAATTTTCAAAACAAATTTAAGCAATGAATAATAAAACTGTGTTACTGTCGAACATTATCGAACGAAAATTACTGTTCAGTGGCAAGGTAAACTATATTTTTGGTATAATTTTGGTTTTGAAGCCAATCGCCACCCAATAGTCATTTGTCTTGTTTCATTCTTCAGATAGCAAGAATATAGTTTTAACAAAATTATTGGCGTTCGAGACCAATTTGAAGTCTTAGATTGGTCGACAAAAACCAATTTAGAGAATGTTGGTTTTTCGAACCAAAACGTGAAAAAGAATTGGCGCCAATTTATTGGTTTTGATCGCCAACAACAACCCTACAATATTGACAGAATTTGATCAAATGTTATCACTGAAAAGTGCTCTGGAAAAATGATGTGCGTTCCTTCGGCTTACCGTCGGATTTTAAAGACTCAATATAAAATTTGTAATTACTGCAGAATAGTCTTTGTGAGATGGAGCGCACAATCCAAGAACAGAAATGTCCGTACAAAAAATTCGCCGTATCGAGAGCGGAGCGCCGGCCACAACTGTGTTGAGCGTGTTGAGCGTGGCTAAATGCGGGAATTTTTCGCAGACATCGAGAGTGCATGCGGACGGCAGAGACGCAGACAAAAATACTATGCGTCTCTAGCCTTCCTCGCAGAGCTGTTAAAGGCGCAAAAAATTTTTCGGTGCGGCACGGTGCCCTGCGCGTAAAATTTTTCGCAAAAAACTACTGTAGACAGACAAAAACACTCTCTTCCCTATCGTCGCGTGACCGGGGAGCGCGTTTGCACCCGCAAAAATAGAAAGCCGTGAAATTGACGGAATCAACAATTTCTTGATAAAGTTGTGTAGAGAATTGAAAAAGGAATTTTTTAAGCTACGAACCGACAAATTCCGACAAAAAAGAGCAAAGTTATGATCAAAATAAGCTTTGAACTCAATTTTTCGATATTTTGCTATTTTTCGAGGAATTGAACCGATTCAACTTATCAGATTTGTTTTTATTTGAATTTTGAGCTTTCGATGATACTTTACTGTCAAATTGAGCTAGAAAAATAAACACTATAACTGCCTGAAGTTAACCGTTTCTGGAGTGCCAGTCAGTGTTGTCGGATTTTCTCGATTTTTTGCTTCCAAAAATTTTTTTTTGGAAATCGAGCGCCAGCAAGTTGTTAAAATTGACGAGACAAACATTTTCCGACCTTGACCATCCAGATTCATAATGTTTGAAATGAATTATTTCCAAAACAAATTTCAGTTGAAAATTCGAAAAAAATGAGGATTTTCGATGTATTTTTCGAATTCGTGGGAAAACAAAAAAAAAAACTTTGAAGAAAGTGCTGCCGACAAAAGTTTTTAAATTCTGTTGCGGTCATTTTGAGACCTCGACTGAGTGATTTCGTCAAAAACGAAGCTCTGAATAAAAATTTTAAGATGCGAATCCAGTGCCAACTTTAGTACTGAAAATTTGGTAGCATTGACTAAATATCTCCTATCTCGGTAATCTTAAGAGCTGGAGAAAAGTTATCAACTAGTAATTTGTTTGTTATAGCATTTTGAACAACTTTTTAGTTAAACATTTTTTCCTATCTAAGCCGGCTCACAAGATATGCCGCTATAATAGAGGTATTTCTTCAAGATGGTGTATCTGGAGAGCGGCACGAGATAGAAAGAAAGTTTCAACTAAAAAGTTGTAGAAAATTATCTGCTGAACAATTTATTAGTTGACAGTTTCTTGAAATTCTAACTGGCAACCAAGATACACAAGAAATAGTAAACTCTTCCCAAAAAATGTGATCGTACTTAGCTTCTTCCACTTCTTGATGACGTTTTCTTTCTGTCTAGTAATTGAATACGATCAATTTTTGAATTTACTCATATTTAAGAACGTTTTAACAGTCCTAAAGTACATGACAACAATCTAACTTGAGCTATACATAATAAAGAATATAGGGTACTTTTACTGAGCTGTAGTAACTATTTCACGGTCTCCTAGGGCAGCCACTATCGAGTAACGCGCAAGACTACTGTTCACCTCTTTCGCGCACTGTTTTACATTATCGATTTTTGGAAATACGCTGGGAATTCATAGGAAAATGCTCAAAATTAAAAATTTGAATAAAAAACATGATTGTTTTCCAATATATGATAGGTAACAACATGGAAAGCAATTATAAATTGAAAACACAGCCGAACCAGCGGCATTTGCGACGACATACAGCTGAAACTAGTTTGAAGCCAATTTCAGCTCAATCAACCGCAGACTACTGTTGAGTTGTTCGAAACAGTGTTTGAATAAATATTCAAAATCTAGAAAGCTTTCGGAAGGGTATGAAAATGTGGAATCCCCCAAAAACTGTTGTTTTTCGCCTCAAAAGTCATACTGTAGCGCCTTTTCAGAGCCTCATATCCCACAAAAATTGCAATAACTCTCTTCATTTCCATCCAATCACTTTGTTTGATAGCTTAAAATGAAGCTGAGAACCTACCTAACAAAAAATGGAAACGACTTTGGAGCGCCGAAATCTCATTTCGGCAAAATCCTAATTTTTCGGTCGATTTTTTCATTTTCAGTGCTAATTGAAAAAGGCTATTTCTCCTCGAATACTTAGTTTTGACAAATCTCTTTTCACCAATAGTTTTATTGATGCCTAATCTACAAAAAATGGAAAGAAAAATCGAATTTTGTTCGGAATGCGCCGAGATAATAAGAGATTTCTGAAAAATCAGTTGAAAATGGCACCCCTTTACTGTGCGGCGAGCGAGAGTGCGCGAGACGAAGAGTGTTAGACAGATGGTCCCTTGCGTACTTGCCGTTTAGGAGACCGTGTATTTTATTTTATTTCGGCGAATAATTTTTTTTCTATTTGGTTCTTTTTCTTTCATTTTGTTCAATCACATGTTTTTAAGAACAAAAAATGCTTTAAAAGATGTATATTCGGAGCTTTTCCTGAGATAACCAATGCGAACTGTGGCTGCCACAAAAAGGGGCGAGAGTGCGAGAGAGTGCGAGACAATAAAGGGGAAAAGCGAGAAAATTTTACGCGCAGGGCACCGTGGTGCGGGCCGAGCGGGCCGGGCCGGGGCAATTCTGGCCCGGCCCGGCCCGCGATTTCACAAGTATGCCCACAACTGGGGGGGGGGGGGCATGCACCTTTAATTGCGCTCTCTGCGTCTCTTCAGCGGCCGATTGCAAGAGTGGAGGCGCTGCCCCTTTTATGCCGCGGGCAACACGCACTAGGGACCTCCTTGCCCATAATTTTTTATTTCCTACTATCCAATATATTGCCGAACTGCGTCGACCTCGTTTCAACGTTGCACAAAGTGTTCAAAATTTGTGTTCCTAAATGTTCTTCCATTTTCTTACTTCCCTCGATGAGATGATCAAAAACATACCCCCAATGATGTCCTAGGGTCCTCATAAGTCCAAATACAGCTTAATACGACCTAAAAAAAAATTCCCCAACTCAAAAATATTTTTTGCAGGTGCACCGGTCGCATGGTGATCTCACTAACGCGTTGGAGTGATCACGAAAATGTGATAGTCGAGGAATACAGTTCGAATGCCGATATCATCGACGCCATCATGTGCTCATGCTTCATTCCATTGTACTGTGGATTCTCTCCCCCAAAGTTTCGTGGCGTTCAATACATCGATGGAGGCGTGTCAGACAATCAACCAATCTACGATGAGCACACAATTACCGTATCGCCGTTTGCCGGTGAATCGGATATCTGTCCGAATGATTGGGATAGTGGAAGCATTCTTGGCGTGGATTTCAATGGAATTTCCATCAGATTCACTGCTCGTAATATGTTCCGATTGATGGCTTGTCTCTGGCCGAGGTCGACGGAGGATTTGTCGAAAATGTGTGTGCAAGGATTTGGCGATGCGTTGAGATTCTTGACCAAACGTCGTAAGTTTTGATCTCTCAGTGTTTGCAATTGCGCTCTATTGACAATTTTTGAATTTTGAGTGAGTCTGTGAAAGTTTTACAATAGACAAGACAGACAAAACGGTCTACTTTTTCTAGTTGAGGACATCCGGACATACAAAGTCCGACAGGATTCCTATTCTTAGACATCCGGACATCACGGAAAACAGAAATTTGAGACCCAGACATCCGGACGAACAGGCTTCCAGACAGACAGAACCGCCTCATTTCGAAGCTATAGGCCTCAAAATTAATGGTTTTCTGCTTGTTGACATCCGGACAGACAGACATTTCTAACAAAAAGGAAAAAAAGTATAATTAAATTGTCAATAAAGCGCATTTTCGACCCCGCTTCTAAGCTAATTTACCGCTTCATCACTTTCTATAACCTAATTTAACGCCCTTGACCCCCTTGGCCCGCCCACTTTCCCCCTCTCAAAACGCATCATTTTCAGCTTCACCTGCCTCGTCGCCGTCTCTGAAACTGGAAACTACGGTGCCTGCCTTGCCTCCACATCCCAGGATAACCAGGAAAAAGAGATTGAAATGAGTGAGGAAGCGAAGAAAGAGATGAAAATGCTCCATGAACGGGATCGTCGTCGGAAAGAAATGAAAAAGGCCGGAAAATTGACTCCAGATACATCAGAAGCGTCTCTTCCATCGGCCGATTTGTATGATGTGGATTCCTATGAACACGTGATCAATTTCCCGAGAAAGATGGCTACCATGGAGATCTCTGCCTCTGCTGGAGTTTCGTATTCGTCACTTACACTTTGGATTTTTTCAAATCCTTTGTAGTGGTAAAGAGAACCGAGTTCTTCTTGAGAATCCATCATTCGACGCAGAACATGTACAGTGGCGGATTGAGCCAACCCTCGGATTCAAAACACTAGAACTCGTGGAAAGCCGCACTCTCAAACCGCTTTTCTGTCTTGAGCTCCATAATTATAGAGCACAAAAAGCGGAGGACGTTATGAAGGAGTTGACACTCAAACTCAGCGAAATTCGAAACGGAAGAGCCGACAAATATTGGTCTTGTAAGGATTTATTATTCAGTCTTCTAGGCTTTCATTTAAAAATCTAGGCCACCATTCGGAATTCTAGGCCATCATTTTGAATTCTAGGCCTCCATTTGGAATTCTAAGCCACTATTTGAGATTCTACGCCATCATTTCAAATTCTGGGCCATCATCTGTGTTTTCTAGGCCATTATTCAGTTTTCTAGGCTTCCATTTGAAAATCTAATCCACCATTCGAAATTCTAGGCCACGTTTTCAAGGTTCTCAGCCATTCTAGGCCTCCATTTGGAGTTCTAGGTTATTTTTTTTGAATCAAATACGCCAACATTTGGAGTTCTAGGCCATCATTTGGAGCTCTAGGCCATCATTTGAAATACTAGGCCATCATTTGAATTTTTAGGCCACTATTTTGAAAATAATTTTTCAGGTGAAAAATGAAATTTTTTAGAGAACAAAATCGAATTTTTGAGGTAAAAATTTGATTTAAAAACACAATTGTTACTCTAAGAACTCAATTTTAGGACCAATAACCTCATTAATGATTCCATATGTTTCATTATAAGCCTATTTTAACTTACTGGAAGCTTGATTTCGGTGTCAAAACTCTGTTTTACCTGAAAACCGACCTTTTGTGCGAAAAATCATACTTTTTGGTTCTGAAAACTCCCTGTTTGTCAATTTTTGCTATGAAGCCTACCAATTTTCTGCACAATTTTCAGCTGCTCTGGTTAATTTTTTGTCTAAAAACTCACCTTACTCATTACATTTCCAGATTCAAGAAGCCCAGATCCGAAAGCAATACCGACAGGTGGTCAAAACTCAGACGCGTCAATTCAAACTCTACCTGACTCAAATGGTTCAAGTCGTGCCGAAAGAGGATCAGAAGGAGTTGACATCCCGACTGAAACAGGATCAAATACAGAAAGTGGCACTCCTGGCGTCCCAATACGAATCACAGATCAAGAAAATGGTACAGGACACACAGGTGAAGCTGGAGTCGTGGCAAGAGGATGAGCAGAGGATTTTGAGTGAGAAATTGGAGAAGGAGTTGGAGGAGTTGATTGATTATCAGAAGAAGCAGAAGGCGATGTTGGATGATCAGATTAAGAAGGTACGCGTGGAAATGGATGGTTTACTAGGAGAAAATGGGATTTTAGGGTTGAAATCACTGTTTTTAAAAGAGAAGTTGGAGTTTTGACCTTTGACCTACAAATTAGGCCGAATCGACCCTGAAGTAGGCTTTAAAAGGACCTGAAAACGCTTCAAAATAGATTGAAACGGGCCAAATAAGGTTTTAAATAAGCCAAAATTAGGCTGGAACAATATCGAGTTATGCTCAAAAAAAAAGTTATGCTCAAAAAGGTCTAATTATATAAACAAAAAAGCCCAAATTCAGCTGAAGAAGAAATCTTGTATTGGGCTAAATAATACAAAATAAGGCTCCAAGTGGCCTAGATTTAGTCCCATTTGAGCTCGAAACTATGATTGAGAAGTCCCAAAATCAGGATTTGGACGAGACCCAAATTTAGGCTGAAAACGACCTAAAGTTAGGTTCCTATAGGTACGAAAAGGCTCGAAATAAGACTAAAACGGGGCAAAAATTAGGTTTTCAATAAGCCAAAATTAGTCTGAAACAATCCAAAATTATGCGCAAAAAGATCCAATTTTATTAACAAACTTAGCTGAAAAAATACATGTTGGGCTGAAAGAGGTCTGAAATTATGTATGGCGATCCCTAAACCAGTTCCGCAACTTTACTTCTTCCAGCGTCTTCGAAGTCGAAACATGTCGAAAAACGCGTTCGATACGGAGGTGAAATCAGTCAAAGCTGCCTTGAATCGAGTGAAAGATGCTCGTGAGAATGAGTTTGAGGACAGGTTACGAGTGGAATTGGAAGAGGAAATCGTCAGATATCGAAGGCAGCAGCTGAATAATCTGCATGCGTTGGAGGAGAGACTGGATGATGAGGTGGGTACAAGGCTACAAACCATACTTGGAAAATTTCGGCCCGGTCGGCCCGGATGCAGATTTTGAAAAAAATTCACCAATTTTTTTTTGCAAAACTTTTCCAAAAATGTTCAACTTTCATACAAAAGTATCAAAAACATCAATATTCTTCATTTCAATCCGAAATAGCATCATATAACACCATTTTACTCTAAAAATCGCCTATTGAAAAATCAGCTCTGAAAATCCGGGCCGACCGGGCCGATGAAAATTCTCAAACGGCCCGGCCCGTTCCAAGTATGCTACAAACTAAAAATACTCGGGTTCCAAGTTATGGTTCCAATCAGAGCGATTTATCAGAGTTAGAGCTCCAAACTACAGAATACTGGCGCACAAACTACAAATACTACAAACTACAATCACCTTTTCCAGGACGTGAACGTACAAGAACGCCAAATGGACACGCGTCACGGACTCCTCTCGAAGCAGCACGAAATGACACAAGACCTGGAAATTCAACACCTCAATGAGCATCATCTGATGAAGCGACGACATCTGGAGACGCAACACGAAGCCGAATCGGCCAGTCAGAATGAGTATACGACACGACAGCAGGATGAGTTGAGGAAGAAACACGCGATGCAGTCAAGGCAACAGCCTAGGGAGTTAAAGGTGTGTAAAGTTGAAGGAGATAGTGGAGGCAAGTACTCAACTGCTATTTCTCAACTGCTATAGCCGTAGTAGTTGAGCCATCAAAAGTGACGAAAATAGCAGTTGAACCATAGCAGAAGAGCCAAATATATAGCAGTTGATCACCATCATAGCAGTTGAGTATTTGCCTGTAAAATGAACCGAAAATGGTTAAAAATGACCCAAAGCATAGGGTTTTTGGAGGAATTTCCTCTAAAGTCGTTCTAGTTTTTACCTGAAAACCGATTTTTTTATTTTTCGGTCCTAGAACCTTACTTTTTGTCAATTTTTCAAGCTGTGTTAGTCAATTTTCTGTCTAAAAACTCACCTTACTCATTACATTTCCAGATCCAAGGAGCCCAGATCCGAAAGCAATACCGACAGGTGGTCAAAACTCAGACGCGTCAATTCAAACTCTACCTGACTCAAATGGTTCAAGTCGTGCCGAAAGAGGATCAGAAGGAGTTGACATCCCGACTGAAACAGGATCAAATACAGAAAGTGGCACTCCTGGCGTCCCAATACGAATCACAGATCAAGAAAATGGTACAGGACACACAGGTGAAGCTGGAGTCGTGGCAAGAGGATGAGCAGAGGATTTTGAGTGAGAAATTGGAGAAGGAGTTGGAGGAGTTGATTGATTATCAGAAGAAGCAGAAGGCGATGTTGGATGATCAGATTAAGAAGGTACGCGTGGAAATGGATGGTTTACTAGGAGAAAATAGGATTTTAGGGTTGAAATCAATGTTTTTAAAAGAGAAATTGGGGTTTTGACCTTAAATTCAGGGTTTTCTAACCGAAAACTACGAGTATCCGCTGTAAATTAGGGTTATTTTGAGCTTGAATTTAGGAGGGGTTTCCACTCCAAGTTGCATTTGAATTTGAAAAGTTTGAGCCCAGGAATCTGGAATTTACATTAAAAATTAGAGTTTTCGGACCAAGTAGATCCTTTCTTTCTCCCCGAAAATGTGGGGTCAGCGCGAGGTTTCCGACTACGAACAGAAGCGGAAATGTGCTGAAAAATATCAATTTTAGCCTAAAATTAGGGTATTTTTCGGACAAAAATTAGGTTTTTTGACTACAAAGACTACAAAATTTACAATTCTTCATTTCCCTTTTTTTCAGGAACGAATAAGTCTCGAGGAGCGAATCGGTGCACGACGAGCCCTTCTGGAGCAGAAGATCCTCGAGGAGCGGGAACAAATGTCTGAGATGCGTCGAATGAAGAAGGATCAAATCCGTGATCGACACAGTCAGGAGAGGCATCGATTGGAGAATCATTTCGTTCGAACCGGATCAACGAGTGGGCGGAGTCAAGGGCCCGGGGGTGCGGCAGTAGTCACGAGCTCTTCGATTCAATTGGCCATGTAGTTCTTGTAGATTAGGTTTTGTAGTTTGATCCCTAGGCTACAAACTACAATGTCTAGTTTTTATAGTTTGTAGTTTCCTGTTTACACTACAAACTACTTTTTCCGTTTCGGGTTCAGGTACCTGAGCTACAAACTGTACTTGTAGTTTGTAGTCTGGTATCTAGACTACAAGCTTAGCTCATAGGCTACAAACTACAATTTCTAGTTTCTTGTAGTTTGTAGTTTCCTGTTTACACTACAAACTACTTTTTCCGTTTCGGGTTCAGGTACCTGAGCTACAAACTGTACTTGTAGTTTGTAGTCTGGTATCTAGACTACAAGCTTAGCTCATAGGCTACAAACTACAATTTCTAGTTTCTTGTAGTTTGTAGTTTCCTGTTTACACTACAAACTACTTTTTCCGTTTCGGGTTCAGGTACCTGAGCTACAAACTGTACTTGTAGTTTGTAGTCTGGTATCTAGACTACAAGCTTAGCTCATAGGCTACAAACTACAATTTCTAGTTTCTTGTAGTTTGTAGTTTGACATCCCCCCTAACTACAAACTACACACATTCTGATGATTTTATTTCCCGGGTCCATCTTCCTTTCTTTCTGAATTTTTTTGTCGATTTTTTCCCCAATAAAAATCAAAATATCTTCAACTTCCCCATTCCAAATACGGTTTCTCTGTAATTCGTTTTTTGTTTTTTTCCTGTTTTAATCCATGTCTTTTTTTATCGACTTTCTGTGATAGACAACATTTTTTCTGGCGAAATTCCCACTCCCCTTGAAAACGGCTATTTTTCAGTGATTTTTTGAAGGATTTTTGGGTTTTTTTGGAGCTGCTTAGCGTTTTTAGCTCGGAAAACTGAAAATCTGGATTTTCAGACCTAAGCCCCACCCCTTTTCCTCTGAAAATATCACTTTTCGTGCAATATTCTCTTCTGTAACCCCACCCATCCTCCCCTTCTTTCGGTGCTCTTCCCCCATGTTTTAGTCCTTTCTTAGTCCAAGCCCCGCCCCTTCATATCTGAATTTCATGTCCCCGCCCCTTTTACTTCTTCCTCCCTAATTATACTTATCATTTATTATTATTTCTTTTAAAATAAGAATAAAAAAATTTAATATTTTTTTGAACATAGAACAGACATTCGGAAAACCCTAGTAACCTCGAAAAAAAAAGTTTTATTTTTTCCCCAAAAACAAAAAAAAACAGTTATTCCCGTCCATCGATTACGTAACGGATTACCTAAAGGGGGGATTAGTGGAGGGTTAATCTCGACACAAACAACATGTTACCTTTTTTCAGTTTTTTTTTCACATTGTTTCAGAAATAATGTTCGTTATGTTCACTTGTCAGTTATAGCTTTTTTCAGTATCTGGGTCCCTAGTTCCGCTCAGTTTCAGCACCCCGGGACGGCATAATTCGGCTGCGAGACATTTCGAAACTCGACATCTCGAAACCGTTGAAAACTAGGCTTGGGCTTCAAACTTTTTGACTCGATTTTAATCGATTTTCTGGAAAACTAGAACAAAAAAATATTTCAAACTTTTTTGGAAAAAAAATTTTTTCGAAAAAAAAAGTTTGAAATTTTATTTTGTTCTAATTTTCCAGAAAATCTATTGAAATTGATTCGAAAAAATTTGAACATTTCAAGCCTAATCAACGGTTTCGAAATGTCGCGGAGTCCATAATTTAGAGCAGTAGCTTGGGTTCGAATAAAAGGGGCGTGGCTTCCTGGAAAAGGGGCGGAGCCAAGAACTGAAGAGCGTTCAGGGGATCCAATATAACTAATGCACCATTAATCATCCAATAATAATTTTCCAACTTTTTGGTGTTGCTCAGTTTTACGAAATACCTTATTTCTGCTAGATTGGTGCTGCTTAGCTTCCAACCTTGTCTACTTATACCGTTACCACTTATTCCTTACCTCCCTCTAATTAGGTCATATAAACCAATTTTTGTCACTTATATCTAGTGATGCAGAAGAAGAGGAGGGATGGGTTTCGGTTGAGTGGTGGTGTCACTTTACTTGTTAATTATTGTGATGGTTATATGTTTTCTTATTGCCATTTGATTTCAGGCTGATTAGGGTTAGGCGCTGCTTATTTTTTGGAGCTGCTTAACTACAGCTGTTCATAAAGTCGTGATCTATTTCTGTTGCTCAAAGATCATTCTATATCATTATGCGTTTCCAAGCAGCTACCTGTTGAGTTTGTTACATTTCGAAAGTTCCAGGCGCTGCTTAGCTTTCTCTCAAAGATGCTTAGCTTTTAGGCGCTGCTTACTCCCAAAAGCTGCTTAGCTCCTTGGCGCTGCTAAAAGACCTCCCATATTACCACCCTTCTCATTCTCTTAAAGTAGGAGTGCACTCATTTGAGACTCGATCGGATCTTATAGAGGACATTCCAACTAAGCATGAATCGACAATAAAATTTCATAAAAATCTCTAAATTCGTCAGAATTCGTCTTCAAACTTTTTTACTTGCATGCGTTCTAACCTATATAAAAATGTTCGCCTATTTTTGCTGATTCCGAAAAGTATTATTACATGTGTGAAATAATTTTTTAAACCGTCTTTATTCCACTTTTTTTAAAAATCAAATTTTAATTTTCCCTCCTATTTACAGTGGCCGCGACCTAGAAATTTGAGTCTAGAACACGCGATTTTAATAGACGCAGACACATTTCGAATTTCTAGAAAGAGAGTTT
>GL379831.1:536291-550678 GCA_000143925.2 Caenorhabditis brenneri | reverse complement strand
TTTTTTTGGCTTGAAAAAACACTGGAAAATGGTCTCAGTTAATTTGAAAAACTGGTCTGCGGAGCGCATTTTCTGATTTTCAATTGCAGGGGGGGGGCGCCTCATTTTTTTTCCAGCAAATTCGGGTCGCTCTAGTCCCAATCGGCAGCGATTTGTCGTGTCTCCAAGTTCAAGCCAGCTTGTATCGTCAATCAAATTTCAGCACCTTCTCGAGTTTCGTCCCATTTGGTCGATCTCCTTTTACACTCGCTTGTGTCCTTTTTCATATAAAATTGTTCGGCTTATTTGCCTGATTTCGTTCAGAAGACCTTATTGGGGAAAAAGATTTTCAGATCCTTCCGCCCCCCCCATTTTGGATTTTTTTATTGAAAATCCGTCCAAATCTCCTCTATTTCCCCTCAAAAAAACATTCCCCCGTACAAAATTCTAAAAGAGTCGGAGTCTCATTTCGAATTTTCTAGAAAGAGAGTTTTTCTAGGTCGCGGCCACTGTAAATAGGAGGGAAAATTAAAATTTGATTTTTAAAAAAAGTGGAATAAAGACGGTTTAAAAAATTATTTCACACATGTAATAATACTTTTCGGAATCAGCAAAAATAGGCGAACATTTTTATATAGGTTAGAACGCATGCAAGTAAAAAAGTTTGAAGACGAATTCTGACGAATTTAGAGATTTTTATGAAATTTTATTGTCGATTCATGCTTAGTTGGAATGTCCTCTATAAGATCCGATCGAGTCTCAAATGAGTGCACTCCTACTTTAAAGGTGGTAGAACATGAAAAAAAATAATTTTTCTAAAATTTCAAAATTAGATACCTCTGGTGGGTTCGAACTCAGGGCCAGCCTGGCTCATCACCAAACACGCTACCGGCTGCGCTATGCGACCGGAAAACGACCAGGTTTGCCTATAAGTACCGGCAGAGAAAAAAAGTCCCCGAAAAGTCCCCGTAGACTTTCATGTTCCACCACCTTTAACCTTGAATATCCACTTGAAGTAAGGGTGGGCAAGGAATTCAAATATGAGTAGTAGTACTATCGGTGCGAGGTAAACACAATATTTGCATAGTTTATACCACCCCAACAAGACTTTCCATGACCCCGTTGTGCATGAATTCGGTTGTCTTAGCTTTGAACTTTTTTTTGGGTCAGGATTTTTGGTTTTTTTTTTTGCTAGTTTAGCAGAATTTTTAGCAGTTTTTACCTAATTTTGGCTAGATTTTTGGTATAGTTTGAGATAATGTGGTGGTGGTCTTAGCTGTCTCAAAATTCAAGTTTTCAAAATTTTTGGCGGGAATTCAAAATTTCGAAATTTTTGGCGGGAATTCAATTTTTCAAAATTGTTGGCGCGAATTCAAATTTCCAAATTTTTGGCTGGAATTCAAATTTTCAAATTTTTTGGCGGGAATTCAAAATTTCAAAAATTTTGGGAGGAGTTCAAATTTTCGAAAATTTTGGCGGGAATTCAAATTTTCAAAATTTTTGGTCAGTAATGTCTAGATTTTATTCGAATTTGGCCGAGTTTTCAGCACCTAATTTTGGGTACATTTTAGTGTGATTTGAATCCATGTGGTGGTCAGGGCTGTGCGAAAAAATTTCCGAACATTTTTTTTCGAATTTTCCAGAACGAAAAAATGGAAAATGATTTTTCGAAACTTTTGGTTTTTTTCAGGAAAAATGAATAAAAGGGCGGTAAAACACAAAAATTTACAACTAAAAACCGTTTTTTTTCGACATTTTTGTTCGGTATTTCCTAAAAAATGACCGAAAAATGACCGAACAAACCGAAAAAAATTGTTTTTCGAAAGTTTTTGGCACAGCTCTGGTGGTAGTCATAGCAGTCCCAAAAATCATGAGCAGCGCCAGGGAACTGCCTAAACACTTGCAAAAAAATCCGAAAACTTTCTTCCATGTTCCAATTATCCCCCTCCCCTCCTTAGAAAGTTACTAGCCGGATTTCTCGGAATGAAGCAAAAAAAAAAACGTCTTCTTCACTTTCCAATCCAACGAATTACGAATACTTTGTACATATAAATTTCTTCCTTTTTCCAATCCATTTAACTCCTTCTTCTTCTTCTTGTTAGCCTAGTCTAGCCCCTCATTCAATACAATATATAGTCTATTTGACTTCTTGTTAGAGAAGGAATTTGTATTCTTTTGGGAAGGTCAGACAAGATTTTTTATTATAGGCTGCTATGGGATTTTTGGTTTTTTTTTCATAAAAACGATAAAAATTGGTGGCCTAACTTTTCAAATTTGAAGTTTCTAAAATAAAATTGGTGGCCTAACTTTTCAAATTTGAAGTTTCTTTTTGAAGAGTTCACCATGTTATTCTGAGCGCAATTTTCCTTCACTAAATTGAGCATAACTCGGCCCAAAATCAATAGTTATCAATTCTGTAAACGACATTGTATTCAAAATAAAATTGCACACCTTTTGATGTTACTTGCGACTCAGTGGCCTAGAAACCCATATTTTGGAAAACTCGGCCACTATTGCTCAAATAGCAATAAAAATGTGCGCAATTTCAGTCTGAGAACAATGGTTTTTACAGAATTGATAAATATTGGTTTTGAGCCGAGTTATAAGCGAATTACTGAAAATTTTTATTCTGAGCAATCCACTAAATTGAGCATAACTCGGCTCAAAATCATATTTTTTCAATTCTGTAAAAACCATTGTGTTTAAAATAAAATTGCGCACACATTGATGTTACTTGCGACTTGGTGGCCTAGAAACCCAACATTTGGGAAAGTTAGGCCATCATTGCCCAAATATCATCAAAATGTTTAAAATGTTATTCTGAGCACAAAAGTTTTTATAGAATTGAAAAATATCTATTTTGAGCCGAGTTATACGCGAATTACTCGAAATTTTTGTACTTGCAGCTTCCAAAGCTTTCAGGCTCTATATCTCCGTTGCCATTAGAGCTACAAAAAAATTGTCAACTAACAAAATTTGTCAAATTTAATTCTGAGCAATACTCTAGTTGACAATTTTTTGATAGTTCCATTCCTAACCTCTTATTTTCCAGGTGACCCGTCATGATATCCCTTCTGCGTCTTCCATTCTTCGCGCGTGAATCCATATTCCACAATATGGAATTTGATGAGCTCCTCCTTCTATCCCTGACTTTCCGAAGAGTTTATAAAGTGATTCGATATCTTCGAATAAAATCATTCGACGTCTTTTTCGAAATTCGTGGAAATGAGGGCAGACCCAATCCGACCTTTTTCAAAGAATCAGAGGGAGAAAAGAAGTCGCTGAGACTAGTGGTCAGTTATTGTTGTGAGGCGAAAAAATCGATGGAGGAAAAAGAGACGAGAGATGCAGAAAATATCAAAATTGGACGATTTGAAGCATTAAAAAAAACTCGTTTGGAATCCTAGCTGGCATGGGCGAAGGGTGTGACTTCCTGCAACCGCAACAGTTCATTTAGTGAACTCTTGTATACACGCGCGGCAGTAGAAAAAACGAATTTAAATGTCTGAAAAAGCGTTTTTAAATGCAATTGGAGTGAAAATTATTTTAAAAAGCACGTCTAGTTTGTGTTCTTTTTAACGCGTCGCGTGTCGCGCTCGCGTATGCAAGAGTTCGCTAAGTGAACTGTTGCATGTAACTTTGTCGCACCCTCGCCCATCACTGAATCCTAGGCCAGAATCTAGAATTCTAGGCCACCTTTTCAAGGCTCTCAGCCATTCTGGGCCACCATTAGGAAATCTAGGTCGCCATTTTGAAGTTCTGGGCCATCATTTGAAGTTCTAGGTCATCATTTGGAATTCCTGGCTGTCCAATTGGAATCTTAGGCCATCATTTTAAATTCTAGGCCAGCATTAAGAAATCTGGGCCACCATATGAAATGTGGTTTTTTTCAAATTTCAATGCTTTTCAGGCTAATGTGCCGCCCTTGCGAAAATGATTTTTTCAGTGTTTCCAACCAAAAAATAACATGTAGCATGCATTTCGTAAATGTTTATCTATTTTTTGACGAGAAAATAACAATAAATTCACCATTATATATTTGTAATTTAATGGTTTTTATTCCAGCACCCGCAACTTCAGCCCGACTCCAACTTCGATAAAAGAGAATGGATTAATGAAACCTCCGCAGAGCACAGAAAAACCGCCGAGGAAGCTAAAAGGTAATAATTTTAAAAAAATGAATTTTTAAACTAATAAATCTCTCAGTTTTTGAATCCACTGATAACTTCTCGTCCTCTTCGACTCCACAAAGATCGAAACGATTCAGTTCTCACATGGCCTCACTTGCGATATCAGCATGTTTCACTGAGGAGGATATTGTTTCGGTGCCAATGATGCCAATTCAAACTACTCCAGATACAGGAACTCAACCAAAACGAGCAAAAGTGTATTTTTAATTTTTTTTCTGATGACTTTCATTTATTTTGCAGCGCGATTACAACGACTCGATCGACTGATGTTTCCGGTTTATTAACGAATGAATCTCTTATGGATACTTCTCCCAGAATTCAGATAACACTCGAATTAACGATAATGTATCGAACGTAAAATGCATTGGCATTTCGTGTAAAAGGATGTGATTTAATCGAAGTTATTGGTGATGGTCTTCCACCGTTGGCACCCAATTCGAGCAGTAATCCTTCTTCCGGGACTAATAACAACATAGAGAAGCAACTCAATCGAATAATGAAAACGGAAAGAATAAGTATGATAAATTTGATTAGTTTTTTAAAAATTAGGTATTGATTTCAGGCTATCAAGTTCCGCAAGCTCAAACGGTCGAAATGGACGTGGCGGATCAATGGTGAAGGATGGAAAATCGGAAATTTGCTCAAGTTTTTCCTGGTTAGTTTTTTTTCTTTGTTGAAATCTCATTTTTCACTAACTAAATTTACCCACCGGTTCACTGATCACTTTTCTTCAACTTAAAGCACTATCCTCACTCGCACCACTTTTGTCAATGGACGTTTCGATATTATTACACTCAATTTTTCCATTTTATTAAAAGCTCTGTTTGAAGTAAATTAGAAACAATACAACATATAGATATAACAGATGAAATGAAGAACAATATAGTGTGAATGGCTTACAGCCTTAATTTAAGGAAATGAAAACAATTTCTATTTTAGATCTCATCGTCTCTTGCGTTTTCAATCAGAACTCGATGAACAATATCCTCCGAGAGCTCCGTTTATGCTTCAAATGTTCCCTCGTCTTCCCACCTATTATCAATTTCGTTTGAGTCATTCGAATCTGAGATGTTCGTAAGCAGTTCTCAGTTTTTCACCACTGGGTTTCTATTTTCCGTAAAATTTCTATTTACCAACTGTATTATACAAAAATATGCTCATAAAACTTGTTTATTTATCTTCAAACTAGTCTGAATTTGAATTACTAAAATTTTCATGAAATATTATTTTCATTCTCCATTAGCCGTTGACTTCATTTCTTCAAAACTACAAATCTTGGGAATTAATCTGCAAGAATTAGGTGAATCGTTTTAGTTTTTATCAACAACAAAAAAATTCACAGGAAGAACCTAAGGGGGCGCACTTGCAACTTAAAATTTGAAGCGCTGTATCTCGGTTCATAGAAGAGATATCTGAAAGTCGTCAACCAAAGAAATACTCTACATTTGAATCTGAGCAATTTCTCTACGAGCCGAGACTTCAAGTTGCAAGTACGCCCCATCGTTAATTGCTTCATATCTCGGCTCCCAGGAAAGATACAAAAAAGTCATCGACTAACAATATGTGCCAGTTTTTATTCTGAGCATTTCTCTAGTTGACACTTTCCCCCTATCTCCACTCCGAAACGCCCATTTTTTCCAAATGAAAGGCTGCCGGGAAGAGTACCGAAAACATTTTTCGGTTTTTATGTGTCGAGAAAAGAGGATTTGGAAGAGTATTCGAAGAATATGGCATGGGATGATTATTAACAAGTTGTCGTAGGATATGATGCATCCAGTCTGCGAACACTGTCACGTCAGATTGCGGACATTATTAATAATAATTTTCTGATTTTTTTTCTATTTTCAAGAACTGTTTTTAATAAATTTTATATGGAGTTTCAGGCCATCATTTGAAATTTTAGGCCATCATTCAAATTTCTAGGCCAAACTTTTTTTTTTTGGAATGCCACCTTTTCTAACTTCTCAGCCACTATTTGAAATTCTAGACCGTCATTTGAAATACTAGGCCATCATTTGAAGTTCTAGACCACCATTCTAAAGTTATAGGCTGCCGTTTCAAAATTCTAGACGTTTTTTGAATTCTAAGCCACCATATGGAGTTCTAGGCCCTTATTGAAAATTCTGGGTCACTTTTAGGAGGCTTTCTGGCTAATTGGCGAGAATCAGTTGGCACACTATTTGGTTTTTCTGGTTGACATTTTGCATGGATATGACCTATGGCCGCTTAGTACAAAACACAGACTTAGATTATTCTCCGCCCCTTTCCTACTGTAGCAGAGCACGAAACAGTAAAGAATTAAAAACATTTTCCTGAAAAATATTTTGACCGATTTCGGTCGGGAATGGTTTTAAAGGAGGTGGGAACTCAAAAAAACATTTTTTTCTGAAATTACAAAAATAAATACCTCTAGTGGGTTCGAACCCAGGGTCGGTCCGACAGATCACCGAAATCGCTACCGACTGCGCTATAAGGCCGAGAAAGCGCGCCGACCCTCCTTGCCTATATGAGACTGCGCCCTTTTTTTCCCCTTAAAATTCCCCTACGTATGAGAGTTCCCACCCCCTTTAAGACAAGTTCTCTGAGAAAATCGAGGAAGCCTCACTTGGCTTATGTACAGAAGTTTCAAACTGGTCCAAGTGTACTGATATTTTTGTGTGTGGTACCCCAACACTACTTATACTTATGCCAAATAATTTATTAGACTCCACCCCCTTTCAGATGGCGAACCGAGATCATAGGTCCAACAAATTAAGGTTCGACCCAGAAACCTGTTTATGAATTTTCAGAGTGATGCCACATGGTTCCAAAGGGAGGAGGGAGTCAAAAATTAAATTTTTTCTCGTTTTTCAATCTGGTTTCACTGTTTTCTCTGTTTATTCTTTGTTTTGAAACACAAAAAAAACGGTATGCATAAGTAGAATTATACTATATTAAAGGTGGTGGAACATGAAAGTCTGGGGGGACTTTTTTTCTCCCCCGGCATTTATAGGCTAACCTGGTCGTTGTGCTTTTTTGGCCGGTTAGCGCAGCCGGTGGCGCATTTGGTGATGCGCCAGTCTGACCCTGAGTTCGAACCCACCAGAGGTATCTACTGTAATTTCAGAAAATTGTTCTTTTCATGTTTTACCAAATTCAACATCGAATGCGTTGAATGCCATCCACAATATCAGCACACTTTCAATAATTTCAGAGATATGTTAGTCACTAGTTCCTTCTAAGATCCATGCGCCTTTAAGATTAAAAATGGAGCATTCCCGAACCCAGCCATGATTATACTCATTTGAACCGTCTTGATGCGCTGGTTCGATTGATATAGTTTTCATAAATCCCAGATAGAAGCTAACATCGCTACGGTCTAGAGAAGTGATTGAACAATTTGTCTCTTCTCACCTGTAATCCATCTTAATTGACCTCATCAAGTTGTCAGTTGTCTTGTGTGGTCCTCAAGTAGACAGTCCCCTCTCATACTCTTCATTGGTGACCCCCATTTATCGATTTCCCATCTTCAGCAGACATCCTCATTCTTCTACTTTACAACGTCCCAAAATTGAGTCTAAAACTCTTTGGAAATGGTTGATGAGCCAACATTTCCCCTATATCGGTTGCCGTATGTCGCCCTAAAAGTTGCATTTGACAATTCGCATCCCCATGATATGTAAGTTTGGTTTTTGAAATAAAAAAAATATTGAATTTCCAGATTACGCCTCTCGATGGTCTCCAAAAAATCGTATTCTATCTGCAAAGTATTCAGAAAAAAAGTCGGAAATTTGAATGTTCGTTTCGATTGTTTAAGCGATATATGCAGTGACTGGATGTACACTATTTTCCGTGTTAAAAACTCTTCAGAAGTGTCGCCATTTGATTCGAAACTCGAATCACTTATAGTCAAAGATAGAGTATTCAAAGTTAAAATGGATGAATGTATCCATACTCTGAATTTTTATTGTGATGACAGATTGGCTTGTTTAACCACTCTCTATGAATATCTCACTGATTTTTATGAGGTGCCTGTTCACGAAGTAGAACTTAGCGGTGATTCGATGAGGGCTCTTAATGGAGTGCTGGCTCAACAACAGACATTAGCCAACTGCTTTCTTGGTTGCTCGAAAATCGGAGATGAAGAGGTCAGATGGTTCTTGGATCGTATTGAGAATCGAGTAACACAGTGCTTGGCTTTGGATGTGAAGACCAGCGATACGTTCCGTTTGAATTTAAGGTTAGTATGCGCCTTTAAAGTAAATGAAAAATGGAATTTGCAGACAGCCTATAAAAACGACGAGGATTTATTTCGGCAGAAGGCACACACTATCCTTCGATAACTTCAATGAGTTGAACTGTTCGGGATTGCAAGCGGAAAAGACGAGTTTAACGTGCGAAAATCTGAACTCGTACCTGAAGAGTTGGATAAATGGAGGAGGGAATCCAAATCTCGGATATTTGGAATTGAAGCTCAACTCGATCGAAGTGAACACAGTCTTGAATGGCATAGAATTCGTTCATAGACATCATCAGAACAACGTTGCTTTTTAGTAAGTTGAAACATGAAACCAAAATATTTCCAATTAAGTCGTTAGCTACATTTTTGAAATTATTTTAGAATCTGGTCAGTAAGACGATTCAAAAAATATAATCATGACTGTGTTCGGAAATATTAACTCTATGACCTTAAAGGTGCATGTCTCATTGAAGAAACTATAGTCTGCTGCATATCTCTCAATTTCCATCTGAGATTCTTGAAAATTGTACGAATCAAATCAAGACAGTTTCGAATTTTTCTCTAGATGTGCTAAACTCCAAAAATGATCAAAATGAGTTAAAAGGTGCATTGAGATTCCCTATAGCAGAATGACACAATTTGTATTTTTTCTCACAAATTTAAGTTCAAAGCAGCTGGATCGATTTTAAATCTCTAAGTTGGATAAATTTGCAGTGTTACGTATTGGTTTTCGTGGGAATTCAATGAAAGTTATGAGATCAAGAGAAACGACGGCACAATTGCATCAATTGTTATGCAGAATGGAGTGAACACCGTCTTCAAATTGGGTGTATGGCCAGATCTTCGTGGAAATGTATATCCCGAAGTGGAGTAATCTTTGCAATGGTTGTGGTTCAATCAACCGTTTTTTATAATACTCTCTGTCCTTTTTTGGCTTGTTTTCTGCATTCAGTATGTCACTCTAATCGTACCCTTAATCCTCATTGTGCTCTATGTACAACCTAATGTCCCTCTTATTTTCAAATTCACAGAGGAAATTCCGGAATCTATTCTCGAAAGTTGCTGGCTTTCAAACAAGCTTAAGCGGAGTTTCCAAAAAAAAATTGCATTTGTGTTCCTGTTTTTATTCGATTACAATAAATGTTACAATAACTGTATACACCGGGGGGAGAAAAAGAAACGGCAAATTTGCCTACAATGGAGCGAATAGGAGGTAATACTATAGTGAGAAATGAAGAAAAAGGAGTTAGAACCTTTGAAACTACACAGGAGGAGATTATTGAATTCACCGGGACGAAGGAAAACGGGGCGATGGCACGTAATGGTATTCCAAATAGGAACCGTACCGAAAAAGAAGTCTTTGACATGGGGATTAATTGTTACAAGCAGGGTGTACTCCCGGGAACCTAATTCCCGGAAAAACGGGAAAATTTTCCCGTTCCCGTCCCGGGATTCCTCAATCTTCATTCCCGGGAATCCCGGAATCCCGGGAGTCCCGTTGATTCCCGGGATTCCCGTGAAGACTGAACATTTTAAAAGCAGATAACTAGGCCTAAATCAGTCCAAAATCGGCATGTTTGGACTAAAAAGGCCCGAATCGGCCCAAATCGGCCTGTTTGGTCTAAATAGGCCTAAATCGGACCGAATCGGCCTGTTTGGTCTAAATAGGCCTAAATCGGACCGAATCGGCCTGTTTGGTCTAAATAGGCCTAAATCGGACCGAATCTATTTGTTTGGTCTGAATCAGCCTGAATTAGCCCAAATCGGCCCGTCTGGTCCGAATAGGCCCGATCAGGCCTGAATTGGTCCGAACCGGTCTGCATGATCAGATACACGTAAAAAGTTACGGAAATCTGCCAAACAGGCTAATTTAGACCATATTAGACAGAATCAGGCCTATTTACACCAAACAGACCGATTCGGGCCGATTCAGGCTTATTTACACCAAACAGGCCGATTCAGGCCTGTTTAGTCCAAACAGGCCGATTCGGTCTGAATCGAGCTGAACCAGGCTGAAAAGGCCGATGTGGACCGAATCTGAGTCTCAGTCCTCACGGGATTCCCGGGAATCAACGGGATAAGCCTTTGATTTAAGCGTGAATTTGCCCCCCGTCCCCGCCCGTTCCCCCGCCCGCCCTTCGCCCTACCCGCAGTTTGCCCAGTAGGACGGTCACGCCAATAATCTAGAGTTTATTTTTTCAAAAATTGAATAACGTCAGCCAAATTTTAATTGTTTAATCAATTAATCGTGACCTGTGGGGAGGACGGGGAACGAACGGGGAAAACGGGCAAAGCGGGCAAACTTTCCCCTATTTTTCAACCCCCCACATCAAAGGCTTACAACGGGACTCCCGAAATTCCCGGGCTTCCCGGGAATGGAAAATTCTCGTTCCCGGGTTCCCGGGATTCCCGGGAATTCAAAAAACGGGAAATTCCCGGGATTCCCGGGAATGATGCTCCCGGGAGTACACACTGGTTACAAGGTTCAAGGGGCGGCGGGAAGAAAATGAAAACCTGACGTGAGATTCAAGGTTCGGAAAATACGAGGAGCTACTCAAAAAATTGAAAAAAGTTGAAGTTGGGCTTTTAGCCTACGGTGACGCAAGGAGAACATGTCTAGATGAGCGAGCCGGTCAGGGTAGAAAGTATAAGAGATGTTGCAGCACTGGAAGGACTTCTTAGTGAAAAATCGGAGAGGAGATTCAAGTCTGAGAGAAAGTTTGGAAGAAGAAGGAGGATACTAAACAATGGAGCAATATTCGATTATTGGAAGAACATAACATTTGAACGGGGTAAACATAAAATTGTGGTGAAGAGGATTTGAAAGATTTGAGGAGCTGTTTAGACCTCAGAAGGGCAAAGGTAACAGTTTTATTGATATGGGAGGAGAGCCGGAAAAAAACAAAAAAAAAACATTTTATTTTTTTTTGTTCGAACTTGTTGTCATTATTGGTTTACAGATAAATTTGTTGAATTTATTTAAAAAAAAAATTCAAAAATTTGAAAAAAAAAGTTTTCCCTCCAAAAGACGGGCCGAAACGGGACGGGCCGGGCCGAGCGTTTCAAAAAAAAAGTTCGGCCCGGCCCTTTGCAAGTATGCAAAAAAACAGAGAATATAATGCAAAGAACGGTTACATCAACCACAACACGGTCTCCCAGGACGGAAATAAGAACGCGATGAGTTGGAATCTTTAGAATGTCAAAAAATAATGTTAATTATTGCGTGTTCAATTGTTGCACTGCAAATGCAAAAAAGGTTTTTTAATTTTAAAATTCGGGTTTCAGTTCAAATATCAATCACGCGAAATAGAGATATTATTGTTTGACCTTACAACTCATCACGTTTTCATTTCCTTACTGGGAGATCGCACACAATCAAAGGCAGAATCACTCCAATTCGGGATATACACTTCCATAAAGATCTGGCCAGACACACAATTTGAATTCGGCATTCACTCCATTCTCCATAACAATTGATGCAATTGTGCCGTCGTTTCTCTTGATCTCATAACTTTCATTGAATTCCCACGGAAAAACACTTGTAGGACTGCAAAGAGATTTATAATCGATTCAGCAGCTTTAAATATAAATTTGTGAGAAAAAAGACAACTTGTGCCATTCTGCTATAGGGAATCTCGATGCGCCTTCAAACTCATTTTGATCAGTTTTGAAATTTAGCACGTTTAGAGAAAAAATTCGGAATTCGGACATTGAGACGGTTCGACTAAGTATAACCATGACTAGGTTCGGAAATGTTTTATTTGTGACCTTGTTTTAACTTACTGAAATTCAACGTTGTTCTGATGACGTCTATGAATGAATTCTATGTCATTCAAGACTGTATCCACATTGATCGAGTTGAGCATCAACTCTAAATATCCAAGATTTGGATATCCTCCTCCGTTTAGCCATTTCTTCAGAAACGAATTCAGATTTTCGCATGTTAAACTCGTTTTTTTAGCGACCAATCCCCGAGAGTTCAACTCATTGAAGTTATCGAAGGATAGTGTGTGCCAACTCCCGAAATAAATCCTCGTAGTTTTTATAGACTGTCTGCAAACTCTCTTTTTCATTTACACGTTAAAAGCGCAGACTTGCCGTAAATTTAGACGGAAATTATCGCTGGTCTTCACATCCAAAGAAAAGCACTGTGTTACTCGATTCTCAACACGATCCAAGAACCATCTCACTTCTTCATCTCTGCTTTTCGAGCAACTAAGACGGCAGTTTGCCAATGTCTGTTGTCGAGCCAGCACTCCATCAAGAGCCGTCATCGAATCACCGTCAAGTTCCACTTGGTGAACAGGCACCTCATAAAAGTCAGTGAGATATTCATAGAGGGTGGTTAAACAAGCCAATCTGTCATCACAATAAAAATTCAGAATATGGATACATTCATCCATTTTGACTTGGAATGATGTATCTTTGATCTTAAGTGACTCCAGTTTCAAAGAATCTTCTGGCGACACTTCTGAAGACGTTTTAACGAAGAAGATAGTGAGCATGCAGTTACTCCATATATCGCTAAATCGATTGAAGCGGACATTCAATTTTTTCAATTTTTTTCTGAATACTTTACAGATGGAATACGATTTTCTGGAGACCATCGAGAGACGTAATCTGGAAATATAATATTTTTTTAAATTTAAACAATAAAACTTACATATCATGAGGATGCGAATTGTCAAATGCAACTTTTAGAGCGACATACGGCAACCGATAGAGGGGAAATGTTGGCTTACCAACCATTTTTGATGAGTTTTATACCCGAAGTCGGGGTGTTGTGGGGAAGAAGAATGAGGGTGCCTGCTGAGGATGGGAAATCAATGAATGGGGGCCACCAATGAAGGGAATGAGAGGGGACTGTCTACTCAAAATGGAGAAGACGTCTTGAGAACCACACATGACAACTGACAACTTGATGAGGTCAAACTACACAGACAATTAGGGAGAAGAGATAAATCGGTCTAACAGTTCTCTAGACCGTAGCGACGTTGGATTTCCTCTAGGGCTCATGAAAGGTATAGCATTTTAATCAGCTTGCCATGAATGAGCATAATCATGGCTGATATTGGAAATTTTACATTTATGACCTTAAAGGCGCATGGCTCTTATAACACCGTATCTCGGTTAATTGATACCCAAGACTTTTGAAAATTACAAGAAACGAATCAGCGCTTCAAGACGGTTCGAATGAGCATAATTATGATTAGTTTTTTTTTTATGAGAAAGGGCTCCAATGGGACACAATACGTTTATATTTTTGTTTGAAATGCATCCACTTTCCAATTTTTGGAACTTGAACACTGTGTCAATGAATATGAAATAGATTTATAGATACGCAAACGGAAAAGTAATAAAAAAAGAAGCACACATAGTTATCTTTAGATGTTCTCATTCGGTGAGAAATCAGAAAACAAAAAAAAAGAACAGAAAGTATCATTTTTAAAGAAAACGGTTGCTTCAACCACAACCAAAGGAAAGATTACTCCACTTCGGGATATACATTTCCATGAACATCTGGCCAGACACCGAATTTGAATTCACCATTCTGTCCATTCTCCATAATAATTGATGCAATTGTGCCGTCGTTTCTCTTGATCTCATAACTTTCATTGAATTTCCACGGATACCAGTACGTAGCACTGCAAATTTATTCAACTTAGAGATTTTAAATCGATCCAGCAGCTTTGAACTTAAATTTGTGAGAAAAAATATAAATTGTGTCATTCTGCTATCGATGCACCTTTAAAGGAGGACTGAAGTCACATTTGTTTATTTTCGATTCCGGTAAATTAGAACATGCTGAACATTTTTTCCTCTTGAAGCACATGTCAAAAATCGCTCTGAAACGAGATATACCGCTCTAAAAACATGAAATCCCTTTCTGTGGCCGAAGTTTCTCCGCTACGTGGCCATACGTGGAATTGATTTTCACTGTTTTTTCCACTGGGGACCTTATTCTCAGATGCTTTTACATCAATTTTGATGATTTATTG
>GL379831.1:520883-533114 GCA_000143925.2 Caenorhabditis brenneri | reverse complement strand
AGTGGAAAAAAACAGTGAAAATCAATTCCACGTATGGCCACGTAGCGGAGAAACTTCGGCCACAGAAAGGGATTTCATGTTTTTAGAGCGGTATATCTCGTTTCAGAGCGATTTTTGACATGTGCTTCAAGAGGAAAAAATGTTCAGCATGTCCTAATTTACCGGAATCGAAAATAAAAAAATGTGACTTCAGTCCTCCTTTAAACTCATTTTGGTCAGTTTTGAAAGTTAGCACATTTAGAGAAAAAATTCAGAATCTGGACATTAAAGGAGGAGCGAAGGGAATACGGTAGTCAACATTTTGAAGAATGGTTTGTAGAATAGTCTGCAAACACGCGATTGCGGACCTGGCATTTTATTTGACGACACTCAGTATTTTGACGATTTTTGAATGGAAAAATGAGCTTTCATTAGTTGAAAAAAGGTGATAATTATTGGGAAATACAAAATCATACTATCCGTGAAAAGAAAAACAAAAAAACATATGTGTGGTTCGAACCCAAGTGAGGCAAAAGTGCAACCGCCTGCGCCATTCGACACGCCGCTCATGCGCTTGAAAGGGACATATATAAAAGTTCTGGACTTTGGAATCATCGTAACTCAAGAACTAGACATTTCTAATCAATAATACTATCATTTCATGATTATTCGTAGTGAATATTTCCAAATGAGACATGGTCATTTTTTTCCCTTCGGCCCTCCTTTAAGACGGTTAGAATGAGTATAATCATGACTAGGTTCGGAAATGTTTCATTTGTGACCTTAAAGGACTATTCCAAAACAGTAAATTACGTTTGCTAAATTTCAAAAAATGTTCCTAACTTTCAGAATAACCTAATTAGGAAATGGCCATTCTTTATACTTATTTTGGTATAATATTTCAACTAACAAGAAAGCAACGCCGTTCTGATGATGTCTATGAATGAATTCTGTGCCATTCAATACTGTATCCACATTGATCGAGTTGAGCATCAACTCTAAATATCCAAGATTCGAATTTCCTCCTCCATTTAGCCAATTTCTCAGGTACGAATTCAGATTTTCGCACGTTAAACTCGTTTTTTCGGCGACCAATCCCGGACAGTTCAACTCATTGAAGTTATCGAAGGATAGTGTGTGCCTTCTGCCGAAATAAATCCTCGTCGTTTTTATAGGCTGTCTGCAAATTCCCTTTTTCCTTTACTTTAAAGGCGCATACTAACCTCAAATTCAAACGGAACGTATCGCTGGTCTTCACATTCAAAACCAAACACTGTGTTACTCGATTCTCAACACGATCCAAGAACCATCTCGCCTCTTCATCTCCGCTTTTCGAGCAACTAAAAAAGCAGTTGGCTATTGTCTGTTGCCGAGCCAGCACTCCATCAAGAGCCCTCATCGAATCACCGTCAATTTCTACATCGTGAACAGGCACCTCGTAAAAGTCAGTGAGATATTCATAGAGGGTGGTTAAACAAGCCAATCTGTCATCACAATAGAAATTTAGAATATCGAAACATTCATGCATTTTAACTCGGAATACTGTATCTTTGATTTTAAGAGACTTGAGTTTTGAATCTCCTGCCGAAACTTCTGAAGGCGTTTTAAGGAAGAACATAGTGATGCAGTCACTGCCTATTTTGCTAATTCGGTCGAAGCGGACTCGCAAATTTCTCTCTTTCTTTCTGAATACTTTACAGATATAATATGATTTATTGGAGACCATCGAGAGAAGTAATCTGCAAATATAATGTTTTTTAAAGGCGTAGTAAGGCTTTGTACAATAATTTCTGTAATTGTAGTACTCATGTGTATATATAAGAATTTCATAATGAGAGATTTTGGAAATCGCTCAAAAAGCCGTAAGACGGCATTCTTTTTCGAGTTTGGGCAGCTACTCGAGCAACAGCCAAAAAAAGCATCGGCACGTAATGTGACCGCATGCAATCGAAAAAAATCAGATATTACAGTTTTTTTCATCTTCGACCCCGTGGGGAACACCAAAAAAAAATTAAAATCTAGACTTTCCCGACTGCAAGCAGTCACATTACGCACCGATGATTTTTTTGGCTGTTGCTCCAGTAGCTGCCCAAACTCAAAAATGATTGCCGTTTAACGGCTTTTTGAGCGATTTTCAAAATCTCTCATTATGAAATTCTGATATATACACATGAGTACTACAATTACAGAAATTATTGTACAAAGCCTTACTACGCCTTTAATTCCAAAAATCACACTTACATTTCCTGGGGATGCGAACAGTCAAATGCAACTTTTAGAGCGACACACGGCAACCGATAGAGGGGAAATGTTGGCTTACCAACCATTTTTGATAAGTTTTATACTCGAACCCGGGGTGTTGTGGAGAAGAAGAATGAGGCTGCCTGCAGAGGATGAGAAATCGATGAATGGAGGCCACCAATGAAGGGAATGAGAGGGGACTGTCTACTCAGAGGGGCAGGTGGAGAAGACGTCTTGGGACCACACAAGACAACCGACATTTTGATGAGGTCAAATTAGATGGATAACAAGTGAGAAGAGGCAAATTGGCCCAACACTTCTCTAGAGCATAGCGACGTTAGCTTTCATCTAAGGACCATGAAAAGTATACCATTCGATTCAGCTCATCAAGACGGTTCGAATGAGTATAATCATGACTGATATTGGAAATTTTACATTTATGACCTTAAAGGCGCATGGCTCTTATAACACCGTATCTCGACTAATTGACACCTAAGACTTTTGAAAATTACCAAAACTCACCGTTTTTCAGTCACTTTTGAGCTAGGAATAATAAAAACAATACCAATTGATTCAGCTCGTCAAGATGGTTCGAATGAGTATAATCATGGTCAGGTTTCTAGAATGAGGAGGGCCCTAACGGGACGAAAGAGGTTCAGACTTTCATTTTGCGCTGGAGTTTGATGATAATGGAATTGAAACAGATTTATAGAAACGTAAACGGAGAAGTAATGAAAAAGAAGAACTCATAATTAGCCCAGGAATTCTTATATGTTGAGAAATCAGAAGACAAAAAAAAACAGAGAATTAAAAAAATCACTCCATTTCGGGATACACCTGACCAGAATGATCTGGCCAGACAACCATTTTGAAATCGGCATTCACTCCATTCCACATTAAAACGGATGCAATTGTGCCGTCGTTTCTCTTGATCTCGTAACTTTCATTGAATTTCCACGAAAAAGCACTCATAACACTGCAAATTTAGTCACATGAGAAAGAGAGAGTTCTCATCTTTTTTTACAAGCCTGCTTGCCGTTTTTCAGTTGATTTAAGCCGACTTTGAGCATGCGCCACACGGTCAACATCATTTCTCAAAAATGAGCGGCAAACTAAACAAAATTGCTGAAGCGCCAAAGGCGCGGCAAACAGGCTTGTATACAAAAATGATTTCTCACCACCAGTAATAAATGTCGTTCTGATGATGTCTATGAATGAATTCTATGCCATTCAGGACTGTATCCACATTGATCAAGTTGAGCTTTAATTCCAAATATCCGAGCTTTGGATTCTTTTCCCCACTCAGCCATTCCTTCAGGAACGAGTTCAGATTTTCGCATGTTAAACTCGTCTTTTTGCCGACCAACCCTCGAGAGTTCAACTCACTGAAGTTATCGAAGGATAGTGTGTGCACATTCCCAAAAAGAATCCTATCCGTTTTCATAGGCTTTCTGCAAGTTCTCTCTTTTTTCACTTTAAAGGCGCAGACTCACCGGAAATTCAAACGGAAATTCTCGCTGGTCTTCACATTCAAAACCAACAATCTTGTTACTCGATTCTTAATACGATCCAAGAACCATCTGACCTCTTCATCTCCACTCTTCGAGCAACTAATATAGCACCTTGCCAATGTCTGTTGTCGAGCCAGCACTCCATCAACAGTCATCATCGAATCACCGTCAACTTCCACTTCGTAAAGAGACATCCCATAAAAGTCAGTGAGATATTCATAGAGGGTGGTTAAACAAGCCAATCTGTCATCACAATAGAAATTTAGAATATGGATACATTCATCCATTTTAACTTTGAATACTCTATCTTTGACTATAAGTGACTCGAGTTTCGAGTCTTCTGGTGACACTTCTGAAGAACTGTTAACACTGAAAATAGTGTTCAAACAGTCGCTCCATATATTACAAACTGAATTGAAGCGTACATTCAATTTTTTCAATTTTTTTCTGAATACTTTACAGATGGAATACGATTTTTTGGAGACCATCGAGAGACGTAATCTGGAAATATAATTGTTTTATATTTCAAAAATCAAACCTACATATCATGAGGATGCGAACAGTCAAACGCAACTTTTAGAGCGACATACGGCAGGCGATAGAGGGGAAATGTTGGCTTACCAGCCATTTTTGATGAATTTTATACTCGAAGTCGGTGTGTAGAGAAGAAGAATGAGGACGTGTCTGCTAAGAATGGGAAATCAATGAATGGTGACTACCAACTCAGGATGGCGTCTGGTGTGGACTCTTCTCACTCATTGTCTGTATAGTTTGACCTCATCAAATTGGCAATAGTCTTCGTGATTTGTGTCTCCCCAGACGTCTTCTCCACCGCCATTTTAAGTACACAGTCCCCTTCAAACCCTCCATTGGTGGCCCCCATTCATTGATCGGTTCTTCTTAGCAGACATCCTCATTTTCTTTCTCCACAACACCCCGGCTTCGAGCATTAAACTCATTAAAAATGGTTGGTAAGCCAACATTTCCGCTCTATCGGTTGCCTTATGTCGCTCTAAAAGTTGCATTCGGCTGTTCGCATCCCCATGATATGTAAGTTTCATTTTTTTAATTAAAAAAATATTATATTTCCAGATTACGTCTCTCGATGGTCTCCAAAAAATCGTATACAATCTGTAAAATATTCAGAAAGAAAGTGAGAAATTTGAATGTTCGCTTCGATTTCCTAAGCGATATATGCAGTGACTGCATGGCCACTATTTTCAAAGTTAAAAGTAATTCAGAAGTGTTGCCAGAAGATTCGAAACTCGAGTCACTAAAAATCAAAGATACAGAATTCAATGTCAAAATGGATAGATGTATCCACATTCTGAATTTTTATTGTGATGACAGAGTGACTTGTTTAACCACTCTCTATGAATATCTCACTGATTTTTACGAGGTGCCTTTTCACCAAGTGGAACTTGACGGTGATTCGATGACGGCTCTTGATGGGGTGCTGGCTCAACAACAGACATTAGCCCACTGCTTTCTTAGATGCTCAAAAAGCGGAGATGAAGAGGTGAGATGGTTCTTGGATCGTGTCGAGAATCGAGTAACAAGGTTGTTGTCTTTGGATGTGAAGACCAGTAAGAATTTCCGTCTAAATTTACGGTGAGTATGCGCTGTTAAATAACTAAACTGAACGTAGAGGAAACATCGATCCCGTCTAGGCTCTTTTTTTTTAGCTGAGTTTTGAAATTTTACGGCAACATTTTGAGGGAGCTTGAATAAGTCTATTCAAAACTTTTCCGCAACTACGACTGTAATGTCTTCTAGATTTTTTCTCATTCTTTTTCAGTTGAAAAGCTGAGTATCGGTGTGAAAAAAACTTAGAAAGAAACACTTTTGAGAAAACAGTCGTCAGTCAGAGACAACCGTATTTCTCTCCTTCGCCTTTTAAGATAAATGAAAGAGAATTTGCAGGCAGTCTATAAAGACGGATATGATATGTTTTGGCAGGTCTTTTACACTATCAATCGATAACTTAAGTAAGCTGCACTCTCGGGGACTGTTCGCTGAAAAGACGAGTTTAACATGCGAAAATCTGAATTCGTACCTGAAAAATTGGCAAAACGGAGGGAATCCGAATCTTGGAAGTTTGAAATTGGGGCTCAAATCAATCAATGTGGATACAGTTTTGAATGGCATAGAATTCAATCATAGACGTCATCAGAACGACGTCGCTTATTCGTAAGTAAAACATGAAATCAGTCGATTCAGCCTGTCAAGACAAACAAAATGAGTATAAACCCTTCTAGCAGAATGGCACAAGTTGTCTTTTTTCGGTGCTACCCCGTATTAGAACTGGCCGGATTAGAACCGGGTACTTCCGAAGTATCTGGAAACTCGAACAATTGAGGAAATGCTTAGGGCCACAATGTCATATTCTGTACGAAAATTCAGCCTCGAGTCGCAACTGGGAGCTTGAATATGGCCCGGCTCTGATCCGGAAAGTTCTAATACGGGGCAATTCTAATGCGGCCAGTTTTAATGCGGGGTAGCACCCTTTTTTCTCACAAATTTTAGTTCAAAGCTGCTGTTTCGATCATAAGTCTCCAATTTGAATAAACTTGCAGTGCTACGTGCTGGTTTCCGTGGAATTTCAACGAAAGTTATGAGATCAGGAGAAACGACGGCACAATTGCATCAATTGTTATGCAGAATGGACAGAATGGCGAATTCAAATTGTGTGTATGGCCAGATCTTCGTGGAACTGTATATCCCGAATCGCAGTGATTCTGCCTTTAATTGTGTGCGATCTCCCAGAATGGAAATGATAATTTAACTTGAAAAACTGCCGAAAACCTCTCTCCTGATCTCTTCTGACTGCATTTTGAATGATTTCGTGCCGATATATATTCTAGGGGTTCCAACTCATCGCATTCTTATTTCCATCCTGGGAGACCGTGTTGTTGTTGAATCAACCGTTTTTTTTATCATATTCTCTGTTTTTTTTCATACTTGTCCAAATTGGGCCCGGCCCGGTAAGGCCCGGAACCTTTTTTTGAATCCGGGCCCATGAAAATTCCGAAATGGGCCCAGGACAAGTATGGTTTTTTTTGTTTTTCTTTTTAAAGTTTTCTAATTTCTCAACGTTCATATACTTTTCTTTTGAACAAAATCATCTAAGCACGAGCTTCTGCAGCGCCCAATTAATTATGAAGAGAATCAGCACGATGTATTATCATTGTTTCCTCTTATAGTCTAAGTTATAGGGGCTGACACCAAAGGCTATAGTATATAAGTAATGAGATCTATGTTTCATGGATGATGATACAGATTTGTCGTTGGTAGTACGAGCAACTCGTCTTGCCGCATTGAATTGATGAAGAGGAGAACTGGTTGAAACCTTTTCAGTGCTCTTAATGATTGACTGGCTCGGTACCGTTTGCACAACTGCCTCATTTTCATTCACTGTTTTGGTTTCGAGCTTCATATTCTTCAAATCTTTCCCAATCAGTTTTTCTAGCTTAGATTGAATGCTTGGGATCTGTAATTAAAGGTTATGATTACTGGTAGCACATGAAAAATTAAAAATACCATGCTTTGGGTTTCCTGATCCTGAGAAGTTATCTGACAGCAAGTGACGAGAACAAAAACAAGGATGAGGAAGAAGACAACCGCCTCCGGAACCATATATTCCCGATTTTTGTTTTTTATCCATCGACAACTGACTTAATTGGTAGAATATTCAAAAAAAGAAAATCCGAACTTACCGAGTTTGACTTCTCAATGCAGACTCTTCCATCGTGAAAGTTTCCCTATCAAAATTTGAAATTAATCGCTTTCAAGACCTTTCTGGAGCCGGCGGAACCACGGCAAATTTTTTTGTACGTACAATTTTTCTCGGTTTCAATGCTCCATCTCACACGGACTTTTACAAATTTCATATTGCGTCTTTGAAATGTGACAGTAAGCCGCGCTTAAGCCGAAGGAGCGCGCACCATGTTTCAAGAGCACTTTTCAGTTATAACTTTCGATCAAATTCTGTCAATATTATATTCAACATGATGCGAAGAAAAAATTCTATTGAATTCGATTCAAAAAAAGCTTATGCCCTGAGTTTTAATGTTTCAACAAAATGAGAAAAATGCCTACGTATCGGTGAGTCGCCACGCAGTTAGCATGCGACCCTACAGTAAGACAGAGCCCGCGAATGAAACCTTTTGAAAACACGTACTAAAAAATTCACTGTGCGAAACAAGCAATACGGAAAAAACTAGGTTGAGCAGAAAGCGCAGTTGGTGAGATCGGATGGTGTTTGCCTGCGGTTTCTTTTCTCTCTCTTTGTTTTCAATGGCTTTCGAGAGACGTTGCGCTCTCTGCGTCACTCCCCTCTAAATTTTCACTAAGGAGTCTTCCATCCGGGCACGTGCGGGTCCCCGCACGGGAAAGATGCCTTTCCACACGAGAAAAGCGACGCCCTGCATATGAGGCTCCGCGACATCTCTTCTATATACTAAAGGAATACCTCTGTCGGTCTGTGTGTCTGTGTGTCCAGCACTTATCACTGAATAACTTTTGCGCCCCTGAACCGTTTGATACCATATTTGGCATGTGGTCATAGGTCACCGAGCGCTTCAATTCTATAACGTTTGCAGCTCGGATTACTGTAGGGATACGGTAGTTACAGTAACCGGACAACACTACATTAGCTAGAAAACGGGTTCAGAGTGGTCCGCCCACCAGTATTCGGAAAAAGAACTCAGGTGCTCGCTTTCGCCGGAAATAACTTCTCGTGTTGTTTGGCGACTTGCTATCGGGATGTCCAGATGTCTAGATGTCCAGATATCCAGTTTTCTAGATTTCCAGATGTCCGGTTGTCCAGATTTCCCAACTTCCAGATATCCGGATGTCCGGATGTTCAGATATCGGAATTTTCAGTTTTCCAGATATCCGGATGTCCAGATGTCCAGATGCCCGGATGTGCAGATTTCCCAATTTCCAGATATCCAGAAGTCCGTGTTCTTCGATTTCAGATTTCCAGTAGTCCCGGTGCCCCGATGTCCATGTGTCTTTCTCTCCAGGTTTTCTAGTTACCGCATGTCCAGATTTCCAAATGTCCCGATGTCCAACTTCTCCAAAAAACGAATAATTATTTTTATTTTTTCTCGATAATCAAAAATAATAAGAGAGAAAAACACAAACACAGAGAACGAATTTTACAAAAAAAGAACCAATAAATTAAATTTTCAGGAAAAAATCAATAATTCTTGCGATGTGATCCTCCATTTCTATCGCCTCGATCCCTCTCTCCGCCTCTCGATTTCTCGCGAATCGGTTCGGCTATTCGGGCGGCTTTCGGCGGTTCGTCTCCTCCACGCTTCTCGTTTTTCGACGATCCTCCTCCTCCACGATGATCCTTTTTGGATCCAGATGATGCAATGGATCCAGATGATGATGATGGACGAATTGGTGGAGTTGGTTGGGTGGAAGAAGCAGAATCATCGATATCGAATTCGATGGTTTTACGAGACGACGACGTTCTTTTATCGTCTTTTTTGGTGGGCGGCTCGGGGAGCTGAAAAATGGAATTGAGTGGGTTACTGTAGGATAACGGTAGGGAGGGGGGGGGGAGGGAGGAGTACTGTAATTTTGTTGAGCTTAGGGGACTGTAGGGGTACGGTATGTCCAGATATCCGGATGTCCAGGTTTCCAGATGTCTGGATGTCCGGATGTCCAGACTTCTACAAGTCGAAATACCCAGAATTGCCGGTTCCTAGATATCCGAATGTATGGATGTCCGGATTTCCAAATGTCCGGATGTCCAGATGCCCAGATTACCACATCTCAAGATCCCCAGATATCCGAATGTCCATTTGTACAGATATCTGAATATCTGGATGTCCGGATGTCCCAGTTTCCAGATTTCCAGATATCCCGATGTCCATGTGTCTTTCTCAGACTAATCGAGATTACTGTGGTTTTGTGAGAGGATCTAGGTTACTGTAGAAAGATTATAGAGATTACTGTAGCGACCCCCAGGATTGGGGATCCCATTCCTACAGTACCCAGTGGCTAGGATCCCGGATCATCTAGGGTTACTGTAGGGACTTCCATAATCTCAGGATCCCGGTTCTACAGTAAACATTACTGTAACAAGACGTGTCCACACATTCTGATGTCCAGCTATCCAGATATCCGGATGTCCATATTTCCCCAGACGTCCGGATGTCCGAGTTTCCGGATATCCGGATGTCCATATTCCTAGACGTCCGGATGTCCCAGTTTCCGGATGTCCATATCTCCAGACGTCCGGATGTCCCAGTTTCCGGATGTCCGGATGTCCATATTCCTAGACGTTTTTTTTTTCCAAAATCTAGGATCTTGACCCACTAAGAATTACTGTAACTATCTTCCCAAATCCAGGATCCCGGTTCTACAGTACCCAGACCCCCCCCCACCAGGATTACTGTATCTTACCGCTGGTCCAGCAACTTGCTCCTTTATCCTATCCCTCTCCTTCTTTTTCTCCTCTTTCTTTGCCTCCTTCTCTCCATTATTCTCCTTCGATTTCCTCTCTTTTTCCTCTCGTTTCTTCTCTTTTCCCTCTTTTCTCTCTCGACTCTTCTCCCGCCGTTTTTTATCGCCTTTCTCGGAATCCGAGTGTTCTTTTGGATCTTTTGGATCTTTTGGATCCTTTGAATCCTTTGAATCCTCATCCGGACGCTTCAATCTGTCTCCGATTCTTGTTTTCTTAGCTGGCGGTGGTGATGGTGTCTTTGAGGAGACCTCTCCATCGTCTCCGTCTTTTTTGGAGTCTTTTGTGGAGGCGGCACTCGTCGAGGAGGACGTCTTCTGGAATAATTCTCTATTAGAAGGGCACAGTAATCTAGGGAGTCCAGGAGTACTGTAATAGCTACGGTACACCAGAAGAAACCTGCAGATCCAAGGAGTACTGTAGTCTCTTAGGATCTACAGTAATCCAGAAACCTACAGATCCAGGGGTTCCGCATCTACAGTAATCTCAAATTTATAGATCTCAAAGTTACTGTAGCTTCTAGGACTACAGTAATCCAGGAACAGCCTGCACATACAAGGATTACTGTAGGCCGCTAGGTAGGATTACGGTACCTACAGTAATCCAAAAACCTGCAGATCAAGCGTTACTGCAGCTCTGTAGATTGGACTACAGGAGCTGCAGTAACCTAAAAACCTGCACATCTGAGAGTCAATGAAGCCAAAAACTGAACATCTAAGGATTACTGTAGCTTTTAGGACTACAGTAATCCGAGAACCTGCACATCTAAGGATTACGATACCCTACTTAGTGTTACTTCAACCTGCTAGATAAGAATACGATAGCTACGGTAATCAGACAACCTGCAGATCTACTGTACCTATTTAGGATTACGGTACCTACAGTAATCCAAGAACCTGCACATCTAATGATTACTGTAGCTTCCTAGATAGGATCCCGGTACCAGATCTACGAGCTACTGCAGCTAACTAGGATTACGATACCTACAGTAATCTAAAGGCCTGCAGAGCAAAAGGTTATTGTAGGCCGCTAGATAGGATTATGACAGTTACAGTAATCCAACCACCTGCGCACCCAAGGATTACTGTAGCCACCTAGAGAGGATTACGGTACCAGATCTACGAGAAACTGTAACTATCTAGGATTACGGCACCTACAGTAACCCAATAACCTGCACATCTAAGGGTTACTGTAGTTTGCTAGATAAACTTACAGTAGCTACAGTAATTCGAACCCAGCTGATCTAGTGATTATTGTACTTTTTCTGGAATATACCGTAATCCAGAAACCTGCTGATCCAAAGGTTACAGTAGCTATCGAAATAATACTAAAGTACCTACAGTAACCCAACAACCTGCGCACCCAAGGATTACTGTAGCCTCCCAGAGAGGGTTACGGTACCTACAGTAACCCAAAAACCCCGGAGATCTATTATGCCAATCTGTATGAAAGACAGTTGTGGCCGGCGTCCAGACTCGGTGTCTACAATTCCTGGGAATATGCACCGACATCTGTACAGTAGAAGGTAATTATTGATTTTTCTTTCTTGGAGAATACTTACAGTTTCCTTTTTCTCCACAACTGGACTCCTGTTTTCGATCCTGTACCTTCTCCGGCCTCTTGTTTAATTCAGTTTTCTCGCCATCAATTGATTGCTTCAAACAGATAGGCAAGTACTTAAGGAGCTCCTGCATCTTTTCCAACGGTCAGGCACTTTTTTTTGAGACATACTGTTACAGGAAGACTAGTGAGCACTTTTTTCAAAATTTTGCTATATCTTATCGGACGATTAGCCGGTCTAATCTAGACCCGTCCCTCCTAATTTTGCTATTCCCAGACAAGTTCTTCGCTACTGTTACGCACCAGTTCATATCAAGCTGGAATGAAGTAAGTCATTCTGATTCATCTTTCCGCTCCTGTCGAAGAGATTCTTTTAGTAGTTGCGAAGTGAGTCAGCCTAGGATACACGGCTTATACTTTGTGTGCATCGAATTAGGAAGTGTACTACGAAACATGAAA
>GL379831.1:504211-520873 GCA_000143925.2 Caenorhabditis brenneri | reverse complement strand
GCCACAACTGTCTTTCATACAGATTGGCATAATACGAGCTGCTGTAGCTATCTAAGATTAAGGTACCTACAGTAATCCAGAGAACTGCACATCTAAGGATTACGGTGGCCTTCTAGGTAGGATTACGGTAGGTTCCTAGATAAGGATTACGATACCTACAGTAACCCAAAAACCTGCAGATCAAGCGTTACTGTAGCCTTGTAGATTGGACTAGAGAGCTGCAGTAAAATAAGGAGCTGCAGTAAAATAACAACCTGCACATCTAAGCGTTACTGTAGGCCTTTAGATAAAATTACGGTACCTACAGTAATCCAAGAACTTGCACATCTAAAGATTACAGTACTCACCACAGGTCTCTTCTTCCTCTCCTCCACTTTCGTCGTCACTCCAGCTCCTCCTCCTCCATTCTGCTCCACCGCCTCCTTCACCTTCTCCGTGCCACCATTTCCATTCTTCGTTGTCTTCTCAATTTTGGCCTTCTTATCCACCGGCTCCCCTTCAGCAGGCTCCTTCTTCTTCTGAATTTTCTCCACCACTTTCTTATTGGCCACCTGAGCGAAATCCGAGTTTTGGGCGAAGATTTTCACTTGTCTCATCTTCAGACGGCCCACATATGAGGCCGCTTTCAGGCTCAAATCGTCTCGTTTTCCCTTTTCTCGCTCCTTGAGCTTCGTCGCAATCTGCTCCATGGTCTCCACAGCATGGGATAGCACTGGAAATCCGGATGTCAGTTTAGTCATCATGATGAGGGAGTTTCGAATGAGTGTGTAGTTTGTGTCCTCTTTCGTCAACACCAATTTGAACATTGTCTGAAATCGATTCTGCCAACGGTAGCACAGTTTTCGGAACGTCTGATATTCGATGGCACTTTTTGTGATCATTCCCGGGAAGCCGGCGCATTCCTTCTCGAAAATCTTCTCGTCCGAATGCCATCGTTGGACTGTCACGAGGAGGATCTCGTAGAAACAGGCGAGAGCGTTCGCCTCGTTCTCCGTTAGGCCTGCGATCAGGTTTATCGTGTTTTCGAAGCACTGAAAATAATGGGAAAGGTTAATTCAAAGGATGCCTGTGTGTTCGGATGTCCTAATATCCAGGTGTCCGGATGTTTGGACTTCCGGAAATTCAGATATCTAAAGGTCTAGGTGGCCAGATATACAGGCTTCGGGATATCCAGATATCTGACTGCCCGGATGTCAAGATGTCCGGATGTCTAGACATCCAGTTTTCAGGTTGGCTGTGCATCCAGACATACAGAAGTTCTACTTTCCAGATATCCGGATGTCCAGTTGTCCAGATTTCCCAATATCCAGACTTCCATATTTTCAGATATTCAGAGATTTCCCAATATCCAGACTTCCATATTTTCAGATATTCGGATGTCCAGATATCCAGATGTCCGGATATCCAGATGTCCAGATATCCAAATTTCCGTATTCCCAAATATCCAGATGTCGGATGTCCAGGTATCCAGATGTCCTGATTTCCAGATGTCCAGATATCCAGTTTTTCAGATACTCGGATGTCCAGATGTCCAGACATCCGGATATCCAGTTTTCCAGATTTCCAGATGTCCAGATATCCAGTCATCCGGTTGCCAGTGCATCTAGACATCCAGATGTTCTAATTTCCAGATATCCGGATGTCCAGATATCCAGATGTCCGGATATCCAGTTTCTCAGATTTCCAAATATCCAGATGTCCGGATGTCCAGATATCTACCCATCCGGTTTTCTGTGAATCTAGATATAATGTTCTAATTTCTGGATATCCGGATTTCCAGATGCCCAGATGTCTGTGTGTCCAGATGTCCGGATATCCAGTTTTCTAGATTTCCAGATACCCGGATGTCCAGATATCAGGATTACCAGATGTCCTAATATCCAGTTTTTCTGATTTCTAGATTTCCAGATGCCCAGATATTAAGATGTCCAGATGTCCGGATGTCCTGATTTCCAGATATCCAGATGTCCAGATGTCAATTTTTTCAGGTATCCGATCATATGTACATCCAGATATCCGGATATCCTTTCCCCTCTATCAAAACTGCACCTACCCGATCAATGATGTATATAGTGGGGAAGAATGGAGTTCTCATCTCATGGAGCATCAAGAAAAATTGTCCACAGAACACGGCATCCAGTTCGGAGAAGATGGCACGTGGCAGAAGGCATTGCTGGATTAGGACCTCGAGTACGGCTGGAAAAAGATGAGCTAATAGAAGAATATCGTAATATTACAGTAACTACAGTAACCCAGGGTCTGAAAAAGTGGGCGGGGCTAATCTACCGTAAAAATCCTTATTGACACGAATCCTATAGATATCCCAGCTACAGTAACTCCTTAAAGTGGGCGGAGCCTGGCTACCGTAACTTAGCGAACCTGCAGATCTAAGTAGTCTAGCTATCGTAATTTTGCATATTTAGCTATAGTAGCCCAGAAAATCTGCAGATCTAACTTCCTGGATATGCTAGCTACAGTCATCTAAATACAGTAACCCGACAGGCTCTTCAAAATGGGCGGAGCATGGGATACAGTAACCTAGTCAACCTGCAGATCTAACTTCCTGAGTATCCTAGGTACAGTAACCTCAGAGGCTCGACTACGGTAGTCATCTAGCTACAATAACTTTGGAAAGGTTGCAGATCTGAAATCTTAGTTAACTTAACTACAGTAACCTCAACGGGTGGAGCCTAAAACTACAGTAACCGTGACGAACCTGCCGATCTAACTTTCTGAGTATTTTAGGTACAGTAACCTGAGAGGCTCGACTACGGTAGTCGTCTAGCTACAAAAACTTGGAAGGGTTGCAGATCTAACTGAACATAACTACAGTAACCTCAATGGGCGGAGCCCGGCCCAAATGGGCGGAGCCTAGACTACAGTAAACCAGTCAACCTGCCGATCTAAATTTCTGAATATCCTAGGTACAGTAACCTCATAGGCTCTTCGAAATGGGCGGAGCCTGGAATATCGGCTACAGTAACCTAGTCAACCTGCCGATCTAACTTTCTGAATATTCTAGTTACAGTAGCCTAGGTACAGTAACCACATAGGCTCTCTAAAATGGAAGGGAGCCTGGACTACGGTAGTAATCTAGCTACAGTAACTTGAAATAACTACAGTAACCTCAATGGGGCGGAGGCTGAAACTACAGTAACCCTGGACAAACCTGCAGATCTCTCCTTACAATTATGGAACTTCTCATCGATCAGGGAGTCCTTTCGATTCAACAACCACGTCTTGCATCTCTCGACATGTTCCGTCTGTCGTTTCAACTCCTCTTTCAGTTTACTCTCCAATTGTTTATCCGTCTTTTTGTTTCCCTTCGAATGACTATCCTCCCGGGACGACTGCTTTTTGAGCGATTCGATTGTACGATCATACGCCGAGACGGGCACTTCAATGTCATACATTGTTAACATCCAGAAGACGGCGAAGAATCTGGAATAAAAAATATGTCTGTCTGTGTGTCTGAGTGCCCTAAGGAAGTGGGGATCTGAGGTTTTAGACTATGGACATCTGGATATCCGGACATCCAGTCTTTGAATCACAGTTCTACTAGATCATGGACATCCGGATATCAGACGATTTGAAAATTTCAACGCTCACTGTAGATTTTTTAACATCCAGATTTTCCTTATTCTAGAGAAGTTGATATTTTTCATCTTGATCAAGGTAAGGGTACTTTTTAGGGGGATATCTTCTCTTCTACACTACTCCTGGGAGTGTTGGGTCTCAGAACGAAAATTGGTGAAAGAGTTAATAATGTGATCGATAGGTGGATTAGTGACTCCATCCCTCTACACTCACTCAACCACTCATTCTTACTGTCTGTCTGACTATCGTCTGCTCATCGTTCGACTACTACCATGTTTGTTATTTTCTTCTTAATATCTTGTCATTATTAATAACTTTCTTTTGTATCATAATAATACTACCATTCTTAATAAATCAATATTTTTTTAAACAGCTGTTCGTCTTGATGTTTCCAGGGGGCCTTATTGGTAAAAATCAATTCTTCCGTCCTTCCATTCGAACTCTTCTTCGCTGTCTTCTTGTGCTCTTCTTGACGATCTTCGCCTGTCTTTCCTACTGTATTCACAATACAGAAAGGGTTAGTTTGCTCTCCTTCAATGCCTACTTCTGTCGATAGTCTTCCCAATATACTGTATTCACCCTACAGTAATCAGAAAGTGAAACGTATCCCTTTTTCGGGTATACGGACATCCAAACAGACGGATATTCGGATATCTTTCATACAGCTATACAGATATTCGGATCTCGACACCTGGACAAAATGGATATTTGGACATCCCGGTTTCTGGATATCAGACCAACTTTCTGGACATCTGGATATCAGGACATACAACTGATACATCCAGATTTTTCTTATTTTAGAGAAGTTTATCATTTTTCATCAGGATTACGAAAAGGATACTCCTGGGAGTAGTGTAGTAAAGAGGGTGGGATAATCCTCTACACTACTCCTGAGACTGTAGGGTCTCGAAAGGTAAAGGGTTGAAGGAGTTAATGTTTGATCGATAAGTAGGTCAGTGACTCCCTCCCTCTACACTCATTCAACCAGTCATTCTTACTGTCTGTCTGACTATCGTCTGCTCATCGTTCGACTACTACCATGTCTCCATCTACATCGACCCAATCGTCACTCAAGACTGTCTTACTGCAACGTTATGGACTTGAAGGATGTTCTACTATTGCCAAGAAGTCCGACTCAATCCCGAAAATTGACCAAAAGGTAAGTGAGTTTTTCCAAGTTTTCATTTTTTCAATTTCTCATTTTTCAGAGTCTCCAAGCTGCCAAGGCCAAAAAAGAGGCTGCACGAAAGGAAAAGGCGAGGCTCGAAGCCCAACGAAAGGAGCGACAAGAACGCTTGCAGCGTCAAAAGGAGGAGGCCCAGAGGAAGGTTGCCGATCGAAAGATGGAGTTCCAGGATTGGAAAGAGCAACGACGACTCGCGATGATGAATGGAGGATCAGAAGCTCCAAAGGAATTGCCACGTGAGATGGAGTTGTCGAAGAAGAAGCAGCGCTCGAGAAAGACATTTTCGCGTCGTTGATTATTGAATTTCATTTCGTTTCTCTGTCATCTTGTATTTGTTATTTTCTTCTTAATACCTTGTCATTATATTAACTGTCAATTTTCCTGTGTATCATAATAATTCTCCCGTTCTTAATAAATCAATATTTTTTAAACAACTGTTCGTCTTGATGTTTCTATGGGGGGCCTCATAGGTAAAAATAGATTCTTCCGTCCTTCATTCGAAAGCTTGCTCCAAGGAAGCGACACCCGGCTGTCTAGATATCCGGATGTCCAGGTATCCGGATGTCTACATATCCAGATGTTCAGGTATCAGGTTGTCCAGGTATCCGGATTTCCAGATATCCGGATGTCCAGGTATCCGGCTTTCCAGATATCCGGATGTCCAGGTATCCGGATTTCCAGATATCCGGATGTCCAGATATCCGGATGTCCAGGTATCCGGATGTCTACATATCCAGATATCCAGGTATCCGGTTGTCCAGGTATCCGGATGTCCAGGTATCCGGATGTCCAGGTATCCGGATGTCTAGATATCCGGATATCCAGGTATCCGGATGTCCAGACATCCAGGTATCCGAATGTCCAGATATCCTGATATTTTGGTGTCCGGTTGTTCCCACCCCACGGTCCCAAGCCATGCCTTTTTTTCTTGAAGGGCACCCCCTGGTTCCAAGCCACGCCTCCTTTTCTTAGAGAGCTCCAAGCCCCACCCCTTTTTCCCAAGAAGCACCCAATGGTCCCAAGCCCCGTCCCCTTCTTTTCGAAGGCCACCCCATGGTCCCAAGCCCCGCCCCTTTCTTTTGAAGGGCATCCCTGGTCCCAAGACGCGCCTCTTTTCCTTATAAGGCACCCCACAGTCCCAAGCCCCGCCCCTTCTTACCTCAACGGCACAGTGTCCTCAATCTGCGGCCTAATCTCTCTCAGCTCTTTCATCAACTCCTCCACCTGCTGCTCCAGTGCATTCGTGAACATCTCCGTCTTCTGTTGACTATCCAGACGAGCCTTATCCTCCAAAGCGGCCTTGGAGACCCTCTTGGCTGCATCATACGTATCCAGGATTCGGGAGAAGAAGGTGGGACGTGCCAGACACATCGTGGCCTCCATTCCGAGGGAGTACTCCGAAAGGAGTTCACGAACCGTCGGGACTCGCTTCGCAAAGTCCTCACTTCTCATGTAGACACTCAAAAAGGAGACGAGTTGTTGGAAGGTGTCACTACACTGATCCACCATTTTTCCGACCAATTTGAGTGGAAGAGTGGCCGACTCATTGTAGATAATGTGCTCTTTTTGTTGAGCAATCGATATACAGAGACCCACAGCCAGATCCCCTTTTAGAAGGGCATCCCGAAGACGTTGCGCGGCTTTTCGATTCTTGGTAGCAGTTGAGTATCCGCCTGCCTCCTGTTTCAGAAGGTCTCCTCCACCGAGAGCCTCGATTTGATCCTTGGTGGCACCGGAGATCGATTCGATCCATGACATATTCTGAATGATTTCACGGAGGAGGAGCATATCGTACGATTTACACAGTTTCAATTGATTCAGAACGTAATCCAACATTCCGTTGAGCTCCAAGGGATACCGACGGTAGAGGGAGCCGACGAGGGTTCCGAGAGCCTGGAGCCATGGAGAAATGGTGGCATCCGTGGATTTGAGAGCTTGTTTCGATGGATCAGCCAGTTGGGAGATTATGCAGTCTGAAAAATAAAAAGTTGGTTGGGGGATGGGGTGGGCGTCTGTTTGTCTGGATGTCCGGATCTTCAAGATATCTAGGCGTCTGTATGTCCAGATATCTAGATGTCCGGATGTCCAGATATCTAGATTTCAAGATATCCAATTATCTAAATGTCCGGATGTTCAGATATATAGATGTCCGATGTCCCGATGTCTTGTTTTTCAATTGTTCGAACATCCAGGCATGCAGACATTCATACAGACAAGTGTCCGGATGTCCAGATATCCAGGATTTGTTTAAGATGTCCATCTGTGTGTCTGCATTTCTGGATTTCCGGCTCTGTGTATGTATGCCTGAATGTCTGTCTGTGTGTCTATATGCCCGGATTTCCGTCTGTGTGTCTGTGTGCCCGGATGTCCATCTGTGTGTCTGGATGTCTGTCTCAATATGCGGATGTCCAGATGTCTGTCTTAAAGTCCGGATGTCCGGATGTCTGTATGTGTGCCTATATGTCTGTATGTCCGTCTGTGTGCCTATATGTCTGGATATCCGTCGGTGTGTCTGTATGTCCCGCCTGTATGTCTGTATGTCCGTCTACGTGCCTGTGTGTCCGGATGACCGGATGTTCGTTCATGTTCAGATGTATGTCTCGAAACCTGGGTATCCGGATATCCGTATATCCAGATGTCCGGATGTCTAGTTTTCGGCATGATGTGCGCATCCAGATATCTGGATGTCTGTCTCAACCTCCAGATGTCCAGATAACCAATTAACCGTCTATCGGTATATCTAGACGTCCAAATGTCTGTCCGGACTCCCGGATGTCCGGATGTCCACCCATTTAAACTCACAAGTAAGAACATCGAATTCCAAACTCGTCAAATATCTCAGACTGTCGACGACGGGTCCAATGAAGTTATCGAATGTCTGTACTTGACTGAGTAGATACGAGAGTACGGTAGACGGATGAATGTGACACAGTTTACCGAGTTGACGTCCCATCATTTTGACCGTTTCCTTGGAGAGGCGTCTGTAAAGAATTTGTGTTTGTCCGGATGTCTAGATGTCTGGGAATAAGGGTATCTGAATGCCCTACAGCTTGTTATCCAGGCGTCTGGGTTTCCGGGTGTCCGGATGTCCGAATCTTTAGATGTTCAGGTTTCTAGTTATCCGGATGTCTACACTATTTCTAGAACATCTAGACATTTGGAAACCTGTTTAGATAGTCAGATATCCGGATGTCCGGATGTCCAACTGGATATCTAGATATCCGGATGTCCTTCTGCACAACCAAATGGATGTCCTCCAACATGTCCTCCAACATACCTGAACCGGATGTCCTCCAACATACCTGAACATCTGGATGTCCACCTAGGTATCCAGATGTCCGGATGTCTGTCGGGATATCTAGATGTCTGGATGTCCCCCCCTAAGCCCCGCCCACTCACTTCAAAACATATTTCGTTCTTCCGTGAATCTTTCCCTTCATAATGTGCATTTCGGGATGTCGTGCCGTCTCATGATTCCATTTCGAATACATCCAATATCTCCATGAATACGGGAATAATTGAAGTAGTTGCCATAGTTCTTCACTCAAAGAGACATTCGTTTCCGAGAGGGTTAGTGATGGGAGAAGACACTCGGATACCACCTCGACGAACGTTTCGTTCACTGCAAAAATGGTAGTTGAAATTAGGCTCCTCCCTCTTTTTTGTGAAATCTGACGTGAGGATGCTAGTTTGGAGGTGTGTTTGCGGACAACAAATCTGGATCTCCAGATGTCCAGGTGTCTAGATATCCGGATATCTCTGTGTCCGGGTACCCAGATATCTGACTGTTCGGATGTCCAGATATCCGGATGTCCGGAAGTTCAGATATTTGCATATCCAGTTGTCTAGATGTCCGGATGTCCATCTGTTCAGATTTCCAGGAATCCGGGTGTCCTGATATCCGGATTTCTATTTGTCCGGATGTCCGGGAAATAGGAACTTGTTGATCTGAATATCCGAAAATTCAGATATCCAGGTGTCTAGATGTCCGGATGTCTAGATATCCGGATGTCCCTGTGTCCGGATATCCAGATATCCGGCTGTACATGTGTCCGGATGTCCTTAAAATAGGAACCTGTAGTTCCGAATATCCGAAAATCCAGGTATCTAGGTGTCTAGATGTCCGGATGTCCAAAACCCCGACATCTGGACATTTCGAATTAGATTCCTGGTTTCCCCATAACGGGATGTCCACCTTCAGCTAAATTTGCTAGAATTTTCTCTAAATATCCAGATATCTGGACATCCGGACCTCCAGAATGGGATTCTGTCCAAACATCTATATATCCGGATGTCCGCAATCTCAATTTGGCCTGACCCAATTCTATCTAACCCTACCTAACCCACCCTCTTACCTTCCAACCTACCCTCCTAGCCCCGCCCCCAACCTACCCAGGATTAACCCTCCGAGCCACGCCTACTCCTCTTCCAGTCACGCTCACTCCCTCCCAGCTACGCCCACCCCTCCAGAACAAAAAACTCACACTTCTCATCCCTCTGCAACTCTCCTTTCTCGATCTTCTGATAATAATTGGTCAACAATCTCAATATTTTGATATTCGTAGTGGCCCTGTAAGCCAACCTGGGTCCCAGATACCACAGGACACTTGCGAGTTTTCCAAGCTCCTCCCAACTTTCGACAGGTTTTAGGCCATTTCCCGTCTCCTCCCCCTCTTGCTCATCCGATGATTTTCGAGGCTTAGAAGCGTCTCCAAAGATGTTCAGAGAGCAATTCTTTCGATAGAACTCATCGATAGCTCGTTCGATGATCTGACAAAGTGCTCTGCAGAGTCGGGGAGAGGCCTGAACTGCGTAGTACTCTGGCAATCGATCAATCAATAATTGGGCCTGTTTCCAATTGCCGTTTTCGAGAAGGGCACAGGCTAGACCCAGTTTCTGGTTGGACGCCAGAACGGACTCTTCGTTGAAACCCTCGGAGAGTTTTGTGTCCTCGTCCTCTTGTAGCTGGATTACTGTAGTGAAGGAGATCGTCGAGGTGGTCTGGAAAATGTCAGGTAAGGCATAGACTACAAAGACTACAAACTACTTCCGAATGTCCGGATGTCGGATTTTTCAGACATCCGGACATCTAGACACCTGGATATCTGGATTTTCGGATGTTCGGATCTACAGGTTCTTATTTTTCGGACATCCGGACAAATGGACATCCGGACAACTACAAATATTTTCAATACGTCAAGTTGTTCATTTTCTCTCTAGCTGTCTAGTTGTCCGGGTGTCCAGATATCCAGGTGTCCGGATGTCCGGATGTCCAGATATGCGGATATCCAGATGTCCAGATGTCCAGATATCCAGCTGTCCAGATGTCCGAATATCCAGATATCCAGATGTTCGGATATCTTGATGTCCAGGTATCTAACTGTCCAGATATTCAGGTGTCCGGATGTCCAGATATCCAGAGGCTCGGACATCCGGATATCTAGATGTCCGGATATCCAGATATCAAAATGTACGAATTTCCAGATGTCCAGATGTCCAGATTGGCCAAAAACCATCAAATTGCTCAGAACAAACTTGTTTTTAAGCAGTAACAGCACTATCAAAACATCTAACCAAAATGCATCACTCTTACCCCTCCGCCTCCTCCTCTCTCGCCATTCCCATTCTCCTCGTATCCTCTCGAATCTAATAGGGGAATCGACGCTGTCGAGATGGTCTCCGCCTTCGAAGCCCTTTCATTCGCATTCGTCATCCGGGCACGATGGCCTTCTTTGATCGCCTCGGCTTTTGGAATCATCTAGAACAAGTAAGGTTATTGCATAGTTGTGAAAAGCCGAGCCGAGCCGCGGGCCGGCCCGGCCCTAAAAGCTTGCTAGTTACTGCGAAATTTAATTTTCATTTTTCAAAATCGAAAAATGAGCTGATTTTAGCCTATTTTGTGTAAATGTCACACATTTCGCGTGTTAGGAGTAGTTTGAATCACGAATCAGCAAAAAATTGAAAATTTTTTTAATTTTGTGTTTTTCCCATAATTTTGGGGCAAATTTTCGAAAAAATTTTTCAATGCGGGCCGAGCGGGCAAATTTTGGTTAAATTATCTCTCGGCCCGACCCGGCCCGCAATTTCACAAGTACGGGTTATTGTAGGTAAGGTAGTAGGACGCGGTACATCGGGATATTTGGACACCCAGACAGACAATGAATATTATGACAGACAAATGGAGATTTAATCGGTGTGTCTAGACGTCCGGATGTACGATCGCTTCAAAAGCGAAATTGGACAGTGACGGTCTGTCCGGATGTTCAAATTTTCGGATTTACGGGTGTCCGGATGTCCAGATGTCCCAAGAACTAGAACTTCAGATATCCAGATGTCCAAATCTTTCAGTTTCTGTAACTCAAAACGTCTGAGTGTCCAGATATCTCGAGAATCGAATTTCTGGATTTCCAAACATCCAGATATCCAGATGTCCGAGTGTCTAGATATTCAGATGTCCAGATATCCAGGTGTCCGGATGTCCAGATATCCCTGTTTCCAAATTTTCGGACGTCCGGATATCCTCTCATTCCTTTCCGATTCTTGTCTGTCCGGATGTCCAGATCTCCGGATGACATTTCCGGACGCCCGGATGTTCACCCATTCAAACCTCTCAATTTTCGAGGTTTCCAGGTGTCCGGATATCTTTCTTCCCAAAACCAACTCACATAAGCCAAAATCTTCATCAAATCGATCATCTCATACTGAATCAAGTAGGCAGTTAGAACGTACAACGAGTACGGTGTCTTCTTTTTGTCCGTCTGATGGAAAGTGTACTTGAAACCAAGGATGGCACACAGGTACTCGGGAACCACATCGATTTGTTTGAGAAGAGAGATGAAGAAGTGCTTTTGACGGGGAAATGATTCGAATACCTCCAGAATACAGTCTGTCACACGATTCGGATCCAAATTGAATTGACCAATCAGGGAGAGCACACGGTTTTTGACGATTTTCGGGTGGTCGGAGTGAGGGGAGGATTCGGATGCTTCCATTAACTCGGTGATTAGTTTCGAATAGCCTTCGGACTCCTCTCGGAACAAATTGAATTTCGCTTGTTTGAAGCTGCAAAGAGAATGAGGTTGGTTGAGGGAAAGATGGTTGACTACAAAGACTACAGGGACTACAAATACTAGAAAAATGTCAAAATCGGTCCAAACCTATAACTGCTTACGGTAATTTTTTTTGTACGTACAATTTTTTCTCGGTTTCTACGCTCCATCTCACACGGGCTTTTACAAATTTCATATTGCGTCTTTAAATTCTGACAGTAAGCCGGGCTTAAGCCGAAGGAGCCCGCACCATGTTTCCAGAGCACTTTTCAGTAATAACTTTCGATCAAATTCTGTCAATATTGTATTCAATTTGATTCAAACAAAGCTTAGGCCCTGATTTTTAATTTTTCAACAAGATGAGAAAAATGTATACGTATCGCTGAGTCGCCACGCAGTTGGCATGCCACCCTACAGTAAGACAGAGCCCGCGAATGAAACCTTTTGAAAACACGTACTAAAAATTTACCGTGTGTGCGGACAACATGACGACTACAAAAGCTACAGTAACTACAAACTACACAAACTTACTATATTTTGGTCTTCAGACGAATGATCGCCTTATTGTGGTCGTCCTTTTTGAGGCAGTCGAGCTCGAGACGGAGGATCTCCTCGGGGATTATCTGGAAATAAATAAGGTTTTGGTCTTCAAGCAGGTTTTTTCACAAATCTAGATAGAGGGCTTCGGATTTTTCGGGTTTTGATCTAATTTTTGGTATAATTCTTATTTTCCCGTTATAAACAGGGCAACATTTTGGGCGAAAAATGAACTGCTATGGGGGTGATCAACTACTATGTTGTAACTGCTCGTGTCAACTACTACTTTCGCTTTTTTTGGCGTCTCAACTACTATAGCAAATGATCCATAGCAGAAGAGCCAAATATAGCAGTTGAGACACTAGCAAACACATAGCAGAAGATCACTTCATAGCAGTTGAGTATCTACTGAATTTATGAGGTAAATTCGATGTGACTTACGGTGTTAGTGAGCAGATTGACGAACGATTCGAAGTTGGCCTTCGAGGTCGACGCGTTCTCGGCGAACTCACTCTCCGGCTCGGTGAGCACCAGCACGTCCATCAGTTCCGAGCTCAGAGCGTCGCGGTCTTTCTGGAAATGATAATTATATTTGGTTTGGGTTCATCCAGATGAGTTTTTCTCGTTCAAAATCTTGAAAAACTTTAAAATTCAGTCATTTTTTTCGATATTTGAATCAGATGAATCTGCGGTTTTCTGGAGGCTTTTGGGACAAAAATTAGGTGAAAATTCGATTTTTCAGGGCTTTTTATACCGAAAAATAAGCGAAAATGAGAATTTTCAGCATTTTTTTCGTATTTTTATTTTTTTTTGAGAAAAACGTAATTATAGCCATTTTTAATGAAAAATTCCAGAATTTTTAGCGTATTTTTTGCTATAAAAACGATTTTTTTGATGGAAAATCTCTAGAAATCAGTGATTCTTTTGCAGGTTTTTCTATGAATTTTCCTGTATTTTCTCGAAATTTTTCTGTTTTTTCTGGATTTTTATCTTTTTCCAATTTTTCCCCATAATTCCCCTACCTTTTCCGTTAGTATTCTCTCAAAAGCCTCTGCGGGGCTAATTTTCATATGAACAATGTCGAGACATAACTGTGTTAATGTCTCGAACATTTCCATCGTTTTCGAGTCGTTTGCGGGGATTTTTGACCTGAAAATCGGCGATTTTTATTGATTTTTTCATTGGATTTGTTGTAGAAACGACGAAAAGGCAGGAAAAATGAAGAAAAACGGCGAAAAAAATTAATTTCCTGGCATGCCGCCACACGGCACCCTGCGCGTAAAATTTTCTCAGTTTCCCCCTCGTTGTCTCGCACTCTCTCGCACTCTCCCCTCTTTGAGGCTGCCGACAGTACTGTTAGAAGCAAGCTGCGAAAAGCTCAAAATATGCTCTTTTTTCGAGTTTTTTCCATTGAAAGAAATAAAAATAAGAGAAATTAAAAGAATTCAAACAAATTTAAAACAAAAATTCAATGAATTATATGCGAATCGCCAAGAAATGACGAAATCGAATTGTTCTGTTTTGTTGTGTTAATAAAGCCCACATTATTGTTGGAAACTCTTAGGAAATTCTTTTAATTATCACTTTTATCATGAATAACGAGAAAATAAAGAATCCAGAAGTGCCAGAAAGAATTACCACCTCGTACGAACACAATAGAGCGTAGGTCCGAGACTAAATTTCAATATGGGCAATAGAAACTGGTTTATCTCGGTTCATAGTGGAGTTACGAAAAAGTCATCAACTAAAGAAATGTGAACCGTACAATTTCAAACAACTTTGTAGTTGAGAGTTTTTTGTTACCTCCATCCTGTATCAAGATATGGCTCTTCAAAGAAACCCCTCCAATAGAGTGGCATATCTAAAGAACCACGATAGATGGAGAAAAGTGTTCAACTAAAAAAAGTTGCAGAAAATCTCAATAAACAATTTACTAGTTGGAAGTTTTTTGCTAACTTTTACGGCTGCCGAGATAGGCCTTCTCCAGTAAACTCTAGTCATTTTTCAGTGCTTCTACAGTAGCTGTTGCGGTGATACTTGAAATCGTAAAAACGTTATTTCTCCGTCAGTTTTTGACGAAAAGGCTCGAGTGATCTTTCAAAATGACCGCACTAATAATTAGAAAAAACTGCTGGAGATGGATTTTTGACTTTTGCATTATCTTTCCGAACAACCTCAAAAAACCGATGAAAAACAACAAAATTTTCGATTTTTCAGCTGAATTTTACTTTTTTTATTTTGAAGTCAATTTTTGACCAAAAAGGTCAGCTGAGGTCGCAAAATGATCCTATCAAAATTGTCTAGAACTTGCTGGCGCTCGATTTTCGAAAAAAATTGTTTTAAGATTTTCAGAGGTGCCGAAGTCTGAAAATGCATACTTTTTCTAGATTTTGATGTTCGGTACTAAACTTTTGCAAAAGTTTTGGGGTTTTCAGGTGGAAATTATCTTATTAACGTTGATTCGAGCTACTTTAACCGAAAAAACTATATTATTCAGCTTGATTTATGACATAACATGCGTTTTCGAATGTCGCTGGGATCTCGATCAGCTAATTTTTTTTTCTGCATTATCTTTTTTTTTTTAAATTAAAATTGAGGCTTTCCACTATCATTCTCAATCATTTTCCTATTGAAAAATATTATTTTTTGGTGTTTCCGACGTCTTCTAAAAGTGAAGCCAAAAAAACGGAAAACTTGATGCAATCGCGCTCTACGGTCATGCGGTGAGAGTGAAGAGAGTGTTTTTGTCTGGCGACCGTAACTTTTCACGAAAAATTTTTCTCGCAGGGTGCCGTGCCGCCAAGAAAATAAACATGGAAGAGAAATGGGGAGATGGTGGAAGAGAAAGAGAAAGTTCGGCCAGCCGGCGAGAGAGCATTGGAAGCGAGGAGGAGTAGACGGATTAGGCTGGATTTTCGGAGTTTTTCACGGTTTTTCAGCTCAAAAAATCCGAAAAATGAAAATTCAAAACGTAGAATTTGTAAAACTCTGTGATCGGGAAGATTTGCTCATTAAGAGTTGCCATTTTTTGAATTCGGTGAGTCAAAATTCGAAAAAATTGGATTTTTAGGTGAAAAACGGCCTAAAATCTTTATTTTTAGTGCTAAAAAGCCTATTTTTCACTAAGAAAATCGGCTAAAAAAGCAAGAAAAAACCGAAAATTGTATGCGCCTTTAAAGTAGATCAAAAAATTTCTCTACAGGAATGGCCACGAAGTATGGGCTCCCGGGAGCATTCGCAACGGAAATCGTCCCGCCCATCTCCGCCGATGGCGTTTTTGTTGTTGGATTCGGAGAAGGATGAGATCATCGGACACGCCAGAGTCTGTCTTCTGCCGAATCGGTATGTTTCCCTGTAATAGAAGGGCACTAAGGGGCTACAGGCTATAGAAACTACAAATACTACAAACTACAAACTACAAACCGAAATTGACCTCAAAATCAGCCATAACCTACAATTGCTCAGAATAAAATCATGTAGTTTTTTGTTCTGAGCAATAGCTGGGCGGACAACATAAGAGGCACTTTCTGTAAGAAGAGACTTCCCATTGGCACAGTTGCAAAAAGTTGTTTGGATCCGGATGATTTTTGGATCATATATGCACCCATATGAGTGATTCATGATAAACATGTTACTAGACCCCTATGACGTCATCGTCTGGAATTATAGCTGAAAATGTGATTTTCAGCTCAAAAATTCAAAAAAATTTCATTTTTGAGATGTCATCTCCAAACTTTGGGTGGTTGATATTGGACCCTTAGGGCATCTCCAATAAATTTTTGAGCCATCCACGAACTCGGGAAATGGCTCAAATAATTTCGAAATATAGGTTTTTTCACTTTTTCTCGAAAATTTTGAATATAGGTAGAGGAATTTTATTTGATTTTTGGATTTCCCAATAAATTTGCCGCAAAAAAGTCTCTTGGACCATACCCGAAATAGGCGCCCATTTTGAGATGTAGCGGTTTTTTCGAAAAACACCAAAGGGTCCCCCCTTATGAAAATTTTTTTTTCGAAAAAAATCGAAATTTTATTTTGGGCTATAATTTTCAGAAAATGATGCTATGATCATAACTAGCTCAATACCAAAAGATGAGCTCATATAATCAAGTTTGAGCAGAGTTACAGTAACCGGATGGAATGAGCCTACGTTTCACCCTCTTTCGTTCTTCTTCTTTTTGTGAAAACCGCTATATCTCAAGATGGGCGCCTAATCCGGATATGGTCCAAGAGACTTTTTTGCAGCAAATTTAATGGGGAATCCGAAAATCAAATAAAATTTCACTACCTCTA
>GL379831.1:416234-498376 GCA_000143925.2 Caenorhabditis brenneri | reverse complement strand
AAGTGTGAAAAACACGTGCAAAAAGAAAAAATCTTTTGACACTGTCCCCCACGAATTCGCGCATCTCGTGGATAAAAAACTGGTTCGAAAATTCACTCTGTTAGGTATTGTAAAAAAATAAAAGACTAGAAATGTCTCTGACTGTATTTCCGAAATTATCGAAATGGAGATTCCGGATTCCAGTTTGGGAATTTGTGTTGTAATTCCCCATTTAATAAGAGAAATTTTTAATTTACGTCCTGGATGATCGGCCAAAAAAGGGGGTGGTCAGCGCTCAGATTTGCCTGAAAATCAATTAAAATCGCCGGTTTCGAAATGTCCCGGAGCCGCTTTTTCAAATGTTTGTCCGAATGCTCACAGTCCCCCAGAATTCTCGACAGTGCGCGTTTTCTAAAGTTTCCAAAGGTTCTCATTAGAGCGCACTCACAAAACTTGTCAAATTTCGCGCCGAAATAATTTTAATTCTCGACAGAGTGCGCATTCTCAAAGTTCCCAAAATCCTCAACAGAGCGCACTTTCGAATTTCCATTTTGATTGCCCATTTGTCCGGATGTCCCTAAATCAATTTTCTCACAACTTTTGAAAAGTTTGTCTATGGAGCGCGCTTCCTCTAATTCACGAAGATTCTCAATAGAGCGCGTTTTCTCAAATTTCTCAATAGAGCGCGCTTTGTTCTCCAAATCCCGATTTTTCAGACCTTCGACGACGATTACAAATATCAATACTTGTCGAAGAGGATTGGACTTGTGTACGAACAACTTTGACTGATTTTTATATTTCTACTTTTTATTGAGTTTTTCAGGGCGGTATTTAATGAAATTTTAAGAGAAAAAAGAAATGAATTACAGTAATTCAGTAAAATTTAAAGGGACAGAGAAGGGTGGGAAGGAGAGGGATATGAAAAGGTAGAAACAATTGACCTGGGCTTAGAGTGAAAAAGGGACCTAGATAGGGGTGGTTGGGTCTAAAATCGAGGGTCCTAGGCTCAAAAACCTGGATTTTCGTCGAAAAATCGGGTTTTCAAGCCTAAAACCTGCAATTTCAGGCCCTGGGGACTATAAAAGGGTACTACGAGGGAGTGTGCTGAGACGCAGAGAGACAGACAGAGAAAAACAGAAAAGAGTCTAACAAGAAAAAAACGAGTTAATAATAATAGGTGGGTATCGCCTAGTGCGATGGAAAAAGAAAACAACGAATATAGGTACAAAAAACAAGAAAAAACCAAAAAAAGGGGGCGGGGCCGATTCTGTGTGTGCATTTTTATGTGTGTTTGTAAAGATGTACAAAAAAAGGGCTGCTATTTCCATTCTGTGAATGTTTTTCAGAGAGAGATTGATTATCCGGGAGAAACGAGATAGTGTGGGAAGAGAAGAGACGCAGAGAAGGAGCGAATATAACTATTTGTGGGGAGGACTTTTGTATAGGGAGCGAGAGTTTGAGAGAGGAAATTTTTAATTTTTGGTTGGAAATCGGGAAAATTCAGAGGAATTTTTAGAGAAAAGTGAGATTTTGGGGCAAAAAATTGAAAATTTCAAGTCAAAAATTGGGATTTTAGGTCTAGTTTTTAGCTTAAAACTGGCTTGAACTTTAGCTTGAAACAGCTCAAAAATAGGCATTTTTGGCTCAAAATTGGTCATTTTTAGTTGAAAACTGTCGTTTTTCAGCTCAAAAATCGCCAAAAACTCAAAAAATTCCCACCAAAAAATGGAATCCCAAATACAAAAATCCGACTAATATTGGCCCATTTAGAGACAAAAACTTATAGAAAAAGGGGAGAAAAATAAATTTTTGGCACGAATAAAAAGCATGTGGGGGTGGGTGGGTATGGGGAAAGGGAAACAATAGAAAATAACATTACCAAAGAAAAAAGTGAAAAGAGAGAAAACAACGAATTTTAGGTCAAAAAGAAAAGCAGGAAGGAACAGAAGAAAAATGAATACTTCGTAATGATTGTGGGAGGGGGGTATTTTGAATAAATTTTCGAGTAAAAAATAGGAGAAAAAGAGATCAAAAGTGTGCAAAGGGCACCCCCAATAATCAAAAATTAATCCAATTTCACCGATACAACGACACACAGGACCCCCATCTAACGGGGAGAGAAGAGAGAGAGAGACGTTTTGGCATGGAGAGATGATAGAGACATAGAGAGAAAAAAGAATTTTTAATAATAAAAATCAAAGAGAAAGTGAAATTTTAGCAGACAGCCTGAGCGGTGTTCTGTGACGTTTGTGATGAGAACGATGGTCGTTTCATGTCTCCAGCTCCTCCATTCGTTGCAGATCCATTTGCCATCAAAAGTGTCGGATGGTATCCGGTACGTGTCATTTTCGATGGATCAGCTGTACGGGCCAAACCACTCTCCATCAGAAGTTGATCGAATCGTACTTCCTGGAAACAGTAAGAAATTGAGTTTTGGGGCTAAATGTTCGGTTTTCGCCCATTTTTGAGCTCAAAATTGAATTTTGAGACTGAAAACAGCTTAAAATATCATTTTCGGGTTGAAAACAAGCCAATGAATTGGTTTTTTTCAAACTGAAAATCTCGAATTTCAGAGCAAAACGTTATCTTGGCTGGAAAAACAGTCTACAGCAAGGCTAGAAAAAATCAATTTCTGGGGCAAAAAATGCTCGAAATATCGATTTTTGGGCTAAAAAACTTAATTTTTCGGTATTTCAATAATTTTTTTGGGAAAAAAATGACTGAAAAGTATAAAAAATTCAAATTTTTCGAGCCTTATTTTCAACGGTTTCGAAAAGTCGCGGAGCCAATCAATTGTTTTTTTCAGCTTAAAAGTCTGAAATTTTGGTGCAAAAATCAATTTCTGGGGCAAAAAAATGCTCAAAATATCGATTTTGGGCTTTGAAACCCCCATTTTTTGACATTTCTCCAAACTTACAACATCCTTATTCTCGGCGTTCTTGACAATAACGTAGGCCTCAACCATCGGCATACGAGACTCGACAGAGTATCCAACGAGTTTACAGTTGATCACTTTTCCAGTCATATATTGTCTGAATTTTTCCATGGCTCCCTCACTCCACACCATGGTTCCATCAACTGGACGGACGTGGGCGAGCATTACTTCTGTGGATTGGAATGGAAGTGACATCAAATCGGTACGGATTTGACGGAGCTCCTGGCGGGCGATCTTCGAATAGCCACCGTAGTCGACGAATTTGATGAACACCTCGTCAGTGTCCTCAAAGTATTGAACAGTGACGGCACGGACCCAGGCTCCTTGGACTGGTGCGGCGCAGAGGAGTCCATCTGGAAGAAAATAGATGGTTAAGAAGGATATAGAGATTGGAAAGGAGGAGTGGAGTGGGACCAAAGGACTATAAAGTGACCCTGTAATAGAAAAGCACCATGAGAGTGCCGTTCTATTTGAGGTATAGAGTGATGTGATCGGTGTGGTCTAAAACTTACGGAAGTTACTCAGATCGATTCGAAATCGGTCAAGGGAGTGGCAAAAAAGCATTTTTAGGAGCAAAATTCGAAAAATCAGAGCTTTTCGGACGGTTTTTGCGCAAATTCCACAAAAATTTCTCTAAAAGAGCCGAAAACTCGGGATTTTCGAAAAAAAAAGCTAGAAATGCAAGTGCCACTATATTAGAGGTTTTTTCAGCATTTCAAGCTCAAAATTACTCAAATTCCGGGAAAATTCTCAGAATAACATCCCCGGATGCCAAAAAACTTGAATTTTATGCCAGTAACTAAAAGCGCCGTTATTTAGAAGGTTCGTGCTCAGTTAGATGTTCAAATTCCTTTAAGAAAAGAGCCATGGGCCTTCGAAAACCTTCTGTGAGCCAGGAGACATCCGGACAAACCGGAACATCTCCAGATCCATTTTCCTTCGATTCTTTTCAAGAATTGACCATACTCATTGTCATTTTTGGCTAGAATCAGGATCAAGAAACCAGTTCTCCTACATCTTCCACCAGCCTAAAGGGCACCCCAAAGTGCAAAGTGAGAGTGAAAACGAAGGAGAAGATAATCAGCAGGAGAAGAAAAGTGCAGGTGCCTTTACTATCACCATCAAAAATAACTAATGATCATCAATCTTCTCTCTCTCTCAATTTCTTCAAATTCTCTCAAAAATTCTCAAAATCTCCTTCAAAATCATTCGCTACGTCGTCCGTCCGTCAAACACAACTGATCGAAACGCTTGATAATCATCTTCTCCATGTCCTCTCTCAATTTCTGACAACTGTGACTGATTAATTACCCCCGCTCACCCCCCTATCTCTCACTCTCTCAATTTCAATAAATGGCGCGATCATAGAGTGTCTAGGAGGGAGGGTCGTAAAAATCAAAAGTTTGTTTCAGAATATGAAATAAAACATTCTTTTCTCATCAGAAGACAAAGCGAAAGAGAGAGAGTGAGGGGGGAGATAAAATGCCGACACAAGACAGGATGATCATATCTCCAAAGAACAAAAATAATGAGTGAAAAGGAGTGAATGTTCCTAGTTTGATCTTGCCTCCGTCATCTGGAGATGATCATCAAAACAAAAAAAGAACGCCGGAAATGTGTTCCAATGATTCTGGGGAGCTCTAATAGAAGGACATCAGATAATCGAAATATAATCTCATGGTTTGTTCGGATTTCTCAAATTCGAACCGAAAATCCCAAACATCGACTGATAACGCTAAACTAGCTGTCAGAAACTGGAAAAACTGTTCATTTGTGTCCGGATGTCCTAAGCTGTTCTGGCTAGTTTCTAGGCCTAAAATCGCTCAAAATCCGTTTATTTAAGCTTGTCCGGATGTCCATACGGAATTCAGGGCTCCCAGACCTCCTAGAAATTCAAAAAAAGCTAAAACTCCGGCTATTCACATGTCTAGTCTGTCCGGATGTCCAAACGGAATTCAGGGCCTCTCAGACTTCCTGTAATCTCAAAAATAGTGCAAAATTTGTCTATACTAGTAGCTAGTTTGTCCGAATGTCCTCCAGGCTTCCAGACCTTCTACAAAGCTCAAAAACAGTGCAAAGTGCTTCACAAAAAAAGAAAGAAGTAGAAGAAGAACTACACCGATCATCATAACTCTAATTGAAAAAGGTCCCTTACATATCCTACACATACTCTGAGTTGGCATTGGCAATTCTGGCAGATTCGATTGCTCTCCATACAATTGTCCCATGTACATATCCAAATGACGCAACGAGGCGAACGACGCATGAGTGGGTTGTTGAATGAAGAAGTGCGATGGGGAGATGATCGACGAGATCGCCACCTCGCATTTAATCTCTTCGGGAAGGGTGAGCCACGTTGGTTGAGTGGTTAGCATATCGAAATTCGTGTTTGGAAGGACGGGTGGAACGACTGGCTGCAAATTGAGCTCCGGGAAACGGGCCGGTGGGAAACGACGGCGAAGCATTTGGAGAGAGTGATTGATCTCGTCTCTCTTTCCGCGGACCTAAAAAAGAGATAAAATCGTTGCGTATGATATTTTGATCTCTATGTAATACCTGGCATATCTGATGAGTCTTCGACTTCTCCGGTGCATGATGTTGGCGTATTAGCATACGGACGTTTGTGCGTTGGCTGAGCTCCTATAAATTTGAATAATTAGTGGGGTGAAGAGGTTATCTAATGGAATATTAATACATTTAGCCCTTCAAATCAATTTCTTATGCACAAAAGCGTCATTTTTTGTTGGAAAATCACCAAATAAATGCCAACTACCATACCTTAATAGTCTTTCCCTTCACTCCGATAATCAATCCAACCAGACTGTTCGGAATCTCGAATTCGTACATTGGCAAATAGTCCTCATCGGTTCCAGTCAATCCGTTCTCGTCGTGTGGTGAGGTGAGTGGTCCGGTGGCACGTCCAGAGTCTTGTGAGGATGCCTGAAGCGAGGAAAATGTGGTAAAATTGACTGGGAAAAGCCATTTTTGGGTTGTAAAACTCAATTTAAACCTGTTTTTGCCCTAAAATCTCTCTCAAACACCAGAATATTCCATCACAAACCGTATCAAAATAAATCTCAGTGTTATGTTGATGATGAGTTGGTGTTCGCGGCAAACTGAAGTATCCATAGCTCGATGATGTCGCCGTCGAATTCGAATTCTTTCGCTGCCTGCTACTACGTCTCATTTTGACTTCCTCCTGTATCTTGGCGTACATTCTCAACTCTTCCTCTTCGTCTCCAGTCAACGTGAACAGATTCAACGTGACACTTCCCAAATTGATCGTCTCAATCGGGGTGGCGACGGATGCCTCACTGACAGCCGAGCAGCTACTACTACCGCTACTCGAATAGTAGAACGAATCGGAGGAGGTGAGCTCCGCAGTCGGCGAACAACAACTTCCAGACGTGAGCTCGTGAAGCTCCTCCTCGTCAGTCACCGCTGGAAACGGTGGCGGAATGAAGCCGGGCGGAAATAAGAGTTGTCCGTTGGCGGTGAGGAAGATTGGCGGCGGTGGAAGATGGGTGGGTAGCTGCGTCGGATGCACGAATACCGGGGCAGACGTCAGCATTCAGAGAACTGATTGGGGTTGTTTAGTAGGAGAAGACGACGAGGAAACTTGTGGATAACGATTCGCAGATTCTCTGAGACACTTTGAATATTCAAGAGTGTACAGAATAATCAGAGAGGGATTTCCCTGAGATGAGGTAGTAGTAGTAAAGAAACCGGAGGAGCAACAATAACAGTAACAAATAACAAGAAGATTGGCAATAACAAGAATGAGAATATAGCTTTGAGTTATGAGGTGATTATGGGTATAGGAGGCGACAGGGTTGGGTACAACAACGACTCCTTGGGAGGGTGAAGTACCGATCAGAATGAAGACCTTTCTTCCCCTTTTTCCTTCATAGTACTCCCAGAGACGCAGACAACCAGAATGAGGGGCGGAGTCTGATCGGAGGAGATGGGTGCAAAGGTAGAGAGAAGGAGGAGGAGACGAAACCATCAAGTGCAAGTTAAAGGAGAAATCATGAAACGAGGGGCAACTTGATCGGGAGGAGGGTGGAAACGACGAAAAAAGGTGGTCAAAGACAGCTGACAAAATTTTTTTCGCGTCGGTTTGTAAACGCTCTTTACCCCCGCCGATGAAGGAAAAGGGATAGAAATAAACGGTTTTCTCTCAAACTCTCCTCCCGATTTTTTTTTGCAACAAAAAGGGCAAGTGGGGGCGATGAGAGCGGAAGAGATAGAGATAGGGGAGAGAGAAAAAACTTTTCGAAAATCGACGAAAAAAGAAAAATCGGAGCGCAATATGGCTTGCGTAAGGGGACCTTTGTCTCGATTTTTTGTGGAAAAAAAATTTCCCAAGCATTTTTTGCCATTGTTTTTTTAGATGAAATATTGTAATTCTCAGTTGAATTTTTTTTTCTCAAAGATTTTTAATTTACTGAATTTTTCAGCTGAAAACTCAAAAAATTTTTTTTTCGAAAATTATATTTTTTTTCTTGAAAAAAATTGAATTTTCTATTCAAAGTAGTTTGAACTAATTAGTTTTTACGGAAAAAACCCGAAAATCCAGAAAAAGTCGCTTGAAATTTTGAAAGAAAACATTTTTTTTTTCGAAAATTAAATATTTTTTCTCAAATAGAATTAAATTATATTTTCTATTTTAAAATAGATCAAATCATTTATTTTCTACAAAAATTTCCCAAAAAAACCCGAAAAAACGCGCGAAAATCTCGAAAAATAGGAAAGAAAATTCAAATCGAATTTCGAAATTTTCCTTTGGCGCGAGGGTTACTGTAGACGGCAATGTGTGCATTGCGTACACATGTCTACCGTAATCCGTGGGAATTTCGAAATAATTTTTTTGGGATGGAAAAGTCAATTTTGATGTATCTCGATGGAATTTTGAGCAATTTTCGCGGAATTTTTTGATAAATAATTAAGAAATAGGCTAATTAATTGATTTTAGGTGAAAAAAAGTAGAAAAAATCAGAAAATAAGGGTTTTTGGAAAAATTAGAGAAAATAACTTTTCTAATTGGGTTTTGACATTCTAAAAAGTGTTTTTCAGGCCAAAAATTCCCAAAAAACGAGTAAATTTTCAGTAAAAAAAATTTTTTCCGAAAAAACATTCAGAGATCACAAGTTCTAATGAATTCTGCTCACTTTCTACCCCACTCGTGCACTTTTGTCCTCCTGACAAAATCGCAACATTTTTCCCTCTCCTTATCAACAAGTCTGTCACCAATTCTCTCTTCGCGACCCTGATAAGCCACCATCATCAGGGGGCTCCAAATCAGATGGAAAGAAGGAGACAAAACACAGAACTGTCTGAGGAGAGTGTCTGGCGTCTCCTCGCTCCGCGTACTATTTCGCTCAAAAATGGCAACATTCATTGTGTGTGTGTGTTATCAGTGAAAAAGATCGTCTCATAAAGATTGTGGTGGTGGTGGTGGGGGAGAAGAGAAAAGAGAGAGCAAGGAGACGTGGTTATCAGTCAATTTAATTAAGGGACTGTCTGGGCCTAAAATGCGCTTGAATACGGGCCTGAAGAACCTAGACTAGGTTTGAACAGAAGCGTTAAAAGCCTAAATTTGTCTGAATACGGGCCTGAAGAGCCTAAAGTAGGCCTAATTAGAGGCTTGAAAGCCTCAAAAAAGCCCAAAAATCGGGACCAGAAGATCAAAATGTGCGAGTAGACATAACAAAAGAAACATAAACAAAACTTGGTTCTTCTGTAGCAACGGAGAGGAGGAGGAGAAAGGGGGAGGTGTCAGACAACCTTGAAAAATGTTTCTTTCTTCTCTAATCAAGAAAGAATACGAATTGGATGAATGCCAAGAAGAGACTAAAACAGCTGTCTAAACGGACGGAAGGTGGTGGGGAGAGAGAGAGGGGACACGCGATTTTCTGCGATCAACGAGATCGGGAAATTGAGATAAAAATTGAATTTTCCGAAGATTTTTAGGCCAAAGTATCCGAATTTTTGAGATTATTACTCAAGGAAACTGGGTTTTTACCAGTTTTTGGTCAAAAAAAGCGTAGTACCTTTTACGTTGCTGAAAGAGCAGAGGTTTTAATGCCTAGGTTTCTGAGATTTTCGCCTGTTGTAGGCCAATTTCCTAGCTTTTGTCAGCTGTGAATTCTTGGGTTACCAGGCTCTTCTAGGCAAAAATTCCTCGAATTCCGGGAGATTTTTAGGCAAGCTCCCCGGTTTTTCTGATTCAAAAAACCTCAGATTCCGGTCTCTTTCAGACCAATAAAGCTCAAATTCCCCTTGAATTGCCACTTTTCACGCGAAAAACTTCGCTCTACCGTGACTTTATGGGAGAGGGGGGCCACAAGTGCTCATAAAATCTCCTGCAAAACTGACCAATAAAGATACATCATCGTTTTGCAATAAAATTGCGGAGAGCCAAGCCACACCTCATCATTGTCCACTTTCTCTCCATTCTCATTGGCACTTCAACCAAAACTTTTTCAAATCGTCGCATTTTGTAAATTGCGATGAAATGAAAAAAGGGTGAATGAAATGGAGGGGGAAAGGGCAAATGCGAAAGAGATATCAATCTCTCTCGAGGGTCTCGTTAATAGCGAAAAAAAAGGTGTTATCTTGTACTGTCACATGTGGACAGGAAAAGAACAATAATAACAAAAAAAAGGTCGGGAAGGAAGGAAGAAAACAACCGAAGATCAGCTGGTATTTTCCAATTTCTTCCGTGTTTTGTCCTGATCAGAATTTGAATTTAGGCCCTTCTGAGCTCAAAATTGGAGCAGGGACGTCAGGATTTTTCCCAGCAGACTTTTTACGGTTCAAGGCGCTTTTTCAGGTCATTTCAGCTTTTTTTCCGAGCATTTGAGGCCTTTTCAAGCTGGAATTCAGCTAGTAATTTCTAGGAGATATATAGAACTCTTCGAGCCTATTCCGCCTGTTTTGAGCCAGTTTTTTTTCAGGCTTTTTGGTCAATTTGCACAGGATTTGAGGGCTTTCTAGACCTATTCCTGGGTATTTTGGATCAACGGCTTTCAGGCCTTTAGGTGTTCAAATTTAGGCGACTTATGCCGACCACAGCTCTTGTTCAACTGGCCCTTTCAAACCTTTCAGCTCAATTACAACCGTTTTAGGTCGTTTAAAGCGATCTATCGCACATCGATCACTTTCTATTTACCCCTCCTCCTGCCTGTTCCATCCAAAGCCAAACAAGACAAAATGGCAACATTTCGGTGGCTCAAAGGGGGGCACCCCAGACAGAGCAGAATCAAAGGCAAACATTCGACTTTTTTGAGGGGCAAATACGCCCCTCCTCTGCGTGAAAAATATTGTCATCGCGTGGAAAGGAGGGAGGCGGAATCATCTTGACTATATATCTATTTGTTTACCGTTCCGATTACTAGAAGGAGGGGGACCATCATCATGTCTTCTGGTAAGAGGTACATTCAATGTACTTGCGGAGAGGGGTCACGTACCTTAGGTATGCGCAACAGTTTGTGTCAGGTAGGAAAGGAAACATGACTGACTCAGAGGCGTCGCTTTCAAGGAAAAAGAAAAGTGTTTCCGATTTTCGAAAAAATTTTTCGGAAGAAGAAAAATGAAACAAAGCAGCTTGGGTTACTGTAGCCCTTGGAAAACTTCACATGCCAGAAAATAGGCGTCAGGTTTAGAACTTTCCAGGTCAAGACTTCCCAGTTAATTGGATAGAGCTACAGTAACCCAGATCGAAATCCTTCACTGATCTTAGTCTTGCGTCAAATCAAAAACACTGGATACTGTAACCTTTTCTCGAACTTTCCACAAAAGTCCTTCTGACCTGTGGGGCACATGCGTCGTCGTCGTCGAAAAATGGTAAAGATCATAAAAACAGGCCTCCTTTCACACGTGAGACTCCACATCAAAAACAGCTGGGCGATCGAAATCGAGAAGGAGCGAGTGGTGATGGAGAGAGAGAGAGAGAAAAGTGATCGAAAAGTGTCTGGCTGGCCGGGTGCCAGCAACTCTTTCGCGTTTTTCAACATTTCTTTTCTTCTTCTTCAATTCAACTCTCCTCAATTCATCTTTTTTCCATGTGGTAGACAGATAGACAGACACCCAAAACACAGAGGGCCATTTATCGTGTAGAGTAACGCCATATGACTCTTCTCTCTTCACAGAGTTTCATATAAATTGGTTTAATCAGAGATGATCACGGCTGGGAAGGAGACGGCGACGAAGGGAATGTTGCCAAACTTGCACTTTTGTGGGTATGTGTGGGAGAGTACGTCTGTCATGGTGTAATGATCGGCGTCAGAGGAAATGAGTCTGGGAGTGAGGACTTGGGAGCCAGGGGTCTGAAAAAGTCTGGAAGGCATTTCAAAATTGACCTGTAGACTTCTAAGATTGATAGTCTAGGCTTTGAATTAAGCCGAAACAACATCGAAATAGGTCCAAAAGTTCTCAGAATCAGCCTAAAAGTCTGTTTTTCAGAACAATCCTAGGAAATCGGCTATGTAGGTTAAAGAGATCAGACAGAATAATTCTGAGCATCGTAGAACGCTCAAAACTCAGGAGTTGGCTCCCTGGAGCCTCAGGATTCGTTTCAGGACTTCTGGAACCTCTGAAAGTACTAAAATTGGCCTGTGGGCTTCTAGGCTTCAAAACATGCCAACCGGACTTTGTCATAGCTCCAGAGGTCTTCAGGATAGGCTTGAAGAGTTTCCAAGGTTTGACGAGCCGGCCTCAAAAGCCCTCAGCTCCTTTTAACGCTCAGATTCTACTACAAAATCAGCATCAGCTCCCAAAATTATTCTGAGGCCTCTGGAACTATCTTCAGGTTTCAAATGAGGTCTTGACAGCTCTGTTCTCCACATGTCTGTCTGTTTGTCCCCAACAATATTTATTCCTCTTCAACAACCAATCAACAACAACATGTTTATTCATTTGCCTGATTTTCGAAAACTTTCGTAAATGTTTCTCCCCATCCGGTGGAAGAAAACACAAAGAAAATACCGGGAGAACAAAGAGCCATTAGGAATTCACAAGAGACACAACGGTCTGTCTTGTCGGAATACACCTTGATGATAAATATTCTCGTATTGTCCGTCCGTGTCTCTTAATTCTCCTTCATGGGTGGCCCAATCTAACCCATTAAAACCATCAAACTACCATCTGATTTGCATATTCTTCGTCGTCATTCCGCCCGAATAAGAATCGAGAAGAATAAAAATGCAACATGAAGAGTAGATCTTTTTGAAAGATGATGCGTGTCGTCTAGACGTGCCCTTTCTCTCTTTCTATCTCTCTTCAGGTGGTCGTAAAGATTTCTAAAGATTGATCACATCGTGTAATATGTCTGTCTGTGTGTCTTCGGATATCCTTCCATATGATCCTAGAGAGGGCGTACTTTTAAAGGCGCATTCGTGTTACACCCGGTCATTGTTTAGCCAAGTGATGACGACTAAAGCAGTAGTGTACTACGAGGTGTCAGAAAGGGTTGAAGAAAAAGATGCCGACACACAATTCATCACTCTCAATTTCGAATCATCATCATGTTGCAGACACCTTCAAAGGGATGCGATGGAGGGGGGAGGAGGAGGGGAAGAATTCAGAATTGTTGAAAAATTATTTTAGGGAGAGAGAGTAAAAGATCGATTCTGGAGATAAGAGAAAGGATGAGTAGAATATTGAGGTGCGGAAAAAGGGAAAGTAATCACTTTTGAATATGAAAATAGGACTCTAGATCTATGCGGGTATCGGTATGTCCGGATGTCCAGAAGTTTAGATTTTCAGATTTGTGTGTTTCTCAATTTCCAGGTGTCCCGATTTTCAGAATCTCATATTCCCAGATGTCCGGATATCCAGTCTCCTAGATCTATACGAATATCGGGATGTCCCAATTCTCAGGATCTCATGTTTCCAGGTGTCTGGATGTCTAGATCACCCAATTACTACGGCTTCTGATGTCCAGATGTCCGGATGTCCAGAGATCCGGATTTCCACATATCCAGATGTTCAGGTGCCCAAAACTAGCAAAAGTCAGTCAATCTGTCTAATCGGATGTCCAGATGTCTCAATTTTTGGAGATAAAACTCCCCACTTCTTCCCTATCATCGCCTGATGTTTCCAATTTCCGTGATGACAAAAAGGTTTGACAAAATGGGGAGGGAGAATAAAGGGTGATGTCCTTTTCAAACAGAGATTGATAGAAGAGATTTATCAACTGTTACCTTTTTCTTCCTGGTTGTTTTACAGGGTGTGGGGGTAATGAATGAAGGTCATTTTCGTTTGAAATGGGGTCTTACATATGATCTTTGAGAGATTTTAGGTTAAAAACGCTAAACTTTCAGCGAAAATGGTCTTTGAGAGAGATTTTTCAGATCAAAACTAGGTAAAATTTGAAAAAAAACTTGTGGGCGTACCTCACTATTCTGACTATCCAATCCTGGTGATCCGCTCTTCTCATAGGACTCATCTTCCGGATGCACCGGGATATCGATCGTCTGATTGAGGCTAGTGTCTGTGGATGGAGCGGCGGCTTCTTGGTGTTTCAGGACTGAAAATAGGCGGAAAATATGATAAAAATGGCAGAAAAAGGCCCAAAATCGTCATTTTTGCTCTCAAAACTCACCAACTCTCTTCTGTGGTTTCTCTTGTTGGTGTGGCTCATCGGCGCTCTTCTCCTTCGTCAATCGTCGTTGTCCCTTCTTCAATGGAGCAGACTCTTTGTGTTGTTGTTGTGATGATGACTGTGGCTGACGACGATCATTTTGACCTCTTCCAGACTTTCCTCCTTTTCCTCCAGTGTTCTTTGTCTTCTTCTGGTTTTTCTGTGATACACGATGAGTAGTTGGCTGTGGAGATGGCTGTGGTCTCTCGGCGTCGCTCGTGTCCATCTGGTGAATTTCGTCTTCCATGTAGCTTCTGAAAAATAAGAAATTGTCTATCTTTCTAGTTTTTTTTCTGAAATAAGTCGTCTATCACACCAGTACGCAGAGTTTCCAATTTTTCGTCTTCCCAGGAGTGTGAACCCCCTTAGATTAGCCTAGAACGGGCCTTGAAAGGCGTGAAAAAGTCAGGAAAGACCTGAATGAGCATGGAAGGGCCTAAAAACCTTGAGATAACCTAGAAGGGCCCGGAAAATGCCTGGCAGCCTAAAACTCACGAATGAAAGCCTAGAAAACTTGAACAAAAATGTGAAAAGCTTTAGTTGAGCTTAGGCTTAGCATTGCGAAAATCCTAAACAGGCCTAGTTAGACCTAAGAGCGCCTAGAGTTCCTGAAAAAGCCAGAGATAAGCTAAATAAAAAACCTAGAACATCCAGAGTGGCCTAGATAAGACTGAAACAGCTTAAATGAGTGTGAAAAGCCAAGATAAACCTAGAATACTCAAAAACAGGCCTAGACAAGCCTAAATAGGCCTAGCTAAGCCTAGAATGCCTCATCAGCCTATAAACCCTATAAAAACTCCGAAATCACATACCTCTCCATCTCCTCACTCCACGAAAAAGCGGCCGGCGATTGAAGATACTGTCCGGTGATGTCCAAACTGAGCGGCGACGTGGCGTCCAAATTTTTCGTCGGTGTCGGCTCTTCGGGTATCTGAAAGAGCTTTAGCTATTCATTTGGGAGACCTTTTTTGTTGATAAATCTGGATTTTATCGTTTCTTTTACCTGCTCTTGATCGAGTACCTTAGATTTCGTTGGCATTGTGATTGGAAGAGTTGGAGCAGACTGCAAGGTTCACATTTGTGATGATGAATGAAGTTTTGGAATTCTTTAGAGGGGGGAACACTTATGAGGAAATGTTGTGAAATCTGACACAAGGTTTTGCAAGAAAAACAGAAATTTGGTGACAAAACAAAAATCATTTCTAGGTGAGTGGTAGGGGACCAGGGCAGCCCTTTTGGCACCAAAATCACTGAACCCCTTTTAGAATGACACCTAATTCCTTAACCCTCTATTAGAATGGCACCTAACTTACCTTCAATTTCGGCTCAACCTTCTTGACAGCAATCTCCTCCTGCTCAATTGATTCCTGTTCCTTTTCTTTTGGCACTTCGATTTCCTGAAACAAAAAACCATAAAAATGGTATCGGAGAATGGTTTGAAGAGAGGGAAAAGCGTGCGCGTGAGGTGGGAAATAAAATATTGTATCGCTCGCTCTCTCACCGATTTTGGTGTTCTTTTTCCCCTTTTTGAGGGGTGGTAGAAACAAAAAAGAAGGGAGAGAGGGGGCTTGTATCGAAAACTTTGTTCAGCGTTTATTTGGGAGGAGGAACAATCGATGAATTTTGGAACAAATAGAAAAATGGGGAGCGCCTGTAATAGAAGGGCACGTCTACTCAACTTTAACCGACTCAAAACTTAGAGGCGCATCATGTTAGGCCTTTTTTTTAAAGAAGTGTCACTCAAAGGCTCAAAATACAAAAAAAAATAATAGAGCTGAGTCGAACTAGAAACATCCTTAAAAAGGACCTAATCAGCCTCTATGACTCTTCAATCAAGCCTGAATTGCCTAGCCGAGCCTAAACGACCTAAATAGCTTTAGGAGAGCCCCAACGAGCCAAAAACAGAGGTGTATGAGTCCAGAGTATCTACGACAGCCTAAACAAGCCTAGAAAATCCTAAGAAGGCCTAAATTACCCCAGATGAGCTTGAAAAATTTCAGAAATCACAGAATGCCTCGAAATTTTTTCGAACTTCATTACAGTAACAAAATCCTGTTGAGGTGCCCTCCAATTTAAAGATCTTTCTTTCAAAAAACCCTCACCTTCTGCTCCACTTTCGGCTCCTCTTTCTCCACTTCTACTTCCACTCTATCACCAGCGGCAACGTGATCAGTTTCCTCCGCTTCTTCCGTCTCTTCCGTCTCTCCGTGTTCTTCTTCTCTTTCGTCTTCTTTCGTGGGAACCACCGACAACTCTGATTGCTTCTCGTTTTCGCTCGATGAATAGTCGTTCTGTAACACGGAAAAAAATGAATAAAACATATAAAATATGTGTGGGAATTCACAAAAAAAATCACTGTTTTTTTTTCTTTCTCTTGTTTATTTTTCCAAGGAGTTTATAGAGATGGGGTGAGATAGGAGAGAAAGAGGGAGAAAGAACTGTATGACTGGAATAACAGGGAAACAAGAGCACGTGGGGCAGGGACAGGTAGGTCATTTGTCATATCACACGCAAAGTGAACTTTCGGGAACCGTAATTTCCCACAAGAACTTCCACAAGAAAAATTCAAAAAAATCCGAATTCTAGGACCAAAATCTCTGAATTTAGCCCAAAAAATGAGTTTCAAGGTCCAACAATCAGAAGCTCGAGTCTCGTATAAAAATTAATTTGAAACATAAGCTTAGTCTCTTTTTTTAGACTAAAAACAGCTGAAAAGCGAATGATTGTACCAGTTCATTGGAGCACATTTTTTGACGTAAAAGTCGAATTCTGGGACCAAAATCCCTTATTTTAGGCCAAAAAGGGAGCTTTTCTGGGTCAAATTCTCTTTTCTGCTGTCACAAAAATCCAAATTCTAGAACCGAAATCTCTAATTTTCCAGTCAAAAATGTGATTTTTCAGATCCAAATTCTCATTTGGATTCTTAGAAATCCTGGTCGAAACTGCTCAAAAAATAAAAAATCACATGTTTTCCCGCCAATAATTTCCTAAACCTTTTCTCACACACCTCCTTCCCTTCTTACGTCACAGGTCTCTTTTCTGAAATGATCACACCCCTATAATTAGAGGAGGGCGAATTTGTTTATACATATTGGAAAGTGCACTTTTTCCCATGAAATTTGACACCACCTCCCTTTAATTTTACAGAGCATGATCATGACGATTAATTGGAAATAAAAACTCATGATCATTCAAAAAAAGGGTAAAAATCTAGATGAACCGGTGTGAGGATCATCACCCCCGGGGGCACCGGCAACGTTTTTTTTTTCAATTTTTTGAACGTGTGGCGCCGGGGAGAGAAAAGGAGAATAGGCGTGTGCGCGGGGAGGGGGCAGCCGGAGGGCAAAAGAAAACCGAACAACAACAAAAAATTCAACCATTAGAATTGAATATCTACCGAGGAAGATGAGAGAATAAAGGACGCGTTGTTGGGGTGGCCGAAGGGTGGGTAGAAAGGGACGACGAATAAAAACAAATGAGATCGCATCTCTCTTTTGGTATTGTCGGAAGGTGAGGGTTTCACACCTTTTTTTACTTTTCTGAAACTCAATCATATGAAATCAGGCAATTCTAGGCCGAATTCAGTCATTTTCTCTAGATAATACTCTTCTTCTCATCGAAAATCGGCTCAAAAGTACCGGTCATATAGGGAAAAGCTGGCCATATTTTGGCTGAAACTGGCAGGGTAACTGCCAAATTTTCTAGCGAAAACCTGTCGATAAAATACTCAGCCTTTTTCAGCCTTCTAAGTCATTTTTAGGTCAAAATTCTCAATGTGCAGCTCAAATTGAGTTATTTTCGTTTCAAAAAAGGTCCGAGACTCCATTTCCAGACCAATTTTTCCCCAAAACCCGTGAATCACAATGGGATGATGGTCACTGATTTTTTTCTTCTGTTCTTCCTTCTCTTCTCGTTTCTCCCTTTCTCTATTTCGACCTGTGCCGAGTAACGGAGAAAAACCCTCCCGTTTGTTGCAACAAAAACGTTTTCCTTGTGTGTGTGCGCGCGCCACGTTTTTTTTCTCCAACCACCTCCAAAGTTTACGTTATCCTTTCGTTTTTTTTCTACTATCGGTGAACAGTCCAAGAGGAGTCTTGCACTCAAGAAAAAATGTAACGGGGAGGTTTCCAGGGTGGGCGCAGGCAGGCTTATCAGAGAAACGAGAGAGCGTCTCGCTTTTTAAAAGTGCGAAAGGATCAGTGTATGACGATTCCAGGTTAATTGATGGAATACGTCATGTTGATTTCTGCTGATGAAAAGTGCTCAGTGACTAATTTTTCTGTGAGTAATCTGGGAATTGTCATGACCAAACTAGGTTCTGATGATCGAGGGAATTGGCTAGGGATTGACCAAAAATGTCTGCAAGTTTTCATAATGAACCTTATAGATCATTTGAAAGCTTTTTTTGCAGATGGCTTCTTTAAACATAAATATCCAGATCAGCAAGTAAATTTTCACCGTTTTTACTGTTAGAAATTGCGATTTTCAGTACTAAATTTGGCACTAAAAATGGTTAATTTTCTGAATATTTAGGGAACAAAAAGCGACTTCAAAAACAGACTTCATTCAGTTTTAGAGAACCTTACAGACATGTCCGGTCAGCCTCAAGTGAGCTCATTTCGTATGTGCTTCTGTAACAACCCAAAGTCGAGATACTGTAGAAGAGAGGCTATTTTCTATATAGATAAACCGAATGAATTGTCTCACAACGTATGAATTTGTCACTGTCATAATTTTTCAACAAGTGAGCCTGTGGGCAATACAGTTATCTCAATGCTGCCGTGACAATTCATGTCGGGTTACTGCCTGTTCTTTCTCAGAAGTGGACTGAAGGTGGGTACGACGCCCAGATGAATGCTCTGTCGAATTGAGCGGGGGTCTCGCAACGGAGAAACTTGTTACTGTCAGAACATGATATGCTTCGCTTTCTCGAAAATCATAGAACTCCCGATTCCACGGTTAGAGTTTCTTTTAGAGGTTTTCTTAACGCGTCTTTAAGGTAACTGTATTGGCTCCAGCTTCTCCTACCGTCCTCTGCCTTTCTATTGAGGTAGGAGTCCCCTCATAAAGTTCCATTGCCCTTTTAGAAGAGATGATGATCTCTGACCACCCTAAATTTATTTTTGTCCCTTATTCAAAAAAAAAAAAGGTTTATCTTTCCTTTATCAGATTAAGTTTCTCTCCCCCTCTTTTGAGGGGGATAATCCCTACATTGTGCTTTGAAAGCGAGAGGTTTCAGTGTTGTTGCTCCGTTTGCTTTCGCAAAAAAGGGTGATGATCATTGGAAATTCTAGAATCTAGATCCGCAACATAAAACTTGTTGACATCATTCAGTTAATTGGGGAAGGAGAGAAGAGAAAAAAAATAGGGAGGAAGAGAGGGAGACACTTCTCCAAATTAATTTTAGCCGGAAATATTGAAACTTGGAAAAAAAAACTTATTCTGTGGTCGGAATTAGGAAATCTAGAGGCTAAAATGACTAAATCAGAGCAAAAATCGGCAATTTTTGGTCCGAAGACGAAAATTTGAGCCAAAAATTACCAGTTTAGACCGAAATCTAGTCAATTTAAGCCCAAAAATCGCCTGAATTTCAGCCAAAAAGAGACAGAAAACATCTGGAAAAAATTAAAAAAAAAGGCTCACCTCATCTGAATTTTCTGCGCCGCTCTCCTCCTTAATTGCTTGTTGCTGATTTGATGAGCTCACAACACCACCATTCGCGTGTCCGTTCAACTTGTTCTTGACACTTCCATTTTCAGCAGTTGTCGCCTTCTGTGTGGTTCCATTATTCTGTTGATGCTGCTTGACCAAATCTCTTACAGACGGGTCTTTTTTGCGGTTAATGTACCTGCAAAATAAGTCAATTTTCGGTGGTTTTTTTTTGAGTTTTAGAGCATATTTGTTGAGCTCCAGAGCAATTTTCAAGTCTATGGGCAATTTTTCAAGCTCCAGGTCATTTTTTCAGTTGAATAGCTCTTCAAAAGCTTCAGAACAGTAATTTTGAGCCCCTGGACCTTTTTCGAGCTCCAGGGCTCGTTCTGAGCACCCCCATGTGCTCCGGAGTACCCTCTCTTTGAGTCTCAGAGCTCATTCCGGCGCTTTTCAGCTCAAAAATCCCAAAAACTCACCAAACAAAAAGTGCTGCAACGGAGATTCCACCGGCGAGAGCGAGGATCAGTGCATGCTTCTCCACGACTGATGACATACTGTAAATGAAAAAATGAATATAAAGTTGGTTAATGGGGGGCATGCAAAAACAAAAAATGAATCATTTTCCCGACCAACTACAGTACTCCCATGCGTCCAAATAATCAATTTTGACCGTATTTTCATGCCAAATCCCTCGGTTTTTTGTCATTTTCCCCTATTTCTTTTTGTGCGAAAACCCTCTAAAATTCCACTTCCGCTTCTCCATCCGTTCGCCCCCTTCTCATGCATGGGGGAACCAATATTGGGGTCCCCACACACAAATACTGACATCACACCCCTGCATATCCCCTCAAAGAACCAAAAAAAATTTGGCCCTCAATTTTCAATTTCCGTTTCGTATTACGTTGTTTTAGGGATATATAGATAGTGAGAGAGACACAGAGAAAAAGAGATAATGGCATGCACTTTTATAGTAGGAACTGAGAAGAATAGTCAGATAAATAGGAAGAATCAGAATCAGAAAATCTGAATATGCAAGGATACTCTTTTGAGAATTTCAGATTTGGAGGTTTTGAGAGGTCAAAACTGGCCGAAAAACGAGATTTTATGTTGAAAAACCCGGGGCATTTGAGCCCTTTTTCGACTTCAAAAACCATCAAATTCCTCAAAATTCTCTGTGAGAATTTTGGAATAAGAGGCTGCGAGGGGTCAAAACTAGCCACAAACTCCAGAAAAACAGGTCTAAAACAGACAAAAATCCGGAGTTTTTCGATGGACAAATCCTGCTTTTCAGGAGTTTCAGCTCACATTTTTTAGGTTCAGAGCAAAAATCAGCACTTTTCAGGTATTCAGCTCATTTTTGACCTCCAAACCCTCAAATTCTCCAGAATTCTCAACAGAGCGCACTTGCAACACAACTGAACGACATTTATAAAAACGAATCACGAACAATATCGATATACTGATCACTCACATCGCCCAACCAGTCGTAAGCTGTACGCAAAGACCACCATTCTCCTTTTCTGAATATTTCGTTTCAAGTCTATCAGCCACCGTTCGAGTCCATTCAGAAATCGCTAATAGACAGTGAATGAGGTGGCGGATGGCAAAATTACAGCTGTGCACAATCCATGTGCCTCTCTGTTTTTCGAGATGATCTTCGGATGCCGACGACGACGGCGACGACTTTGATTCCACCGATGCACCATGTGCTACCGTCGCCGCCGCCGCAATCGCAGAGAACACGAACCAAGTCCGGGACGGAATGATTGGTTATTTGAGGGTGGGGCGCGCGTGATCCGGCAGCAACAGTGCAGTTGGCCGGGCGGCTCCGTTTCGTTTATTGTTACAGGGAGAACACTCTGTGTTAGGTTGACAGTTAGAGTACGGTATCGAGGAAGGATTACGGTACGAAAGGAATAAGACGATTTCGAAGTAACGGAGACCCGTTTTCAAAGCTTCTAAGTAAAAATTAGGCAAAACGAACGCCGAAATTTTCCTAAGAAACAATAAAAAATCTCAATTCTATACAAAAAAAAAAAAAATGAAAAATCGGGAGATGAAAAGAAGAGGAGAGCGGGAGACGGATTAGTTGGTGTCGCCTCAAAACCAAAAAAGAGGAGGAGACGATATATAGAGAAAAAAGGGGTTAGAGTACAAGAATAATCCCAGGAAATCATCATGTATGTGGGGGGATAAACAGAATATCGAGGACGAGCGAAAAAAAATGCCATTAGAGTAAAGATTTCTTTTTTGGAGGAAAAGGAGATGATAGGATTACGGTGGATACTCGGAAGAGGCACTGCAGAAAAAAGGGCAGTCTTGCAGATTTTTGACTGGAAACTGTGAAAAATCACCTTTTCCTAAATTTCGAGGGCTTTTTATATGAAAAGTTGGATGCGCCTTTAAACTAGCCCAAGAGCGGTGCTATTGGCGACGGGAGTGTTCGACTAGTCTAGCTCATCCCTTTGAAACACAAGGGCTGCCCCTAGCCACGCCCATTTGGAAACTGACGTTCAGAGCTTTCCAACATAAAAACTTCTGTAATGAAGAGTCTGAAAGTCTATAGAGGAGCTAAAAGCAACCTCTAATACAAGAGCATCTCGAAAATTTCTTTTCAGTGCCAACTCCTTATATTTCTGAGCACTTTTTGAGCTCATTCCCAATAGATTCTAAGAACAACCTGCTACTCAGAAATGAGTAGGGGTCAGTGGCCATTGAGAGCCGCCGGGAGCCCCCGCTAAGCAGGGAGCCGCTGAGCAGGAGCAGCAAAAAAGGAGAGGTAATATGTGTAATTGAGTATACTTTTTCTCTGCTTCTGCTCACACTGACATGCTACTTTTTCCTGCTTCTTTTGTGTGTGACAGCTGCTCCTGACCTGAATGTCAGGCATTGAAAGAGAGAGAGTATTCCCGTAAATAGAAAATTCAACTCTCTCTCTCTCTCTCTCTGTTATATGAGAAAAGAGCCCCCGGAGCTCTGAGAGCTGAGAGCACAAAAAACGCGAGAATTCTAAAGTAATAATGTCAGTGGACCACGCGACGACCACGACGAACTTTCCAAGTATTCAGAGGGTCCGCAGAGTAGTGACATCATTCAGGATATCTCCATATATATTCTTTAAAAAATATAGGTCAAATGACTCTGTTTTATATGGGCATAAAACAGAGGATCGAATGTCTCCCACACAAGGTCCTCACAAATTGGGGGGAGAGGCTGAATTTTTTTAACGACTCCTTCCCAAAAAAATGAATAAAAAATTCTGGAGACGCAGGGGAAACGCTAATGTCAGCAGACGACATGGCATGTCTCAAAAAAAAGAACCGGAAGGAGAAATTATTAACTAGGCCACTTATTGATGGAAAACGAAGAGAGCTAGTTGGAAAAGCAGAGGAAAAACGACTACTACTCAATAAGGAACAAGAAGCAGTGTGTAAAATGAGATGGAAACCCTTCATTTCCACCCTCTAATCCAGGTTGGAGAGAGAATGATGATGATGAAGTCGTCATTCTATTTTTTTTTCCTTGTTCAACTTTAGTGAAAAAGTGATATCAGAACAACAGCTGAAAATACCGATTTTAGGACTTATAACGAGCTCAGAGCGAGCTAAATCGATTGAAATTGATGAGGAAAGAGTTCCAAAACTGAAGAATCGAACAGACTTTTGGGAACAAAAAACCGGAAACCTAGCTCAACATTTCCGTCGTATTCTGCTGACTCAGCCTGTCTAGAAGCTCGGATTCTGGCCTAGAACTTCAAATCTGGAACGCTCGAACAGAAATTGACTGCGAGAAAGTCGAAATACCGGAAATTGTACCTTTTCATAAGATTTTCCAGCAAAAATTGGTTTAAATTTTGCGTTGAGACCACGAGAAAGGTCCAAAAACTACAATTTTCCGGAAGAAAAACGTGCCGAAAACCAGGGTTTCCCCACAATCCAGCTGAGCCCCCGGGACTCATGGGGCTCAGCTTTTATTTTTCGAAACGAAATGAAAATTATTAGATGAGCATAATTGAATTAGGCTCTCAACTCAACGACGACCAAAAAACTACAGTAATCCTTTCCTACTGCTTCTTGATCTCTCCAAAAAAATATGGAGGCGGAACCAAAAAAAGAGTTTTCGGACCACCCATACTTTTCCTCCTTCAACTAAAAATGAATGTCAGAAGGCGAGGCCGGTGCGCTCCACTGATTCGGAAAGAGAGTCGGTGGTGGTGTAAACGAACTGGAAAAATTGGTGGGAATAAAAAAAAACAAGGATAATTTTATCCAAAATGACGGAGCTCTCTTTCTCTCTCTGGATGGGGTGTTTGGCTGGCTGTTTGAGCCAGCCATCCTTCTGAAAGCATCACATGCGTGGAAATAGGAGGAGAGGAGATGGATGAAGGAGGGAGGCGGACGAGAAGAGGAGAAGCTCTGGATGAGGGGGGCGTGGCGCCAATTGGATTCATTTTCAATTCATTAGCGACAGCGTAGCTCTCCAAAGAGGGTCCCTGCCCCCGAAAAAAGCTCTCCAATATACAACGAATGGCTCGAATATCGTAGATATTCATCATCATCATCATCCTTCCATCATAATCATCTCATCCCTAGCTCCTCCTCCTCCTCCTTCCTCACACTAATTGCGATGATTCCTCGCATGAAGAAGCAGAATTAAAGAAGGATAGGCGGGGATGGATGAGGATGGGAATTGGAGAAGACAGAAATTGAAAATTGAGGAGCCGAAGAAGATGGAAAAGGAGTGGGAGGACAGAGACACAGCCTAGCTAGAGGCAAAGGAAAGGAAGAGTTAAATTAGGAATTCTCAAGGGGTAGGTCATTTAGGGGCTGGAAATAACAGAAGGAAATGGTCAAATTGTTTTTTTTTTCTTGGAGAAAAAAATACTGAACAGAGCAAAAATAGCATTTCGCTCAAATCAGTAGTACGATCAGTTCTGTCGGACCGAAAATCGACTAAGGTTTTGGCTAGAAAAACGCTAAAATTGACTTTTTGATGATTTTAGGCGGATTTGAGATTTCCTGAAGCAAGAAATTCAGCAAAAACCCTGAATCCCAGATTTTTTTCGTCGATAATTTGATCTCAAAATTATGCAGATCTAAGATTCGTGGGAGAGAAGCAAAGTGACGATTCTCAAGTGCATATGAGCTAAAAATACTTGTTTTTTGGACAAAAATAGCCAACAAGAAAGTCATTCTGATTTCCATCACCTGATTCATTTTCAATTTCCGATTGATTCTTACATCTTCCGGAGGAAACGTATCAAATCCAAACATAACACTAATCCAGTGAAATTTTCAGATTTTTGTGTATGAATGTGTTCGGAAAAGTTAGAAATGAGAGCGGTTGGTGACAACTACTCCTACTGCAAAAAGAGCTCAGGTCGTCTCGTTTTTCATGTTTTAAGAGGCGGGACGCGGACCAAAAGTGAAGTGGATCCCTTTCTCTCTCCGCCTCCGTTTTGTCTAAAACGACGAGCGTTACTAATTTTGGAATTTTTTTTCCAAAAAAATATATTTTGTATAGTGTTCCATTCTCATTCCATCAAACGAGTCAGTCATCATCCGAAAATGAGCAGAGAAAGGCTTCTGTGCAGCAGTGTCAAAAACAGATGGAGCTCCGTCTATTTTTCGAGGGTGGACGTCTTCTGAAGTCGTCTTGCCTTCTAGGCACACACGTCAATTTCAGGAGTGGAGAACACACAAAAGGGGCTCCACGGATGAAAAAAAACGGGGAAACTTGTTGGCCAACAAAAGACGAACAAAAAAAAGAAGAAGAACGATGGAGGGGGAGAAAATTCGATAATGTTCGGAAGAATGCACTTCTTGTGCTGCTGCTCCAGCTCGGAAACATCTCAGAATTGAGTTTTCAATTTTCTCACACTCCATCAAATGACGTCTCCTTTTTCTCTATTCTTTCAGAAAAAAAAGCATCATTGGAACAATATAAGCTCCGCCCATTCTTCTTGGAAGGGGAGACAATCGAACCAAACCATCACAACATAAAGGACATAATTCACTCCTAGTCCTATTGATGCGGTACAAAACCACCGTGGAATCTCGTCGCAAAAACAACAACAAAATCCGTCTTTCTCCCCTCTAAATGAGGGGTCGTTCGTTTGAAAAAAAGAGAAAAGACGAATATGATCGCTCAAGAGACACGGAAGCCTGTCACATTTCGGGAAGAGAAGTGAGGCTAAGGAGAGGAGCCGCGTTTCTATGGAGGGCTGGTTTTTTGTCGAAAAGGAGGAGGCAAAAAGAATATTTTTACTTTGTTCTTTTGGACACTTTCAGTCCGAAAATCATTCAAGTATGCTTGAGGAGGATATTGTAAGAGGTCTGGAAAACATATTTGTGGATCAAAATGAATGCAATTCTCAGTGTCGCTTGAAGCCCAGGAAAGGTTGTCAGAACAGTTTTAAGCACCGGAAACCATGTTCCGAAGCCCTAGAAACCCAAAACGCCTGGTTTTGAACGTTTCAGCAAGCTCTGAAGCTTCATAATCACGAAAATTAGAAAGATTCATAGAAATTTCAAGATGGAAAAAAGTATTTGAGGATCGGAAGGCCTCAAAAATTTGAGATTCCGCACTTGTAGATCAAAAATGAGGCTACAGTAGTCCAGGTCCTGTGGAGCTTGGGGGATGTGCTAACAGCCGGAAGTAAGCCTCTGTCGCTCAAAAACCGTCAAAATTGATAAACTACGAGTTTTAAAGAATTTCTACCTGTCAGGAGCCTCCTAATTCAATTCTGACCGTTATCGAAATCAAAAATAGAGCTCCGGAGGCCTACAATCTCTCTCTTTTCTAATCCGAGTACAATTGCCGTGGCAACCATCACAAATCGAAAGTCACAAGTTCTCTCCTTATTTTTCAGCTGCTTCTTCTTGTTTTTTTTTTCAGAAAAATTGTAGACAGAAAAGAGGCGGAGCTATAAGAAACATTCATTGGATTAAATTTCCGAAAAATCTGAGAATGAGGGGGATTATGCAAATCCACAAATCCACCCAGATCAAAATCCAGCTCAATACATATCGTAATCTTCTCAAAAATCTCTCTTTCTTGAGCTGATTTCTGTATGGCGGAATGGGAAAAAATGTCTTTGAAAACCAGAAAAGAGCCGGCGTTTCTTAATTGCAATTTCTGACATACATGGTTTTGTGTTGTTGTTGAAAAGCGGAGAGCCAGCTGAATGCGCCGCTGCAATTCAAACAAGAATAGATGAGCACAGACATTGAAAAATCCAAAAAAAAGGACATCATCTTGTTTGCTCTCTTGTGTCCCGAGGACTCGTGATCCTATTTTTTGCTTTCTTCTTCTTCAAAAGAGTTTCAATTGTGCTCCATTGATAATTCCGATCAAGTTCTCAGTGAGAGAGATATCTGCGTCATTCGGGAAGAAGATGACGAAGAGGTGGTGAGAAAGGCAAAGAAGATGAAAACTAATAATAAAATACCCTCAGGATATATAGCTCTTTTCTCTTTCCTTTTCAATAAAAACTAAAAGGAAAACTTGAAGAGAAACAGTCGTAAAAACTTGCGCATAAAATTAAATATCGCAGCGAAAGGAGCAGTGAAAAAGAGCCGGTGACAGGTGGAATGTCGTCGTTTTAGTCATGAATATGCGAAATGTGACTCCGTTTTTTCGCTTTTTTAGGCACTCGGATAGCATTTAGAGCGGGAAAAGGAAAGGAAAAAAGAGGGAAAACGAGAAGAAAAAAAAAGAATTATCAAATCACAGATCGACATCAGGCTCTTTGAAAGGGCACCTAACAAGAGGGGTCAAATGAAGTGAGAGCTTGATTTTTGAAGATCGGGAGCAAACCGGGAGAGTTTCAGAGCCAAAAGTCAAAGTTCAAGCTGTCAAACTCTAGTTTTTCAGGCATATCTAGACTATTAAAAGAGCATTTTTCGTCGTCCAGGCCGAAAAAAAAGTTCAAGTTGCCGAAAAAGCCGAAAGACGTCAATTTATATTTTCAAAGGCACTTAGACCTGTTGAGACCTAAATCAAGGAGTTACGAGCGAATTTAGATAGTCTAGATTGAAAAATCATCAGGAATACAGCTGAAATGAGCCAAAATGGAATGAAAGCTTCCCAAAGGTTTTGGGACCAAAATTGCTCAGCAAAGCCTAAACAGGCCTGAATCTAAAACCAAAAATCACGGAAAAGAGTCTAAATACCGAAAAATTGGGATTGGTGAGTGTAAAAAATGGGTTTTGATGCCATTTAGTGAAAAATAGAGTCGGAAAAATCGAAAATCCTAAATTACAGTACAAAATCGTGATTTTTGAGGCTAAATGAATTTTCGACAAAAACTCAAAAAACTGAAACCTAATTTTATTTTCACCGGAAATCTCAAAAAATCCTCCGATTTCAGCGCTAAAATGGGAAAAATCTGAAGGCGGAATAAATGAAAAACGACGAGGACGAAGTAGAGTTCTTCTTTCTCTCATATAAATTATTCAAAAATCCAAGCCTCGCGGTCGTCTTGAGACTCTCTACAAAACGGGGAGAGATAGAAGAAAAAAAGGGCGTGGCGCCACGCAAAAAATGAGGAGGGACTCTCTCTCTTCTCAAGAGATCCAAATCTATTCTTAGAGAAGGCGAAGAAGAAGACCATGAAAGGACCACAGAAAAAAGATAGTAAGAGATATCAGGAAAATGGAGCAGATATACATTCACATCCACACACAAAAAAAGCAACATAGAAGAAAAAGAAACGGGAAGGGGCGGGCGCGTGTGGTGGTGGGGTGCACCACACATTCCTCCTCTCTTTCCGCCGAGTCTCCTTCTACTAACAGAAGCTGTCAGCAAAGACGACGTCAACATGACCAGATGACGTCAGTCTAATGGCCAGCGGCCATTCAACAAGAGAGCTCCAGAATAGAATTGAAGGCCGCTCTAAAAAACAGAGTAACAAAATATTTGTTCTGTGTGGGTGAGGTTCCGAATCGACATTTTTGAGTGGATATTCTAGCGAGGAGTCATTTTTTACCCAAAATTAGGATTTTGGCGGGGAAAATGGGGTGTTCTTCCCGAAAATTCATCTTTCGACAGGCAGGATTAGGATTTTGAAGATTTTCAGCTCTAAAAGTTTATGAAGCCCACTTCTAGTCAATTTCTAGTCAAAATGGATCACCTTCAGTAGAAAATCATAATTTCTAGACCCAAATTTGAGATTTCTGCATTGGAACTAGACTTTTCGATTTGGACCCAAAAATCTGATTTTACAGCATCGAACTGGGGGCTTTGCTTGGAAAAACTGTAGGGCGTTTGGTGGAGAAACTAGTGGGGAATCGGATTTTTCAGACAATAAATCCCAGTTTCTAGGTTTTTTTCAGCTTCTAAAAAGCAATTTTCACAGCAAAACCACCAAAAAAACCCGTGGAAAAAAATAGAAAAGATACAGTAACAAAGAAGCCAACTGTTCAAACGATATATGACAAAAACGAATCGAAAAAACGATTTATACAACAAAATTTGAATAATGTTAATGAACAAACAACAAAAAACCAGCAAAAATCAAAGATGAATAAAGCTAATAGTCCTAAAAACAATGACTAAACTTCCTAGTTTTCAGAAAAAAATCTATAAATTAATGAGGAAAAAAAGAGAGGAATTCTTCAAAAATATTCAAATTTCCACCGCAAAAAAAAAGAAAAAGCAGCAGTTCCCTTATTTTTCAGGGTGGTTTTGTGTTCTCCGTTCCGTCTTGTTTATCCCCCTTTTGGTCAGAACAAGAACAAGAAAACGGCGGACGGACGTCACGTCATTTCCAGAGACAGACAAGAAGGAATGAAAAAAAATAAGAAAAACGGAGGGAATAAGGTATTAAGTCATCAAAATTAACTAAATTCTCCTCCTTCCCGTGTTTTTCAAAGATCTCCAAAAAAGGGTTCTCCCGAGGGGGAAATGATATCATAAAAGGGTAAAAAAGTGGGTGGAAGGCCGGAAAACGCTCAAAAGTTTAGAGTTTTTGACGGAAAACGGTCAAAAAATTGGAAATTTTGGCTCGAAAATGCTCAAAAAATTAGGATATGGGTCTAGAAAAGCTTAAATTTCGGGATTTTTGACTGAAAATCTTGTGAAAATGGGAGCAGCCGGCTAGAGTTTCCGGATTTGACCCCTGAATCTCTGGAAAATTCTCCGAAAATTTTAATTTTTAGACGATTTAGGTGACTTTTGGGCTATTAAATTCGTCAGGATCATGTAGAATTATTCTATTTTTCTCTTTTTTTCAGTGAATCATTAAATATTCCTTGTTCCTCTCTCTTGTTTTCCAAACAAAAAAAAGTAATTTAAAGGTGCATGGCGCCTAGTTAGGCTCCCGATCCTGCGTGGCACGCATCATGATTTGTCTCAACTCGTTTCTCTCCTCCTCTCTTGATTTCCGACGCAACGCTTGCTGCTTCTTCTGTTCGTCGTCGTCTCCAATCAGATGCCGTTTCGAGATATTGTTATGAAGTGCGCGGCTCCAATCGCCACCATTCTCGTAAACCTCACGGAATACGTTCATTAAATTGGGGAACGGTAGGTACTGTGGACCGGACTTCCATTTGACGTAACGATGAATCGGTAGGCGATAGGCACGAATGTTGGCTCGACGAGCCGCGGAGAGTGTCTCTCTCTGTCGTCCTTTTGTGACACATACTCCAATTACATCGGCCGTCAGTGGTCCATCGATCACGTCACGCGCGTTTGAAGAGATGTAGACAATCTCCTTTGGATTGTCGTAAAATTCTCGGATTCCTTAAAAATTCAAAAGGGAGATTCTGAGAAAATCTTGAGAATTTCAGAGATGAAAGGATGGGATGTTCTGGATTTTTCGTTGAGCTTTAGCAGTTCAAAAGTGAAAATTTGGGGAGGAAACCTAGTAGAATTTCGGATTTTGGAGTTGATAAAATTTGAAACATCATTCTCGGAAGAAATTCGCAGAAAAACTGTCAAAATTCATTTCGTGATAGTCGTTTTTCGAGAGAAATATTGGTCAGAATCGGAATTTTCAAGCCAAACACTCGAAACAGCGTTTTTGAGGTGTTTCACAGGTTTTTTTCTTTTAAGATGATCGCTGATGGTTTGTGAGCTCCAGAACCTTATTGGGCGAAAAAACCCTTAAAATTGCCAAATTCTGGAGCTCAAAAATCCAAATCCCTTCTCATCCATCTCCTCATATTACTATACTACGAACCCTTGGTCGAAAAATCCGGCAGAATCGTCTGATGCATGTAACTTCCCGTATAGTATCCCACAGACTTCGCCAGCCACTGATCTAAAAACTCTTTCGGCGGCGAGTTCACAAAATCGATGACAAGTGGAGTTCGAGCCGAGAAGTTCTCACTAATCACATATTGCATTTGATTTCCGAGTTCCGACTGATCTCGTCGATTCATTTCATGAACATATTGCAGATCAAGAGCGATTCGCGGTGAGTCAGTTCTCATGCTCGCAAGAACTTTCGTCGCCTCAATATTATTGACTCGTCTCTGATTTCTCATGGGGTTGCTTATCAACTGATACATCTCCGGTCCGTAACCCATTCCTCCAGAATCATAGATCTTCTGCTGCTCGGCGAGCACTTGCTTATAGTTATCCAGTCTCGAGTGATTATTCTTCTCTTTTCTCTGCTGTCTTCGCGCCGTCAACGCCAAATACTCCCAATATCCGATTCGTTCATCAACACTGTCTAGTGTCATCGAATGCTTCCAATTCTCTTCAGTCATTTTGGTCGGCACATACTTTCCAAAATAGCAAAAAACTTCAAAATGTTTCAAAACATTCTGATATCTGATCTTCTTCCCCTTGGGAAGGGCCTTGTAAAATGAATCGGGCGGTTTCAGGCGTTCAAATATATCGACTTGATCGTTATCCTTCACCTCAGGCTCCTTTGACTCAGAGGAGGCGGGTCTCGAGGAGGACACGCCCCTTGGAAGAAGAAGAGAAGCACGGAGCAGAGAGGAGGCTCGTTGAATCACACTCATCGTGTCGGTCTACCTGAAAGAATTCAAAAAAATTAATAGCCAAGTGCCTCCCTCTCCGGTAACGACATTGAGCTGAATACCGGGAAAAAAGAAAGAGGTGGCACTTGACTAAAATTTTCTGAATCCATCTCAATATCGTCACGCAGCAGGGTAAGAATACGGAAAAAAACAGAAAATAGTCCAAGAAAAAACCCAAAAAAGTCCAAAAATAACAGAAAAAAAGTCCACAATAAGCTAGAAAACTCACTTTTGATTCGTTGTTTTTCGACGACGACAGTTTCGATGATCCGATTCGAATCGACTCCTTCAGTTTTCTGAAAAAACTTGATTTTATGAGGTTTCCCCGGGAAAATGAAGGAATTTTGATGATTTTCAGCGAATTTTGACGGTTTCGGAGCGTTTTTTTGGTCATTTGGTGCTATTGCTCATTCTTAAATAGACCATTACCCCCATTGGGTGATTTCGCGAGAAAATCACCGATTGTTATTGATTTTTGAGCTGAAAAATGCCAATTTCAATCCTATGATATCATTGCACATTCTAAACAAACTGGAACATGTTTCAGGTGGTTTTGTTAGAAAAAAATAAAGATGTCTACGAGTTTTTAGAAGTTTTCAAGCGGTTTCGAGAACAAAGTAAGCTCAAAAATGCGTTGACATGAGATTTTCACAGTAAATTAGCGAAACCGTTGGCAGCAAGGCGAATTTCTTCAAAATTGTGCACTTTCCTCGATTCTGACGGAAATTAGCTGAAAACTTTGGGTATTTTCTGTCGTTGTTGGCAGTTTTTGATGAAAAACTAGCCAAACCCCGATTTCTAAATCCATGGGCCTATTTTCTCTGTTAGATTTTCAAAAAATCGCATTTTTAGTGTTTTTTCCACAAAAAATCCGCTCCAAAACCATCAAAAATCTCCAATATCACGTGATTTTTCACCTCCAAAACTTACACTCTAAAGATGTTTTTTTGGCACGTCGCCAGCGATATACAGCGATAAGTTCACTGCTTTGAGTAGGGCGGCTGGGGGGATTTCGACTTGAAATTTACCTGGAAATCGTTCGTTTGGATGAATATTTGAAGACAAAACAAAAAAAACGAGAAAAAAGCGAGGGGAAGAGGGAGAAAAGAGAAAAAGAGGTGCTTGTTTACCAGCAAGAGTTACTTATCTTCTTCCTCCATACAGATGGACAGAACACAACCGTTATTTACATTTTTTTGAAGGGCAATCGGAGGAGGAAAGGGAGGGCGCACCTTTTATTGGTCATTGATGAGCAAGAGAAAAGAGCACAAAGGAGCAAATGATGATGCAAAATTAGATATGATTTTGAGAAAGAATAGAGAAAATTCGAACAAAAAAAAATGAGAATTTAGCGCTTTAGGGCTAAAATCATAGCAAAAAATCGGAGTTTGTGGCAACAGCCGCGGAAAATTGGAATTTCGGAGTCAAATTATTCTTTTTTGACGCATTTTTCCTACTAGAATAAACCCCCGATGCTAAATTAAACAGTACCTCGCACTTCCTTTCAAACGCAGGTAAGACTTTCCAGAGCCCAAAACCCGACACTCTAGGAAGCGATACATACGCATTTCGAGGCAAAAAACTAGCAAAAATGAAGTTTTTTGAGCGAATTCATGCATCTGAGCACAAATTTTCCGTTACATCAGTTCTGATAGGTTGCTAATGGCGATATAGTCAAATGAATGCTTCGCTGATCTTGAAGGAGCAGCGTGCGCTTCTCAAGCGCGCGCTGCAAGATTTCTTATCTTAAAGACAGTACAAGCTGCAATTTTCGTCTTATTTTTTGCCAAATTTTGTTGGAAAGTTCAGTAAAATATTCAATCTCGCGGGTAGCTTAAAATGGCCGATTCTACGACTATCCGACCTCGAAATTGCGAATATTTCGCCAAATTCACAATGCGAACCTCAAAAATCTGCTCTTCTAATCGAAATTTAGGCCTATTTTTTGTATTCAAGGCGGAAATAAATATGAAGCGACCTGATTTACACGGGCGTCACCATCATATAATTTTTCTTTTACGAGGGGCGAAGTGCGAAAAATCTATATCAATATTATCGTAAGATGATTGAGTGTATCTCGTCCCGAACAGAATAAGAAGAAGGCGACGGAGATGATGATGATGATGATGAAGAAACAACGAAGAGGATGGAGAGAGAAAGGAGAAGACGTAGAGGACGTTGAAGAAAATGAGAATTCAAGGACGAATTTCCTTCTGCCACACACGCACAAGGAGATGGACGTCATGTTTTTTGGATTGTTCAAAGAGAAGAAGGTCGAATTGGGGAATAGAGCTAATTTGGAGTTTTATGGGGGGAAAAGAGTGAATTTGATGGATTTAGCTGTGGAAAAGTGAGAATTTTAGAGCAGGAGCAGCGGATTTGGCTAAAAACTGGGTGTTTTAGCGAATTTCGACGTCGGAAACACAATCTTGTGTCGTTTACTAAGCTTTTAGCAACCTTTAGCGCTAGAAAACCCGAATTCATGGGAAAATTACCGAGGACAAGATCATGCCTGAAATTTGAGGATTTCCGCGAATTTCAAATGTGAAATCAACTAAAAGAAGCCGCAAAATTCGTCGGAAACAGCAAATTTCAATTGCAACACCCGGAAATCGAGCGCATGCCGCCAGGGTCCGTCTCAGCATTTCAGGCAACGGAAAACATGAAATTTTGGCTTTTCCTGGTTCAACTACACGTTTTTCCCTTTTTCCAAAGATTTTGCTTGAAAATTTGCTAGAAAATAGCACGAAATTGGGGGTTATTGCCTGTATATTCCGGAAATCCGGCTGAAAACAATCTTCGACTTCAAAAAATTATTTTTGCCTAAAAACCCCACTTTTCCAACTAATTAACTTACGATTTCGAGATTTGTAGACTAAATTTGCGATTTAATGGCCAACGAGACTTATATATTCGAAAAAATGCCCCAAAAACATTTTTTCTCACTGAAAAGGTCACGTTTTTTTGGGAAAAATCAAATCGCTGGGAAAAATCTTTCTAAATTTTCTCCGTGAACTTCCGTCACTTTGTAAAAATCTCGAGGTAATACGAGAGCTCGTGATAAAGTTTGTACTATGATCGTCCTTTCAAGAAAATCCTAAAATTTGAAAATTAAATGTTTTTCCCATCGAAAAACCAGAGAAGATCCAGAGATTGTGCACAGAAATCAAAGAGAAACAATAGATTTTTAAATAAAAAAAATTTCAGAATTTTAAAGCTTTGAAAAAAACAAAAAACAGGTGAAATTCAGTGAAAATTGGGCGATTGGCGGTGAGAAAATGAGCGAGATGCGGCGAGACAGTGCACGAAACGAAGAGACGCCGAGAAAGTGCAGAGGGTGTAAACACGCGATCCGACGTCGGAATGCAGACGAAAACTTACCGTAGTCGATGGGAAATTGTTTGGGGCAAATAAATATTTGTCGGGAGTTTTTGCCATTCGATCGGCGAAATCAAGTGAAATCGGTGGATTTTTGTTTGCCCAAACGAACACGGAGGAAATATCGATTGATTGAGAGGTGTTTGCGCGTGTTCGGAATGCGAAAAATGCGGGTTTTTGGTTGGGGAAAAAGTTGGGCCTAAAATGCGATCTTTTTTGCGGATTTGACTGTTTTACATGGATTTTTGTGCAGATTTAGGGTTAAAAATTTTTTTCATTCGAATTATACGAGTTATTAATCAAAAATCGCTGTTTTTAATGCATATTTTCAACAAATTTAATGATTTTTTTTTACAAAAAATATGTTGTGATTTTTTTTAATACCGAAAATTCAAAAATTACAGAAAAATGGCTGTAGTTGATTAAAAAAAAACAAAAAATTGGAAAAAATCAAGCAGAAATTGATTTTAAAAAAACCAGTTATAAACTATTTTCTTTTGACATTCTCCTCGAAAAATCACAACAAAATACGAGAAAAATCCATTCAACGCCAATGTCTTGCCCCAGAAAAATCCGGAAAACGGTCATGGAACACGTAAAACGTGAAATGATCATCCCAGAATCCAACCGTCGCGAGTAGGCCATCCTTTCTCAGAATATCGGTGCCATTCGTCATTTCGATAGCTTTTTGTCCAATACTGAAAAAGGTTTCCTCGGAATTCGCTTTGATTTTCTGAATACTTACAGTCCATGCTTACTTCGTTGAGCTTCATTGAATGGTACACAGTTCAAATGAGCAAGATTCAAACCACTTGGTACTGTATTGATATTGATACGGAAATATTGAAATCTGGTATTCTCCGAATCGAACCATTGAGTGATAAACTCAACATATTCATCTGCGCTCCATTGAATATCCTCGAGAACAAATGACTTGGGATTGATATTTGTTAAAACTGTTGGAGTAACCCCAGCGGCTCTCCGACAAAATTGCACTGCGTCAGTTTTGAAGTTATAGTCAGAGACCGGATGCGTTGCAATATCTATCGAAATATCTGTGGCTTTTATTTTCTCCAGAGCATTCTTCAAGTATTCATTAGAAATCGTGGCATCCCCATGGATATGGAACTCCTCAGATGAGAACAAATCTAACAGATATTCAACTTTGCTTTGAATGAGTTGCTCTGGATTTTCATCGGACATTTCACGGTGCCATTTTTCTCCGCTAAAAATTGTTCTCTCGAAAGGTTCATTCAAAATCAAAGCTGTCAGACTGCCGGCCGCGGATAGCAATTTTCGGGCCGTCTTTTCACCAAAATGCATAAAATTTTGTGCTCTACATGGCCGCCTCTTGCATCGAAAAGATCCCACCGCTAGGAAGCGAGATATAAAAACGGCCGCTGCCCGATTTGACAGCCCTGCTCGAAACTGCGAAAAAAACTTCAGAAACTCACGGATCCCTCGCATCGAAAAACCAAACTCCGTCATTAGCACCAAAAAATACAACGGACGTATGCCGATTGTTAACAGCAACGACAACTGATTCAGCTTTCTTTTGTACAGATTTGACCATCCGATGACATCTTCTGGAGATTAGGGAGAAGTCGCCCCTATGAAAAATTGGGATACAATAATCTCTCAAAGTATACATGCTTACAATAATTGGAAATCAATGTGTTTCAAAATATTGTAAATACAAAGGATAGGTAAGAAGAGGAGAGGGAAAGGGGGCATCTTTGGTTTGAATGGCTGAGGGAGAAGACCGGCACGCGGGTACAAGGGAGGATGTCAGAATGTATGCTCTATTGAGAAAACCTTTTCAATTGTAGTGGATCAAAGACATGTTAGGTATAGGACAGGAAGATGGTATAGTCATATGGGATAAGATCAAGATAGAAGGCCCTAGTTTGGTGATTGGCCGGAATTTGTGTAAAATCACAGAAATATCATTGAAAATGAAGCAATTAGTTTTTTCGGGTTATAGTTGTCAAGTCCCGGGCCGCCCGAGCCGTGCTGAGGAAAAGTTATTCAAAGCCCTGCCCGGATTCAAAAAATGTTGAAATTTTTTTTTTGAAAAATTTGTATTTTTCACTGAAAGTCTATGAAAATCATGTCACATGCTTTAATAATCCAGAACTACTCTTCCACTGCTAACTATAATCCTGAAGCACGAAATTCGGGCATATTTCATGAGTTTTCAGCCGGGCCTCCGGGCCGGGCTTCCGGCACGTGACAACTATGATTCTGACCTTCGTCAAGAAAAAACACAACAAAAATCATTTATCTAACATCAAAGTATATGGAGAATGTTCAAGAAAGCCATACTAGCATAACGAGTAAGCCATTCCTTTTCAGAATATCGGTGCCATTGGTCGATTCTGCAGAGGATTCGTACAATCTGATCAGCTGAAATTTAAAAAATTTTTATTCTACCGTCAAACTGTTTTCCATCAAAACAGAGGGCTTAGAAACATATCGAAATGCCGATCTTGGTGAGTGCTCAGACTTGTAGAACTTTCAGGAATCTAAATTCCAATATGCTTGTAAGCTCACTGAGGTGGACACTCGCTGTATCGAGACTCCTATTGAGGATTAAAACAGCCAAGACGTTAGAGACAAGCAGAGTTGTTGCGCGTTCCGGCCTGCATAGCGCAGTCGGTAGCAATTTTGGTGTTCTGCCAGTCCGGTTACAGATTCTAACCCACTATATCTACTATCGAATTTCCAGAGGAATGCTTCTCCTCAAAGTTGCGAAATGTCATTTTCCATCATCTTTACAGTGCCACTTCTCATGCTTGCTCTTATAATAATCAAACCATTGATTGAAATTCCCGAATAGGAAATGCCACGAGCTGAAATAGACTAAGTTTTTTTTTATCTTTAAGAACTCTTTTGACTCCCTTCTTATTGTATTTCCTGTCGAAACCTTTGAGAAGTATTCATATGCAAATCGACACCAGTATGTGCTTTCTTGAGATAGATGACGAATCATTCTCTATTTATTCTTTGAACAATCTGGCCATACAGAGATACCGCGAAAATTAAATTGTCAGAAGATGTCACACCGTGTGTGTGTGTAAACATTGTGTTTTCCTTGTGTGTGGCTGCAAACTTCAATCCATCTTCTTCGTCGAAATATTCTCACGCTTCATGGTTTTGTTCTCGATACAACAGCTTCTCTCTTCCTCTTATACCACCACGAACGACCTGACTTTCCGAGTCCAGGTCATTGACCCACTGGCTCGGGTAGTTTCTCTCCCACGTGTGCCTTTATAAAACTGTCTGAAACCTCAGCTAGTTTTACGTCGTTTCCTTCATTGTATGTTCATAAGTTCACAATCTTGATTTCGACCGTTGCGGAAAATACCTAGATTTGACAGAAATGAAGAAAAAAGGATTCTTTATTCGAAACATCTCCCCTCATCTTTACAGTGCTGTTTCTCATTCTTGCTATTCTAGCAATAAAAAAATTGGAGTCATCGGATAGTATGTGCCACTAGCTAATCAAAAGAAACAAGAATAGTTTTCGAATATAGAATTTTCCAAAATTCCTCTGACTCACTTTTTTTTCTTGTCCAAACGTATTTTCTTGTCCAAACGCTTGTGAAGTATTTATATGTAAATTTCGATCAGTGCATGTGATCACCTACAAATTTCATTCAATTCATACAGAGATACAGCCTGAATTGTCAAAAGATGCAACACCATGTGTGTAAACAAGGCGTTTTCCTTGTGTGTGGTCCATTTACCGTGCAAACTTCTACCCATCTTTACCGTCCATGCTTCACATGGTTTATGGTTTTTTTAATGGTTTTCTCTTCTTCTCTGCCGACACGCTCTATCATTTTTCATGTATTTTCCGCGCGCGCGCCCCGCCTTTGCTGGAAGTTTTCGGAGATCCTGAGTGTATAGTTGTGTTAAATAGCGCGCTGTATCTGCAGCCTCAAAATTCATTCAACTATTACGTTTTGCTGTTTTTTACTGTTTCACTAGCTTCAAAAGTTCTTTTTACAGCGTTCCTCACAACTTCAATTATTTTCAGAAAAAACAACTATTTGGCAAAAAAATGTCAGGCGAACAAGTAGTTAAAGTTGATGGTGTCACTCTCAAAGGTCAGCAGCTGGAATGCTACAACAAAATTTTGGAAGCCCTCGGAAAAGTGAGCACAATTCCTCTGAAATTGATCGAAATATAACTGGTTTTTTATAGAAAGAACAATTTCATTGGTGTGTTCTCGGACTAGCCGGAACTGGTAAAACAACTTTGTCGAAAGCTATCCAGAACGCACCTCACAAGTGCTTGGCAACTGCCTATATTAAGACCGCTGCTGAATTGATTGGAGCTGACATCATCAACTCAATTTTTTTACTGGAAGTAAGTTTTTGTAGGATCACAATGAATCATAGTAAATAGCCTACTAACATGGGGTTGGGAATTAATTTTTGATTTTCCAACTAGCCTGTTTGGTGCCTTATGTATTTTTAGATTATTCAGCATAATTTTTCAGAAGGGGCGAAAAGCTGACAATCGCAATCCAGGAGCCATAGATAGAATGAATGAAAAACTACGTGCTGTGGACGTATTGCTTATAGACAACATCAACTTCGTAGGTGATGTAACGTTTTCTTTGATCGACAGAAGACTGCGAGAAGCACGTCGTTCCGCAGAACCATTTGGTGGAATCTCGGTCATTTGTTTTGGCGATTTGTATCAACAAAAACGAGTCGACCAATTAAACATTTACGAAGGTAGCATAACATTTTAGAACCCATGAAAAAACTCATTTCGCAGATGACTCTAAATCGCTTGGGCTCTGGCGACTGTTTGAGCTGTTTGAGCTCACCGAAAACTACAAGTTTCAATCTGAAGAAGAGAGGATCGTATTGAAAACAATTGCAACACTATCGGAGAAAATGCCAGCACTAACTGTGGAACAGAGTGATCTAATGAAGGAAGCAAAAAGATATTTGGAAATACATTGTGGAATGGATGCACAGGAAGATTATGGACAATTTGTTGAAATTGCAAAATCGACTGAAACAGACAGGAATATTCAAGGCGAGGTCATTAAATGCAACTATCTAAACTCTCAAGGATTGTCATTCGATAGAGTTATTGTTGATCGAAGTACCTCCTATACTGGTATAGCTGAACCTTTGTATGGGGGGCAGTTTTACAGTGGTATTTCTCGTGCCAAATCCTTGAATAATTGTCGCATAACTCCGATGGATGATCTGACCTGGAGAGTGCAAGCTGGAGCAAACGAAGAGATGGAGAGACTTAGAACTGATAAAGATAAAACAAGACTTAGAGCGGCTAACAATCAGCCTGTTAACCCATAATCTCCTTTGATCACATTTCTTATTATCTAAATCTTATTCTTGTATCTGGAAATATATTTTTTCCATTAGGACATTTTTTCTGTAACCTTATACATGTTGCTATTTTCCAATAAACTTTCATAATCAGTTCAAAGCTTTTTCATCAAAACTTCTCGTCCAGATCAATGCAACCAGAATGCAAAACCTTTTCACGTTTTTCAACTTTATGGAAGGTTTCCACGATTTGTGCAAACTTCTTCAAATAAAAAATTTTGTTTCTAACATGAATTTTCATTCAATACTGATTGTTTGTTTGCACTGTTTTTAGTCTCTAAACACAATTCTTCCGGCTCTCTATTGCCCTACGAAAAAAAATCCAAATTACTCATAATAATAATTTCATTGCCAGTGTAGATACATAAGCAATCATAGATCACATACTTGTTCCGTCGAGTTTCATCAAAAAACACAATGCAAATGAGCAAGATTGAGCTCACTATGAACATTTTTTCACTTGATACGGAAGTACTTGAACCTGGTATTCTCCGATTCATCTGTGCTCCATTGACAATAACTGAGAACTGTTTTTATATTTCCAGAATTTTTTTGATTGACTTTTTATTGCATTCTTTAGCCAAACAATTTTTTAGATGACAAGTACTCAAAAAGTGCAGCTTCTGCTTCATTGATAACGAGTCATTTCTTAGAATACATCACGTTTTCTCAGTGTGTCGCCCACCACCCGTGCGAACTTCAACCTATCTTTCCCGTCAACCCTTCTCACGCTTTATGGTTTCACTTTCGATGCAAAACCGTCTTTCTTCTTTCTCTCCTCTATAAATTTTTTGAGCGTGCGGGAGGCACGCTCCTCCCCTTTTCAGGACGACTCTAGGAGCTCCCAGTGAAAAGGTCTACGCTCCTCCTACTTTCAACACCGGGCAGTATAAATGGCATGGGCTCTTCGCATTCGATTCTTAATTTTTGTTTCAAAATGGTTTTTGTCCAAAACAGTAAAAAAGACAAGTTGGCCGACTATTAGTGAATAACATTTAACAGCCATAAAACACGGCATGTTTTCATCATTTGTAATGCTCTTTTGAAATAGAATTGTGTCGAAATAATTTGTTTACTCACTCATCAAAATTATTCCTCCGTATAACTTTTCAGAAAAACTACAACTTTGTGGCAGAAAATGTCAGGCGAACAAGAGGTTAAAGTTGATGGTGTCGCTCTCAAAGGTCAGCAGCTGGAATTTTACAATACAATTTTGGAAGCGCTCGGAAAAGTGAGCACAATTTCTTCGAAAATGATCAAAAGATAACTCTTTTTTTTTCAGAAAGAAAAGTTTCATTGGTGTGTTCTCGGACTAGCCGGAACTGGTAAAACAACTCTGTTGAAGGCGATCCAAAACATACCTGGCGATGAGTTGGGGTACCCGAAATGCTTGTCAACTGCCTATGTTTACACCGCTGCTGAATTGATTGATGCTCGTATCATCAACTCAATTTTCTCACTGGAAGTGAGTTTCCCAATGAATCAGAGTAAATAGACTACTAACAAGGGGCTGGGAATTAATTTTTATTTTCCGACTATTTTTTGTATTTTTAAATCATTCAGCATAATTTTTCAGAATGGGCAAGAACCTACCTATCCCTGGCCAGGAGCCATAGATAGAACGAATGAAAAACTACATGATATAGACGTACTTCTTATAGACAACATCAACTACGTAGGAGATGAAACGTTTTATTTGATCGACAAAAGACTGCGAGAAGCACGTCGTTCCGCAGAACCATTTGGTGGAATCTCGGTCATTTGTTTTGGCGATTTGTATCAACAAAAACAGCCAAAAAGCATTTATGCAAGTAAGAGAAATATTTAGAATAATTGAAATATCTCGTTTTGCAGATGGCTCTAGATCGCTTAGGCTCTGGCGACTGTTTGAGCTGTTTGAGCTCACCGAAAACTATCGGTTCCAATCTGAAGAAGAGAGGATCGTATTGAAAACAATTGCAACACTTTCGGACACTCCAGCACTAACGGAGGAAGAAAGGGCACTCATGGAGGAGGCGAAAAATTATTTGGGAATTCATTGTCAATTCCATGGTGAAAGTGCACAGGAAGTGGCTACAAAATTGCGAGAGCTGAGAACGGATCACGGTGCCGAAGATGGAACATTTGCTGCAATTATACGATATGATGGAATGGTCAACAATGTTAAAGGGCTAGTCAAGGATGTTGAAGAGGTGGTCAGCGCATACAACTATCAAGACAGTCAAGGGTTGTCGTTCGACGGAGTTATTGTCGTTCGAAGCACTTCGTGGGGTGGTCAAGCTGAACCTTTGAATGAAGGAGAATTTTATAGTGCAATTTCTCGTGCCAAGTCTTCTCTGAGAAATTGTTGCATCACTCCAATGGATCCAATGGATTTTCACTGGACAGTGCCGGCTGGAGCGAACGAAGAGATGGCTAGACTAAGAGCTGCTAACAATCAAGGCAACAATCCGTAATCTATTTAATCTTTGATTTTTTCTACTCTGTAACCTTATATATGATTATTTTTTTATAATAAACTTTCATTATTAGTTAAAAGCGCATTCATCAAAACGTTTCTCGTGATCAGTGCGACCAAGATGCATAATGGGTTTCCACAATTTGTGCAAACTGTTTCACAACCATTTTGTTACTAACATGGGATTTTAATCCGAAACTAATTGGTGCTGTTTGTTTGCATTGTTATCAGTCTCTTATTTCTATTCTTCCGGTATTTCAACACTCTACATAAAAACTCAATATACTCACAATGCGACACAGGGAGATACATTGATTAATGCGTTATGAAAAAACGAAAAAAAATGCACCAAATGAATAAGCCAATAAAAACAAAGAATATTAAGGACATTCATGCAGCATTATATCACTTGTCAATGAAAATTTGGATCGAAGAAGCTCTCAAGGCCCATGGTCCCCAAATGTGTGTTTTGCAAATCTGCTTTACTGAAAAACGAGAATAAGCTAAATTCCGCCTACGTTCCATAATTTGATACGATTGTAGGCACGTATCCTTCCAAACTCAAAAAAGTTTTCAGAATTAGGCGTAAAAAATTAATTCAAATAGTTAAAATACGGAATTATGAGATAAAAAATATTCCAAGATATAAAAACAGGATTTTTGAAAAACTCACAGTGAATTTTTTTCGTACGTGCTTTCAGAAGGTTTCATTCGCGGGCTCTGTCTTAGGACTGTAGGGTCGCATGCTAACTGCGTGGCGACTCAGCGATACGTAGACATTTTTCTCATTTTGTTGAAAGATTAAAAATCAGGGCCTAAGCTTTTTTCGAATCAAATTGAATAGAAATTTTTCTTCGCATCATGTTGAATATAATATTGACAGAATTTGATCGAAAGTTATTACTGAAAAGTGCTCTGGAAACATGGTGCGCGCTCCTTCGGCTTAAAGGAGGACTGAAGTCAAATTTTTTGCATTGTTTTTATTCATTATTCCGGTGTATTTGCTTTTTCTATGAACATTTTCCTCTTGGAGCATATGTCAAAAATCGCTCTGAAACGAGATGCATAGCCCCCAAGTAACTGGAGTCTCCTCGACTCCGAGAGGAGTACAAAGCGCCAATCAATGCGATTTCAAACATTTTATTTTATTTTTGCTCGTTTTTCAACTTTTTTCAGTATTTTATCTATTATTCCTCTTGTTTTTAATGTTTAAAATGAAGAAATAGCATACAGATACTGGCAAAAGTTGAAAAACGAGCAAAAATAAAGTAAAATATTTGAAATCGCATTGATTGCCGCCTTGTACTCCTCTCGGAGTCGAGGAGACTCCAGTTACTTGGGGGCTATGCATCTCGTTTCAGAGCGATTTTTGACATATGCTCCAAGAGGAAAATGTTCATAGAAAAAGCAAATACACCGGAATAATAAATAAAAACAATGCAATAAATTTGACTTCAGTCCTCCTTTAAGCGCGGTTTACTGTCACATTTTGAAGACGCAATATGAAATTTTTAAAAGTCTGTTTGAGATGGAGCGTAGAAACCGAGAAAAAAATTGTACGTACAAAAAAATTTACCGTGAAAACTTATAAAAATACAGATTTTCATCAGCTACGACAACATGCGACGTTTCATTACTCCTGATTTTGAGCATTCCTGAGTCTCGCCATCTCCTGGTTAGCTGCTCCTGACCTTGTCCATTTCAATGGAATTGTTGGCGTTATGCAGGACTTTTTCAGAGATTTAGCACGAGAAAGTGCGCTATAAAAGTCTCCTGCGTCTAATGCACGAGCTCCAGAACCCCAGGAGGTCTCACGCACGACAATAACGCCGTCGAACAACAATCCTTGACTGTTTTGATAATTGTAGACGCCATTAGTGACAAGCAAAGGGAATTGTTCCCATCCTTCTCGGATATTGGTTCCCTCCTTCTTGTAGTACCATCCAACTCGAGTGATCTTCTCTGTGTCTTCATGGTCATCGAATCTGAAGGATAAAAAAGAGTTGAATATTGCTAAAATTATGTTTGTTCGGACCGTTACGGTATTTTCAGACATTTTCAAAAAAAAAATTGGGTCGAAAAGTTTATTGCCCAAAAATTTTTCGGAAGTCGAAATTTTCATGGAAAAATGGTTAGATTACTGGCAATCTAAGTGAAAAATCTCTGTAAAACGCAACTTTTTCGGCCAGTTTTAGTGGTTTTTTGTCGCTTTTCGTTGAAAAGATCGAGACTATCTAACTTTTTTTTCGAATTTGTCGGTGCTTTTTTCGGACAAAAAATTCCGAAAAATACAATTTTCGATTTTTTCGAACGAAATTAAAAAAAAAGTTTATTTCGATTTTTTCGAAAAATTTTTGGGGGGGGGGGGGGGTCTTTTTGCGCGCGCCCTGATCGCGCATTCGTGTAAAAAAAATCATTCCGTTTCCTCTTCAAAATCCGATGACATCACACACGCCCATCATTGTTCCCAAAAAATATTTACCTGACATGAATCGTGTCAGCATCCCATCCCTCAACAACTCCCGTTGTTCCGTGGAGTATCTTTGTGTTCCCGATGCTGATTGGTAGGTTGATAGTGAGCATTACGGTGCAACCTCTGGCGACCGTCACAGCAATATCAGTCTTCTCCGATTGGTGACTGAACTGATCTTCACGGCCTGTTATGTCAGGAACTTGATTCACACGAGGGAATGTTTGCTTGTGGATAGCTTGAGCGATGAGACGCTGAAAAGAGTCAATGTAGGTATACTTTCTCACCTAATTGTGAGGGGCTGAGCTTTTTTGAGAATTCTGATGGCGTGGCCTGGCCCGTAAGGTTTCCCTTGTGTTGTTCTCAAATGTTCAAAATTTGTCTCTGAGAAAAATTTTTTCAGACTGAGTGATCCATGCGAGCCGGACCTTGAACGGGTCCGACGAGGACTTTGGCTGGCCCGGCCCAGACACGGTAATTTTTTTGTACGTTCAATTTTTTTCTCGGTTTCTACACTCCATCTCACACGGACTTTTACAAATTTCATATTGCGTCTTTAAAATGTGACAGTAAGCCGCGCTTAAGCCGAATGAGCGCGCACCATGTTTCCAGAGCACGTTTCAGTAATAACTTTCAATCAAATTCTGTCAATATTATATTCAACATGATGCGAAGAAAATATTATATTCAATTTGATTTAAATAAAGCTTAGGCCCTGATTTTTAATTTTTCAACAAAATGAGAAAAAATGCCTACGTATCGCTGAGTCGCCACGCAGTTAGCATGCGACCCCACAGTAAGACAGAGCCCGCGAGTGAAACCTTTTGAAAACACGTACACAAAAATTCACCGTGCCCAGATCCCACATATATGCTTTCCCCAACGTTTCTCCACACTCACCTCTTGAATATCCCCGACCATTTCATTCGACGGCGCAATTACTGCGAATTTTTCACCTTGGTCACCGTATTCTGCTCTCAGCTCAAGCAATTTTGTGGCCACTTTCTGTGGATTTCCACCATCCATTCGACAATGTCTTGTCAAATATTCTTTTGCTTCTAAATAAAGTCCTCCCATTGCGATTGCATTCATTACGTGACGTTCTTCTTCAGACTCATACTTAAAATTATGGGTCAACTCGATCGACTTGAACATTTGCCAAAGAACTTGTGACTCAGCATTAGCTGCAAAATAAGTTTGTAAAGGGAATTTTTTTTTCAAGTATTGTTTTGGTTTTGTCCAACTCAAAAAAAAACTGAACAAGTTTCCCGCTCTCAAGACTACCTAACGTTGAGTTACACCGTTCTACAATCTAACCTAGTCTAAAAAAGTTCAGTCTTACCTCCATAAATGCTTTCCCCGTATCGACTTTGTTGGAACAGGTCTCCAAAGAGAATTACAGATATCCCGCCAAAAGCTTCTTGATTGCGATGTGCCTCTTGTAATCTTCTGTTAATATTAACAAAGGTATTAGCATCCACGTAGTTAACGTTATCGATGAGCAGGACATCACATGCACGAAGTTCCTGATACATTCGATCACAGGCGATTTGATTAGCATTGTAAGGTTCTCCATCTCGCTGAAAAGTATATTTCTTTGTTAATCATATCTAAGGACGGCACTTAGGACATGAACTTGTCAACAAGATAATGTTTTTCTTATGTGGATTTGGATTTATCTATAAATTGGTGGTCTAAAAATAGCTATCCCTGTGAGTAGATTCTGAAATTTCTAGACTCTCAGGGTCCAGTGAGGACTATAAATTCCAGAATCCACTCACAGGGACACCTACTTTCTTTTCTCAGCTGAAAAGGGACGGAGCTTTGCAAAAAAGGCATTTTTATAATCAGGACACTTAAACCAACCACCCAATATAATATTAAGAACTTTTGAGTAGTTGACCCTTTTTCTATGGGTCGTTCAGTTTCTCAGATAAGGTGTCTTAATTATTTAGGTCATATTAGACAACTCACCGATAATAAAAACGTGGAATTTATAGTTTTCGCTTCGATCTGTACAGCTGCAGTCGCAACATAAGCAGTTGACAAACAGTTTGGGCCACCATGCTCACTTCGAGGTGCGTTTTGGATCGCCTTCAACAAGGTAGTCTTTCCCGTACCGGACAGGCCCAGGACACTCCAAAGAATCTTTTTACCCTGGAAAAAAAGAGTCAGTTGTTGATAAGTTCATTCCAAATAAAATGCGCTTACTTGTCTGTGCTCTTCCAAAAAGCGCTCGTAAACCTGCAGTTGCTCTCCAGCAAGGACTACACCATCGACTTGGACTGGCATCTTGGACACGACAAGAGGTTGTTGTTGTTTTTCTGAAAATAATTGGAATAGTGTGAGAAAAAAAAACGTAAATTTCGAAAAATTTCGGAAAAAGAGTTTAGTTTTATACGAAGGAAAACTACCAAAAAAGGTGAGTGGCGGAAGTGGGAGATTGATGAAAAATTTTTGTGGGAGAGAAGGAGGAGAAAAGATTATTCGTCAAAAACGCAAATACATCAGAGTGATAAGTAACTGCTCACTGCCTAACAATAAACTCAAAACAGACATAAAAAATGGCAGTTGCACCCTAAACCTCTTCTGTTGCAAAATGAAAATGACTGAGCAAGAAAAGGGACATGAGGGTGCGAGGGGCGGGGCATCTTACAGTGTAAAGTGCGGAGAGAAGACGTGAACGAAGAGGATTAGAGATAGAAGAGAGGAGAGATAATTGAAAAATCTTAGGAACAAAAGAAATATAGAAACAGTTTCGAATGAATTTGGGCACTTTTGACTGTGCAAGAAAAGTGGACGAAGCCTAGCACAGTGTAAAGTGGGGAGAGAGTATGTGAGAATTGAGAGGATGAGACATAAGATTGAAGAGAAATGATTAAAAAATAAAAAGCTCCGGGACAAAAAAGATGATGCAAATTTTGACGTTCTCGAAAAAAAGTGGGCGGAGCTTAGCATAATATGCGCGGAGAGTGTGAAATAAGAGGATTAAGGATAATGGGAGATCAGGATTTTCGGAATGTTTCGAAACTATTTCGAAAGCAGAAGATACATTTTTCATATGGAAAGTTCTGGAATTCTGGATTGAAGATAATTAATGGAGCAAAGTCACTATGAGAAATCAGGAAAAACTGACAAAAAAGTTATGAAAAATGACGTATTTTTCAACAAAGAAGCTATTTGGAAAAAATCAAAGATTTCTCTGGAAAAAACCAATAAAATTTAAAATTTGCAAAATTTTATAATGAACAGATTACTAGAAAACAATTTTTTTCCTATCTTTACTTATTACTCAAGATATACTTTTCTGACTAACAAAGGCCGTTATACTAGTTCTGTCACAGCTGATTCATGGCAAAAACTGAAACCTCAAATGTCATAATGATTCAAATGAAAAACGAAATGTTCAAATTCAAAAAAATCCAAAGTTAAACAGTCGGAGGATTCCCATGTCGTTGTCCTTTGTTACACCCTCCCCTCTTCCGATAAATTCGTCATCTCTTGTTCTTTTTGTCTCCTCCTTCTTTTTTTAAATGAGAGTTTTTTTCGAATCTTTCTGAATTCATATGGAAAGTCATTCAAAAAAAAAGGAGAATTCAGAAAAAAATGAAAAAAAAAATGAAAGAACAGGAAAAAAATATTCCGCCCAGTTAGACGGACATTGAAAACCATCCAAAGAACTCCTACAGAACTGTTTTTTTAAAAGTATCTTTGTTAGGAGTGCAGATATCAAAAAGTTGTCAACTAAGCAATTGCTCAGAATAAAATTCTAAACATTCCATCAGTTGACAACTGGTTTGTATCATTATTGGATACCGAGATACACCAGCTTGTAGTTTTTTTTTCTGAGAAATTTCCGTCCAATTGGTTTATCTCTGTTAGTAGTGCAGGTAGAAAAAAGTTGTCAACTGATGAAATGCTCAGAATAAAATTTTGCACATTTTATTAGTTGACTAATTTTTTCTATCTCCACTGGCAACCGAGATGCAGAGCTTCAACAAAGTTCCCGGGCCGGTAGCGTCTTCGTGTCAAGACTCCATGTCCCCATTTTTTTCCGAATCCCTTGCTTTCGTCCATATTTTTCTGTTTTTTTTCCTTTCTAGAAACCCAAAAAATCACGTTTTCTCTCCTTCCGACTTCTCTCTTTTTTATCAGTCATAATTCCCACCACTATACACTTTTCCCACACCCTCAGAACTGACTACGGTAGCTATTGCTCATTTCTTTTTATTTTTCTCATAACATTTCTCACTTTTTTCTCTTATTTTTTCTCTATTTTTCCCGTTAGGTTACCATGGAAATGCAACTAATAAAACTCCGAGTAAATTTGATTATCTTTCCTTTCTTTTTCCCTTCCTCCAGTTGCTCACGGAGCAGCGCTCGGCGGAGCCAACAGAGTCACATGTGACTCCGTTTTTCTGAATTTAATCAACGGGTCTTGCTCCATAGGAGCCCCAGAGCTTTTGAAAAGAGACCTGGAGCACCGGCTCACGGAGCTGAATTTTTTTGTTTGATTGGTTTTTTTGTCGAAGAAGGAACTAATAATTTGTTTTTTCTTCCAAAGATGTTACATTGAAGGCACAGGTATTGTTAAGGATTACTGTAAGAAATTTTCTCGAAGATCGTGGTGAGACCTTCTCTTCTTATGTTCTCAAATAATGTCTATTATTCGAAAAAAAAGATCTTTAGCGGAAAAAGTCAATTTTTGTATTCTTCGTGCCAGTGAAAAACAAGAAGGTCGTTTCTTTTTCGAATCGTTTTCCGGAAGTCATACAATTCCTCATATGATCCAAAGAACTTTGGAGCTGAAAACAAGTCATTTTTGACTTTCTGGGCAACCACCACTTAGCCGGGTCAGTCTCTTGGATATAGGAGCTTTATCCTTAAAGGCGCAGATGGTTTTAGAGCTAGACTGTCAACTAATGAAATGCGCAAAATTTTATTCCGAGCAATTCAGCAGATTATACCTTTCTCCTATAATTGACTCTAATTGGGTTATGCGCCTTTAATGATAGTCCGCTCAGAGATGGTTGATAGAGTTGCATCTTTGCTACCTTATATCTCAACTGACAAAAAACAGTTTCCAACTAATGAATCACACAGAGTATGATTTGAAGCGTTTCATTAGTCGACAACTTTTTTCTATATTTTATTGGAGCCCTCGTGAAGGCCTTTTCATTACAGAACGCTTCAACAATGTATAAGTTTGATAATGGATATCTTGGTTGCTAGGTCAGATAGGAAAGAGGTATCAACTGACAAAGCGTGTAAAACTTTATTCTGAGCAATTTGTTAGTTGAACACCTTCTTCTATCTTTACTCCTGGCCTAGATATGATGCTAACAACCAATACCTGTGAAGATATCTTGCTCAGGTTTTTTTCATCGACCGTTTTTAATGATTTTTAAAATCCACAGTGAATTTTTTGTGCGTGTTTTCAAAAGGTTTCATTCGCGGGCTCTGTCTTACTGTAGGGTCGCATGCTAACTGCGTGGCGACTCAGCGATACGTAGGCATTTTTCTCATTTTGTTGAAAATTTAAAAATCAGGGCCTAAGCTTTTATTGAATCAAGTTGAATAGAACTTTTTCTTCGCATCATGTTGAATATACTATTAAAAGAAATCGATCGAGAATTATTACTGAAAAGTGCTCTGGAAACATGGTGCGCGCTCCTTAGTCTTAAGCGCGGCTTACTGTAACATTTTAAAAACGCAATATGAAATTTGTAAAAGTCCGTGTGAGATGGAGCGTAGAAACCGAGAAAAAAAACTGTACGTACAAACAAAATTTACCGTGAGGATCTACCGTTACTCATTTTTCTTTCATTCCCCAAAACTTCTGAATCACTTATATTTTTCCCCAGTTACCACACTCTATTTTTGGCTCTCCACATCCAAACACACGTCATTGACAGACTTGTCGATGTGTGGTGGTTATGAATTTGGAGTTTTCTTCTATTTTTTTCTTGTTTTTGAGGATATTCGTGGGCACGTTTGCCACAGAAAGTGGCTCCACGTCAGTTCGCAGCTTGCGGACGGTATAAAAAGGGCAGCTAGAACTAGTAAAGGTCCGGCATACTGGCCCAGGTTAGTTATGAAGTGTTAAAGTTGCGGAATGGCAAGTTGCGAAGTGTCGCGAAGCTGAAAACTTCACAAGGCCCGTATGTTCCTATCTAATAGCGTTTCTTACAAAAAAATTAGCAATTTCCAAAATCACATCATCGATATTTTCCATATTTTCTTGATCAGAAAAACTCCCACTCACTTTTCCCCGACATAATGAGTCAATGGGAGAAAAATGGGTGGTGGTGATCGGGATACAAAAAATTGTCACCAGTTCCAGAGAGACACGCCCCCCATTGCTCAGAATATAAATTATTCTTCTTGTCGTCTGGTTAGAGGAACTCGGAGCTCGGAGCTCTTAGTTTTAAAGGCGCAGTGGGTTTTTGAACCGATTGTGCAAAAATTTATTCTGAGCAATGATTTTCTCATATTTTCATTAGAAACTGAATTATACTGGATCTAAGAAAATCGCTCAGAATGAAATTTCCGCCTTTTTACTTCAAACTGATTTATCTCAGTCAGCTATCTTGGCTGCCAAGGGGTGTATTTCACATTTGACAGTTTTTTGATACCTCATGAAATTGCTGAGATAAAGACGCTTGAAGATACGCAGACACACAGACACTCTAGCCATGTCTGCGTCTAATTCCCAATTTCAGTCGCTTATATCTCGGGAACCATTAAAGCTATCAAAAAGTAGTCAACTAACAATATACTCAAAATTTTATTCTGAGCATTTTTCTAGTTGACACTTTTTTTCTATCTCCACTTCCAACCAAGATACACCCTTTGCAAGTTCCCACACCTGCCTTCCCCTCTAGTCGCCTTCCAACCAGCATTGGTTGGCTAGAATTAGGTTTCTCTCTCCAATTTGATTACTTTTTTCTTGAAAATAATTTGATTTTTTCTTTTTTTTTCCCTATAAACTCCGTATTTCAGCAAATAAGCGATCAACTACCCTTCAACAACTACCATGTTCAGTGAGCATAAGAAGAAACAGGAGGATGCTAAGGTTAGTTGGAGTTCAGGACCCTACAGAGTAGAGATAGAAGAAAGTTGTCAACTGATGAAATGTGTAAAATTTTGTTCTGAGCAATTTATCAGTTGACAATTTTTTGATATCTTCACTGCAAACTGAGATATACTAGTTTTAAGAGCATTGCTCAGAATAAAAAATCAAGTTTTTTCTTTAAGATGGTATATCTCAGCTGCGGTAAAAGATAGAAAAAAGTTGATAACTAATAACTTGCTCAGAATAAAATTTTACACATTTCATCAGTTGATAACTTCTTTCTATCTCCACTCCTAACCGAGATATATGCTATCCAAGTGGTTGCAGAAATCCCAAAAGAACGGTGAGTTGATCTTCGACGATCTCGACACCCAAACTCGTGCGCTTTGTCTCGCCGACGAGAAAAAGGAGCAGCCAAGTGAGTTTAGACGGAAAAGTGTCCATAAAACGATCAATCTATCAGAATACATGTCCGAGATGGATGCCAAGAATCCGGTGAGTCTTTGGTTACCTGTAATAGAGGGGCACTAGTTAGAAGTTAAAAGTGGTATAACTTGGTATAGAGTAAAAATAGAAAAAAGTCGTCAACTAGTGAATTGCTCAGAATGAAATTTCTCATTTTTTACTAGTTGACAACTTTTTGATAGCTCTTTTCCCTATGAAGTTACGCGCCTTTGAAATGTTAGAGTGGTAGAATGCAGGCCTCGGAGCAGGAGACTGCGAGCTTTGCTTTGAAGGCGCATATCTCTCTAGAGAGTGAAGATAGGAAAAAGTTGTCAACTAATGAATTACTCAAAATAAAATTTTTCACATTTTATTAGTTGACAACTTTTTTTTATCTTTATTGCCAACTAAGATATAGCGGGTTTTAGTAGAACTTTTCAATTTTTATTCTGAGCAATCGGCTTGTACACGGTTTATCTCAGTTGTGAGTAGAGATATGAAAAAGTTGTCAACTAAGGAATTGCTCAGAATAAAATTTTACACATTTTGTTAGTTGGCAATTTTTTGATAGCTCTTTTCCCTAATAAGTTACGCGCCCTGGAAGTTTTAGAGTGTTAGAATGCAGGGTGAGGAGCAGGATATCTGTGTGCTTTGCATTAAAGGCGCATATCTTTCTAGAGAATAGAGCTATCAAAAAATTGTTAACTAACAAATTGCTTAGAATAAAATTTTACATATTTTATTTGTGGATAACTTTTTTCTATCTCTCAAATCAACTGAGATATAGCGGTTGCTAGTGGATTTTCAACATTTTTATTCTGAGCAATCCCTCTGTAACCGGTATATCTCAGCTTTGGATGGAGATATGAAAAAGTTGTCAACAAAGAAATTGTTTAGAATAAAAATTTACACATTTCATCAATTGACAACTTTTTTCTATCTTCGAAACTGACAAAGATATAGTGCTCCAAAGTCAATTTTCCTAGGATCATAGTAGTAGTTCCAACCCAATCGAATCCCAATTCAGAAGAGAAGATCCATCAAGAAAAGTGACCAGAAGCCTTCGACAATGTCTCTGAACGTGGGCGGGGCCAAAAGTGGAGGGTCGTCCGAGAAGGAAAAGGAGGTTGTCTCCACTCAACGGAGCAACAGTTTGGAGTCATCTGCCGGTATCCTGGCTGCCTCTCAGCACGTTGGTCTGGGAATCTTCGAGGCCGCCACTATGATGTGCAATATTGGTGGGTTACTGTAGTTGTTGGGGGCGGAGCCAGGGTGATGGTAGGATACTGTAGTACGGCGTATGCTTAGGGTATGCGTCCTGGGTTACTGTAGTTGGGACCTAGGGGGCGGAGTCATGGTGTTTGCGGACTCCACATCAGATTTGACGGCATTGTGCATTTTGACGTGTTGGTGTTTGCGGACTTGACACTATACCTCACGACAGTTTAGTTTTAACCGTTTCCAGACCTTTTTCAGCCAATTTTGAGCTTAAAAACCCATTTTGAGTAAGTTTTTGGCTCCAAACCTGAATTTTGAGGTCATTTAGCGTCAGATAAGCCCAAGAAAACCCCTAAAGCCATTTCCAGCTGTTTTTGTCCGATTTTACCCCTAAAAACCCCATTTTTGGGTAATTCTAACCCTTGGGACCCCATTTTCAGCCATTTTTAGCCCTAAACCCGCATTTTTCAGTCGACATCACCACTGACTCCACTACCAAAACGTTCAAGACCGACAAGCCAAGACAGCTGAAATCAAAGGAGAGCAAGACATCTCTGGGATCCACCAACGGACCATTTGCTCAAATGAAAGAGGCTCAGGAGATGAAGAGAAAGGGAAAGAACTCATTCGAAGATGATTATGATGATTGATTGAATACGATGGAAGTGCGCTCCATTGAGAATCGTCGAAAATTCAAAAATCTATCTCTCCGAATTGATCAGTTTATTTATTGTAACATTTTTTGTAACATTTATTGTAATCGAATAAACTCAGACACGGAAAAAACTTTTTAGAACTTTTCGAAAAAAAACCCCATGCGCCTTTAAACTCATCTTTGATTTTGAAATTTTTTTGAACTTTCAGAAATTTTAGCGGGAATTTGAATTATCAAAATTTTTGGCGGTAATTTGATTTTTCAAAAAATTTGCCGGATATTCAAAATTTGAAAAATTTAGCGGGAATTAAAAGTTTTAAAATTTTTGACGGGAATTAAAATTTTGATAATTTTGGCGGGAATTCGAATTATCAAATTTTTTGGCGGGAATTTAAAGTTTGAAAAATTTGGCGGAATTTGAATTTCCAAAATTTTTGGCGGGAGTTAGAAATTTTCAAAATTTTTGGCGGATATTCAAATTTTGAAAAAATTTTGACGGGAATTCGAATTTTCAACATTTTTGGCGGGAATTTGAAATTTCAAAATTTTTGGCGGACATTCGATTTTTGCAAAATACTGCCCAACAATTCAAAATCGGCGGCGCCACCGACTGGTTTCTGCTATTCATAAGACTGTCCATCAACAACGTAAGAAAATATCTATGAATTTGCTTTTAATCGATAATAATTTTATGAAAAAAATATTCATTGATGTACAAACAAATGACAAGGTTCTCAAGCAACAACAACCTTTGAGGCTCTTCTGCGAGAAGCACTGCGTTGAACGGATACAGATCTAGCTGGGCATGGACAGTAAGCGGCATCAGATCCTGGTTGTCCGTCCTGTCCTGCTTGTCCAGCTTCTCCGTCTTGCCCTGGCTGTCCTGGTTGTCCATCTGGTCCTGGTGCTCCTGGCGGTCCAGCTTCTCCTGGTCCTCCAGCAGCTCCTGGTTGTCCATCTTGTCCAGCAGGACCTGCTGGTCCAGGTGCTCCTGCTGCTCCTGGTGCTCCGGACGATCTTTGTCCGTCTTTTCCTGGTGCTCCTGGTTGCCCATCTTGTCCTGGGGCTCCTGGGGCTCCAGCATCTCCAGCTGGCCCAGCTGGCCCTGCTGGTCCAGGCTGTCCTGCTGGTCCATCTTGTCCTGGTTGCCCATCTGGTCCAGCTGGTCCGTCTGGTCCTGGAGCTCCTGCTGGTCCTGGCTCTCCAGCTGGGCACTTAACACAACCTCCAGCCTCTCCAGACACTCCGACTGAAACTCCGCTGGCTCCTGGCTTTCCAGCCTCTCCTGGGTGTCCATCATCTCCTGGAGCTCCTGGGGCACCTGGTGGTCCTGGTGGTCCAGCTGGGCATCCTGATGCTTGAGCGCCACAGTTGCATTGTCCAGCTTGTCTCTTAGCACGACCGAATAGGATCTCAGACGGGGAACGTGTACGCTCAACCATTCCGTGCCAGGCACCACGCTCGTTCATCTGTAATCGCGTTTGATTCGATTTATCTTGAGCGTAATGAGTTCACGCCAGGGCTGTGCAAAAAAAAAATTCCAAAAAAATCGAAAAAAAATTTTCGAAAATTTTGGTCGCAAAAAGTTCGCGACACTTTTTTTCTCTAATTTTTCAGGGCGAAAAAACAAAAAATGTTTTTTTCGGATTTGTTCGATTTTTTTTGTACGTAAAATTTTTTTCTCGGCTTCTACGCTCCATCTCACACGGACTTTTACAAATTTCATATTGCGTCTTTAAAATGTGACAGGAAGCCGCACTTAAGCCGAAGGAGCGCGCACCATGTTTCCAGAGCACTTTTCAGTAATAACTTTCAATCAAACTCTGTCAATATTATATTCAACACGATGCGAAGAAAAAGTTCAATTCAATTTGATTCAAAAAAAGCTTAGGTCCTGATTTTTAATTTTTCAACAAAATGAGAAAAATGTCTACGTATCGCTGAGTCGCCACGCAGTTAGCATACGACCCTACAGTAAGACAGAACCCCGAAAAATGATTTGTTCGGATTTTTTCGTTTTTTTTTTTCGAAATTGTCGGTTTTTTCAGGAAAAAATGGATGTAAAGGCGGTGGAAACACAAAAATATACCAAAAACCCGTTTTTTTTTCGGAAAAAGCGAAAAAAACTTTCGAAAACAAAATCCGAAAAATTATTTTTCGTTTTTATCACCCTGAAAAAATCGAAAAAAAAATTCTTGGGAATTTTTTCGGACCAAAATTTTTGAAAAAAAAATTTTTCGATTTTTTCGGTCCGAAGTTTTCGAAAATTTTTCGCACAGCCCTGGTTCACGCCAATGAGAATTTTATCGAATTCTACTAAAGTGCAGAAAAAGCTTACCTTGAACTCATCCATAGTCTCCATAGTGTTGTCGTAGAACTCATTGATGTCATTGAAGATGTATCCAACAGTGAACACACATCCAATAATAGCGATGGCGCTCAAAAAGCTTGCACCGTATACAAGAGTCTTAGCTGACATTGTTAGATGGCTGATTGTTGTATACTATCAGATTTCTCCTTATATACCTCAATTTTTACAACAGATTACGCTTCCTCACTTCCTTGTGTAGTAACAAGAACAAGGCACAAACCTTTAGAACGTAGAAAACTTGAACAATGAACATTACACACAACATGTTCCTTCTTGATTTTACACTTGATTGATGGAAGTGCGCTCTATTGAGAATTTTCAAAAAAATGATCACAAAATAGTTTTTTTGTCCAATTTTATTCCAAAACAAACTCAAAAAGGTTCAATAACGCATAATTAAACGGGGCCTATGCAAAAAAGGGAGATTTTACACCATCGGAAAGAGCTCGCACATGTAATAATACTATCCGGAATCAGCAAAAAGAAGCGAACATTTTTATAATATAAAAATTATGCAAGTAATACAGTTTGATGACGAGTTATGACGTTTTTAGCGATTTTTATGAAATTTTATTTTATCCATGCTTAGTTGGAATGTCCTCTATAAAATCCATTGAAGTCTCAAATGAGTGCACTCCTACTTTAAGGTATACTTTAGTTTCGGCTTTCAAAATCCGAGGAGGGAGGAATGAAGCACGTTTCCGACACGATTCGCACTTTTGATTCTGGTACAACATCTATAAAAAAATAAAACAGAAAAGAAAACAAATGCAATAAAATTTATTGAAAGTTGTCTTGCACGTTATCCAAAAGTAATGAAATTCATTATTATAAATCATTCTTCCAATTCCTGAACTGGATACAACTTCCCATCGAAATCCGGCCATACACACATACAGAAACTTCTATTGCCTAACAAAACAGATGCAATTGTTCCGTCGTACCTTGTGAGCTCATAACTAAATGTGAATCTTCTTTCCGTTTCATCTTCGTTACTGTAAATACCTCTGTTTGAACGGCACCTGACTGAAAAAAAAAACAAAAAAAAAACTCACAAACGATATTCAACGAAATGATCTCTTTCAATAACTTCTAATCCATTGAAAATGACTTCTACATCAATTATTTTCAGCTGAAAACTCATATAACGAAGATTCGAATTCCCGCCCAATAGCCAATTTATCAGGAAGAAATTCATATCTTCCGATGTCAAATTGGTCATATGCAGAGATAAACATCGAGAGTTTAAAGCGAATAAGTTGTCGATGGTCAGCCATAACACATCTCCGAATCCGATGGAATCTGGGGTGATTGGTTGTCTGGAAAAACGTCATCAGAATCTGCGTAGGATACTAATTTGTCTCTTGAACTACTACTCCGGCTTCTCTGCGTCTCGAGTTATAGCGCTTTGAAATTTAGGCGGCAAGAGTGAGAGACGTAGAGAAGCTCTAATGTCTAGCTTCTCTGGGTCTCCATCACATTTGTAGAAATGACGCGAGCGCCTGGCTTCTCGACGTCTGTTGGAACTTTGAAGCGCAAAAACTCCTGTGGAAATTCGACTAATTTTGTTCTTATGAACCGTTTCTCTAGCTTCTCTGCGTCTCGAAACACAGCGCTTCAGAGTTTGAAACGAGACGCAGAGGAGGCGGACAGTCGCGCGCGCCTGCGTCTCTCGCTCTCTCCCCTCCAAACTTCAACGTGCTGTATCTCGAGACTCAGGGGAGCTATAGTAATGGTTCAAGCAATCAGAATGTGCAGAATTTCAAGGGGAACACGATAAAAACATAACACTTACCTAAAAGTGTACCGAAAGTTCTCGCCCACATTCGATGTCATAAGCACACCCAAAAATTTTTCAACTCTGTTTCCGATTCTATCGAATAGATACTGTAGCTCTTCATCACTACTTCTATCGCAGTCAAAATAACATTCATTCAATGCTTCCTGTTGACTGAACACCCAATCAAGGGCTCTTTTTGGGTCTTTCGTATGTTTGTCAGCACCAATCGAAATGTTTTCTATTGGAAGTTCATAGAAATCAATAATATATTTCAAAAGTGCTGTTAGCCCATCAAATCTGTCATATTGACAATATAAATCCATGCCATCCCTTTTTCGATTCATTGAGACAAAACATGGAAGGGTACCTCCAATTACCAGGAATTCTAGTTGGGCATCTTCTGGAATATCGGAAAATTCTGAAACTTCAAAACGTGTTGAAAAGGAATCCAAAAATTCAATTGAAGCGTATGAGCAAAACATTATATCCAACCCTCTCTTGGGTTTTTTCTTCAATGTTTTGGTTAGAGTATAGCATCGTTTGGATAGGAAGGAGAAACGAATTCTGGAAAGAAGGGTTTGATAAAAAAAAGCAGATAATAGCATCAATTTTAGCGCGTCAAGAGATTCAATGTAAGTGAGCATAACCAGGTTTTGGGAGGAATTTTTTTCTTATGCGCCTCTAAGGTGGTTGCGAGACCCTAAAAATGGAAATTTATGGACAGCTAGTTATATTCTTTGGAGCAATTGTTTTTTCGAAAAAAAAAAACGTTCTTCATAGTTTATTTTCATGTTTTTGTATGAGACATGGTTAGTTTTTTAATTTATTCCTCGTTTAAGTCAACAAATAAACTGTTTCGAACCAAGCCTTGATTATATTCATTTTTCTAACTCACATTTCTTCGGGCCTCATACAATTGAATATAATCGATAGAACGACGAGTGGAAGACGGAGTGAGGGGAAAGACATTCTCATTGAATTAGGGAAAAAGGTCCTTTGCTTTGAAGGGGTTAAGGGTCATGTATCACAGCGATAAAATCGACAAAACTAACCCACCCATAGGTAGCCATTAAATATTGCCTGTACAGTTTCACATAACAATTATCTCTTCTTCTTCATCAATGGTGCACAAATTGTCTGTGTAGTTTTTTATTGCCGCCTCATTTTCTTATCGATCTAATTGTATCCCCCCATGCACCTATGATCTTATTCCGGTCAATTTTGGAATTTAGCAGTTGTGGATAACAGAATCGGAACCCAGCCATTCAGGCGGTTCGGATGAGTATAATCATGACTGGGTTCGGAAAGATTTATTTTGAGACCTTGGCTCCTAGAAAACACAAGAAGCTACCGTATATTCTTCAATTGTCATCTAGGGTACATGAAAATCACACCAATCGACTCAGTTCGTCAAGACGGTTTGAATGAGTATAATCATGACTAGGTTCTGAGAAATTTTTCTGTCATGCGACTTTAAAGTCGTGGCGGGACTCAAAATGAAAATTTCTCGGAATCCAGCCATGATTATACTCATTCGAACCGTCTCGACGAGCTGATTCGATCGGTATAACTTTATGTGGTCCTAGGCGAAAACTGACCAAGATACAGGGCCCTCAATTGCTACAATTATCAGAGTCTACATCTAATCTCTCACCAATTATCTCCCTGACACATCTCTTTTGCACCAATTCTGATGAATGTTGGAGGCCATTCGGATTTTGTGATGGTTGTGTGGCCGGATTGGGATGCGAATCAATATCCGGTTGAGGAATTGGAGGAATAAATTTTATTGTTTTCGATGGAACTTTTAAAGTCAATTATGTAATTTTCACATGTTTCCGACAATAGTTCCAGCCTATTTCATTTGTCTGTTATAGTTTTGGGGCCGCTCTAATTCAGGGGGCCATTCAATTAAAGGGAGCCGCTCAATTATAGAGTTAACGGTATTTTATTGATTTTTACAGATTTTTTTATTAAACAGATCATAAATTCACAAAGTAGGGTTTCCGAAATTTTGTTTGATCCATCCAATCAAAGGCTCTTTATTGAGCATCATCCAGTCATAATTACTCTGAACTGATTGAATTCCTGCTCTGTATTGTGATTTTTGATTTGAATTAAGAAATTCATAATTAACTCCAGTAGTGAAATCTCTAGCAAGCTGTAGTTGAGATTGAGTACTCCAGTTTTGGAACATCGCCCGGATGTAGAGGAAGAAATCGATTGGAGCATTCAGAACCTGGAAATTTTCAATGAGGGATTTTGGAATTTTGAAGTTTTCTTACTTCTTGAGTATTATCCAAAAGATAATTGTAAAGGATTTCACCAGTTTCATCGTGCGCACCAATTGAATCCAATAAATGTGGTGAATAGTCTCCAGAGAGAGTAGATGTGATCAAACTGAAATTAATAAGTTTTCACACTTAGAAACGTTTCCTTTTTTCTCAGAATCCAGCCATTATTATACTCATTTGAACCGTTTTGACGAGCTGATTTGAATGGTGTGATTGGCATGGTTCTAGCCCCAAAACTGACCGAGTTACGGTAGTTTTTTGTTTTCGTGGCGAGACCCGAAAAATTAAATTTTCTCAGATCCTAGCCATGATTATACTCATTCGAACCGTTTTGACGAGCTGATTCGAATGTTGTGATTGGCATCGCTTTAGCTCAAAAGCTGACCGAGTTACGGTAGTTTTTGTGTTTTCGTGGCGAGACCCAAAAAATGAAATTTTCTCAGAACCTATTCTTGATTATACTCATTCGAACCGCTTTGACGAGCTGATTTGAATGGTGTAATTGGGATCGTTCTAGCTCAAAAACTGACCGAGTTATGGTAGTTTTTGTATTTTCGTGGCGAGACCCAAAATTCAAAAAATTGACAATTTCTCAAAAGCTAGTCATGATTATACATATTCGAACCGTCTTGACGAGCTGAGATGATTGATTCAATTTTTATGGTTGCAGCTCAAAAACTGACCGAGTTACGGTAGTTTTGTATTTTCGTGGCAGGACCCAAAACCCCAGAAAATGGAAATTTTCTCAGAACCTAGTCGTGATTATACTCATTCGAACCGCCTTGACGAGCTGAGACGGTTAGTGTAGTTTTCATGGCTTCTAGACTAGAAATGACAGAAATAAAACGACCACAAGCGGATTGCTCAGAGTAAAACGGAAAAAAAACTAATTTTTTACAGAAAATTGGCTGTTTTTGAGGCAAAATAGTGATTTTTCAGCTCAAATTAAACGATTTTTGACAGAAAATTATAGTTGTTTGATCCATACGGGTCGGAAAATTACCACGAATTTTGAAAAATCGAAAAATATTTCCAAATTCTGTGCTCCAGGGTTATATTGAGCATAAAAACAGTAGTTTTGTTGAATTTTCAGTGAAAAAAAAGAAAATTTTTCAAGAAAAAAATTTTAAGAAATTTTTGAATCCGGGCCGAGCCGAAGTTTCCCAAGTATGTTTCCAACTCCAAACCTCTTTAGTAGAACAGTATTCGAGGAGCATCCAAGAGCTATCAACAGATTTCTTCCATCAGTTTGACAATATCCAGCATTCTGTTCGAACCAGGCATAAAGATTGCTGACTACATTTTAATCGGTACTTTGACGAAGACCGTAACAATAAGTGGTTGCTCGAAGATTTGGATGAACGCTGAAAAAAAGGTTTTGAGGATTGTGAAGTTTTTGGCCTCTTATCGGTCTACCGGGTGTTCATTTTTTCCGAGACTAATAGAAATACCCGGGACTCTGTATTTATATCCGGGACTCATGAATCGGACAGGGGACTCATGGAAATACCCGGGACCCCAAAAATATACCCATGACCCCGAAAACATACCCGGTACTCATATACAACATCCGGGACCCTAAAATGATATGCGGGACTCATGCATCGGCCATAGGACTCCGTTAAAATTTCGAGAAATACCCGGGACTCAAGAAGACTTATCCGGGGCTCATCCGAATCGATTTTTGCCCCAAATGATGTTACCTGCGCTTGATGTTTCCTAAAGCTTATTCAATAGTGGTGTCTAACGCTTTCAAAGGTTCAATTAGTTGGCCCACCATCAGAACAGGCTTAGAAAGCACAACAAAAAAGCTTTTCAGAGCAAAAAATCGAGTAGGATGAGTCCCTGAAAAGTTTTTTTTGAGTCCCGGGTATTTCTAGGAGTCCCGAGAAAAAATTTATACCCGGGAAACGAATAAGAGCCAGTTATTCTTCTAGACCTTACCCTGAGCACTTTCCAGTTCCTTCTTGAGAATATTGACAGTTTTGCACAAAACTACTGAAAAGTGTTTGAGCAACTTGTCTTGTTTGCCTATTGTTGGCCAGATTGTTCACGCTCACCAAGAGTTGGACAATGCGACTGAAAACGAAAATGTAATTACTCACGGTAATTTTTCTTTGTACGTACAATTTGTTTCTCGGTTTCTACGTTCCATCTCACACGGACTTTTACAAATTTCATATTGCGCCTTTAAATTCTGACAGTAAGCCACGCTCAAGCTGAAGGAGCGCGCACCATGTTTCCAGAGCACTTTTCAGTAGTAACTTTCGATCAAATTCTGTCAATATTATATTCAACATGATGCAAAGAAAAAGTTCTATTCAATTTGATTTAAAAAAGCTTAGGCCCTGATTTATAACTTTTCAACAAAATGAGAAAAATGCCTACGTATCGCTGAGTCGCCACGCAGTAAGCATGCGACTCTACAGTAAGACAGAGCCCGCGAATGAAACCTTTTGAAAACACGTACGAAAAATTCACTGTGATTACTTTCCAATCAATTGAAACCTACTCATTAGCCCAAATACCATTTGTAGTCCATTGGAATTTACTGACAGCATTCTTGGTAATTTGAATGGCATAATTTTGAATATAATTCAATTCAGGTTGATATTGGAATCTGTTTAAAATCTTTGTGAAATATCCGGTTGCTTGCTCCCATGGAGCCAAAGAGTCTTCATTCACTAGATACAATGTGAGATCCATGTATTTGCTCACACTCCAAATTCCACTTCTGTAAAAATACCGTAAATTCTTTGATAGGGTGATCTTTAATACAAGGATCGTACATCTAAAGGGGCCAATATGTATTCGTACCAGAAAAAAAAAACTCAAAAATGGGTCATTTTTTTGATTTTTCCTATCATTTTGAGCGTAAATCCCGTTTTTTGGAGCTTTCGATGGAACTTTTCAAATCAATTATGAAGTTTTCACATGTTTCTGACAACTATTTCATTTGACCGTTATAGTTTAGAGGCCGCTTCATGTCAGGGGGTCGTAAAATTAAAAGAGGCCGAACATACTTGTGAAATTTCGGCCCGGCGGCCCGGATTCAAAGAATTTTGAATTTTTTTTGAATTTTAACATTTTTTGACTGAAAACTGTATTTGTAAATGTCAGATGTTTCCGAATCCCGAGAACTTGACAGCCGCGTTGTCTCACCACGAAAACTACCGTAAGATTTATCGAATTTCATCAATTTCTATCGATTTTCAGCGATTTTTCAAGTTCCTACTCGGAAAAAAAGATAATTTGTTGAAAATCGATGAAAATTGATGAAATTCGATAAATCTTGCGGTAAAAATCAAATTTATACGGTAGTATGGTAGGATACCGTCGAGTCGTCAGATCTTCGTCCAGAACTGACTTTTACAGAGATCACCATAATAAAACCCTTCAAAAACCTGAAAACTACTGTTTTTATGCTCAATATAACCCCGGAGCACAACATTAGGGTATATTTTTTCGATTTTTCAAAATTCGCGGTAATTTTCCGGGCCGGGCCGGCCCTTTACAAGTATGGGGCCGCTCTAATTTCAATACCCCTTCAGAAGGCCGCTTTATTGCAGAATTTATGACAATCAAAAAGTTCATTCTGAGACGAACTAACTCATAGAAGTAGTTGGCATCATCCAGAAGCATTGCTCTAGTAGCCGCAGACATTGAATTCATATTGGAAAGAAGTTGGGCCTGGATACTGTACCATGATTTGTCGTCGTAGTTGATTCGCGCGAAACTCTGCAATTAATATCATTTCTAACTGACGCAATTGTGCTTTGAACTAACGGTGCTACCAGCGTTATCCACTCGGTATGACGAGGGCAACGGTCTGAGCCATGTTCCATCATTTCCACCGGTTGAATTGACAAACCAATTGAAATCTGAAGCATTTTTGTGAAATTTCGGCCCGGAATATGAAAAATTTGCACTTTTTCAAAAAAATTTTCTTTTTTGTTCACTGAAAATTTCACATTTTTCCCACTGAAAATTCATCAAAACCACGTTTTTTAATGTTTTATGGCCCGTCACACCTATGGATGAAAAACCATAATTTTCTGTCAAAAATCTTCGAATTTGAGCTGAAAAATCAATATTTTGTCTCAAAAACAGCCAATTTCAGAAGATTAGATGTTTTTTTTACCGTTTTACTCTGAGCAACCCGCTTGTGGTCGTTTTATTTCTGTCATTTCTAATCTAGAAGCCATGAAAACTACACTAACCGTCTCAGCTCGTCAAGACGGTTCGAATGAGTGTAATCATGACTAGGTTCTGAGAAAATTTCAGTTTTCGGGTCTCGCCACGAAAGCATAAAAACTACCGTAACTCGATCAGTTTTGGGGCTAGAACGATGCCAATCACACCATTCAAATCAGCTCGTCAAAACGTTTCGGATAAGTATTCTCGTGACTAGGTTCTGAGAAATTTCCATTTTTCGGGTCTCGCCACGAAAACACGAAAACTTCCGTAACTCGGTCAGTTTTTGAGCTGTAACGATAAAAATTACATTAATCGACTCAACTCATTAAAACGGTTTAAATGAATGGCTGGACTTCGAGAAAAAAAACCCCAGCGGCCCGCCCCATTACAAGTATTTTTGATATTTACCTGTCGACTGTTGTGTTTGAGTGAAAAGTGGAATGTTCCACATATCATCTCCACCCATACAAGACTGCTGTGTTGCTTGAACTATGGAATCACCATTAAGCGATAGTGTAATGATCGGATAAGAAGTTTGTAGAGTGTATGCATCCATAAAAGATGCAACGTCTAATGGTTGACCATTCCAGTCTGTCAAGTTATTCTGCTGAGCTGCCTGAATATGTACTGAAGTCAACACAAATTTCAGAGAAAACCCCCTTACCACAGTCAACGAGTGCCACAAGTCCTGTGCACCTGCATTCGAGTAGGCAAACTCTTTGATATAGCTGGATAGCCCGACTTGGAAGACATGTGGTGTTAGAACGTTATTCAAAAGATTCAAAAGAGCACTTCCTTTGTAGTATGGCTCGGTTCCAAAAATTGGTGGTGTGTCACTGATGACTGGTTTCGCATTTTCGGCGTCACAATCGAATTGGAGAGCTACTTGGCTTATGTAGGATCGGTAGTAGTCCTGAACATTTTTATTGTGTGATGGCTCATATCCGTTTACCGGGTATTCATTTCTTTCCCGGGACCCATGAAAATAAAACCCGGGACTGTTATATTGGACAGGGGACTTGTGGAAATATCAAGGTTTCATTGGGTCCCGCATATTTCACGAGTCTTTTCGTGGCAGGACCCAAAACTCCAGTAAATGAAAATTTTCTCAGAACCTAGTCATGATTATACTCATTCGAACCGTCTTGATGAGCTGAGTTGATTGGTATAGCTTTCATGGCCTCTAGATGAAAAATGACAGAATTAAAACGACCACAAGCGGATTGCTCAGAGTGAAACTGAAAAAAAGGCGGAATCATGGGTCCCGGGTATTTCCAAGGGTCCCGGTTATCATTTTCGGGCTGTGCGAAAAAAAATTACGAGAATCGGAAAAAAAATTTTCCCGATAATTCTGGTCCGAAAAAAATCGAAAAAAAATTTTTTTTTCTAATTTTTCACGGCTCTTTGGGATTTTCGAACTTTTTTTCTCGAAACTTTTCGTGTTTTTTTTTTTAATGGGTGGAATGGCGGTAAAAACATGAAAACTGCAATCAAAAAACGGTTTTTTCAAAAAATTTTTTCGGGGTTTCCCGGAATTTTTTTTGCACAGCCTTGGTCGGTGCTACCCCGCATTAGAACTGGCCGCATCATAACTGACCCGTATTAGAACTGGCCGGATTAGAACCGGGTACTTCCAAAGCATCTGGTAATTCAAAAAATTTGGGGAAATGTTTAGGTCCACAATGTCATATTTTGTACGAAAATTCAGCCTCGAGTCGCAACTGGAAGCTTGAATATGGCCCGGTTCTGACCCGGAAAGTTCTAATACGGGACATTTCTAATGCGGGGTAGCACCCCTTGGTCTCGTGTATTATTTTCAGGTCCCGGGTATTTCCTAGGGTCCCTGTTATTATTTCCATAAGTCCCGAAAAGAAAAAAAACCCGGGAAACGGATAAGAGTCGTGTGGATTTGCTTTCTGAAAAAAAGTCTTACAATAGCATATGCTTCTTGTTCTGGGAACGTATAATTGATTCCGTTAGCAAACCAATATTGTGCGAATGCTTCGTTCAAGAAGACATCACTCCACCAATCAAGAGTTACTGTATCTCCAAACCACTGATGAACTACTTCATGTGCAGCTGTTCCAGCTACTTCAGCAATTTCCAAAGTGGTTGCATAGTCAGGATCCAACAGGAACAGTCTGTACCATCCGATTATCAAACCCCAGTTTTCCATTGCACCAATATTTGTGGTATATTGGGGAAGTGCCATCAAATCTGGAATATGAATGAATAAAAAATTCAAAAAAAGGAAATGCTCACCGAGTTTTTTCAATGGATAATTATAACCAAAGTAACTAGTCATAAATTCAATTGTTCCAACAGCAACAATCAATGCCAATTCTCCGTATTGTTCCATTCCAGTCCAAGCCCAAACTCGAACTAAATTTCCGTATTTCGCTACTTTCGCTAGATTGGAAAAGTGACCAACACAAATTGCAATTAGATAACTCGACTGAAAATATTATCGTTCTTCGAAAAAACGTTAAAGGTGGTAGAACAGGAAAGCTGCGGGGACTTTTTCGGGAGTTTTCATGCATTTTTGAGTCAGCGTGTTGTAGTGAAAGTCGTTTGGGAACAATGTGTTATAGTAATACAGGGTCCGCAAACACAGCGCGCTGCAACACGCTTACGCAAAAATGCACAAAAAGTCCCCGGAAAAGTAGCTTTCCTGATCCACCTCCCTTAAGAGACATTCTCTGAGGAACCTCAGCACTCCCAGTTATAGTGATGTCATTAGAAATTCTAGGATTGGCTGAAACATGGTACAGTAGGTACATTAGGTCCCCTGAACACGATGATACACTTTATCTTGGGCTCCGCCCCTTTTCCAGCAAGCCACGCCCCCTTTCAGCCCAAAAGTCGAACTTTTTTCCACGAAAAGCTATCGATGTAAACTTTTTGGAAATCAATAGAAGATACTTTTAGAAGCATTTTCACAGTTCAAACCAAATTTCTAGCTCTAGTCCTTCATGCTGAAAATTTCAGATTTTTGTAAATTTTTCCAATTTTTTGATTCGTTCCGGAAATTGTCATAATCATTTCCAAAAAATTTTCCAAAAACCTGAAATTTTCAACATGAAGGAGTAGAGCTAGAAACTTGACTTGAACTGTAAAAATGCTTCTAAAAGTGTCTTCTATTGATTCCCGAAAAGTAGACATTGATAGCTTTTCCAAGAAAAAAGTTGACAATTCCAGACTTCCTGATGACTCTTAAAAGGATACCATTTGTTCAGTTGTCTCAAAAGTCGTAGTACTCCATCCATTCCCATAAATAGTTGTTCCTGTCTCCAGAGCATTCGAAAGAGCAACCATATCAGTGGAATGCATTACGGAGATTGTGAACTGTCCCTTATAACTAGGCTCATCCCAACATGGAAGAAGTGACCGGGCTCCTGGACCAGTCTCAAAATCAGTGGCGAAAATCCATCTGAGTAACAAAAGTAGTTGGGTAAAAAAAAACCAACTGCTATGTTGTAACCGCTAGTGTCTCAACTGCTATATTTGGCTCTTCTGTTATGGATCAACTGCTATGGTGATAGCAGTTGATCCATAGCAGAAGAGCCAAATATAGCAGCTGAGACACTAGCAGTTGATCATCCCATAGCAGTTGAGTATCCACCAAACTTTCACAAAAACAAACCCTTTTGTATGACTCAAACCACCAAAATAAGTGTTCAAATCATTTCCTTCGATTGGATTTTGGAAGATGAATCCAGAATATTCGAATCGCAGAATATATCTCTGTGGATACAGAATCAAATTATTTGCAGTTGGAATTGTCAGGATTCCTTTGTCGTAATCCTTCCGAATATTCGCAGAATCAAGTGCAATCATGGTTTCATTGTTGTTATCATCAACCGAAAAAAGAACAATTCCAGGAGCATCGAAAGCAAGACGATGAGCATTTATTGTGATCACACTGATCGGTTTTGTTGTGTAGAATGTGATTTGGACACTTGCAGAGAATGTCATGTTCTTGTACCATTGATACGCTCCGGATCCAGGTATATTTGGTTGGACATTCAAATTGTATTGGGGATAGACGATGTCTCCTTTCAACCTTTAATACACACGGTAAATTTTTTTTAGTACGTACAATTTTTTCTCGATTTCTAGGCTCCATCTCACACGGACTTTTAAAATTTCATATTGCGTCTTTAAATTCTGACAGTAAGCCGCGCTTAAGCCGAAGGAGCGCGTACCATGTTTCCAGAGCACTTTTCAGTAATAACTTTCGATCAAATTCTGTCAATTAAATATTCAACATGATGCGAAGAAAAAGTTCTATTCAATTTAATTCAAAAAAAGCTTAGGCCCTGATTTTTATTTTTTCAACAAAATGAGAAAAATGCCTACGTATCGCTGAGTCGCCACGCAGTTAGCGTGCGACCCTACAGTAAAACAGAGCCCGCGGAAGAAACCTTTTGGAAAAACGTACTAAAAATTCACTGTGAATGCATGATGTTATGGGTTCACTTCAGGGTTGTGCGAAAAAATGACTTCCTTTTTTCCGAAAAAACCTGTTCAAAAAAAATCGAAAAAAATATTTTTAGGAAAATTTTGTCCAAAAAAATCAAAACATTCCAAAGTTGATGGATTCAACTGCTATATTTGGCTCTTATGTTATGGATCAACTGCTACTTTCGCCACTTTTGATGTCTCAACTGCTATGGCTTTAGCAGTTGATCCATAAGCTATAGCAGTTGATCTATAGCAGAAGAGCCAAATATAGCAGTTGAGACACTAGCAGTTACAATATAGCAGTTGATCACCCCCATAGCAGTTGAGTATTTGCCGATAATGTTCGATATTTGAGTTTTTTAAAAAATTTTACAGTAAATTCTCCAATTCTCGATAAAAATTTTAGCTTCCGAAAATAAAATTTCGGTACAAAATTTCTGAAAATTTTTTCGAATTTTTTAAACCGAAACATTTTTTTGGCGATGATTTTTTTTCGGAAATTTTGTAACGAAAAATTTTGCAGCGACAAATTTTTTCGAAAATGTCCGGGAACCGAAAAATGATTCGCACAACCCTGGTTCTCATGCGAACCCATATTATTATATTTGAATTGAAATTTGAAATCTTACGCTTTTTCCCATGGTGTTTTTCCGATTACAACTACATTGTCATAAAGCCAGTTGAGAACCTGGAGATCATATGTACCACGGTTTTGCCACTGAATTTGAATTAGTAACGTTGAGTGGTATGAAAACGGAATCATTGTTTTTGAAACAACTCACGGCCCTGCAAAATTGGCGCGAGACGCGCAAAACGAATCACAGGTAGCATTGAACTTGAACAATTTGATTTTTTGGTTTTATCGCATGAATGGATGTATCAGAACTTCGATAGAGCTTTTTTTACTTAGTTTTTGAGATATTGCTTGTTGAAAATATTGCATTTTACTTGATTTTAGTTCGATTTCAGTACAAATATTATCCCAAACAATAAGTGATGAAACCCTATCGAAACCAAATTTTTTGGACTCTGCGTGTTCAAATACACCTTTTCATGTAATAAAATTAGAAAAGTCATAGGAAATTCGGTAGTTTTTCGCACCCGTGCCAATCCCGCTGGGCCGTGTACTTACAGCAAGATTGACTCGTTCCAGATACGTGGAGAAAATTTGGAATTGTTGATCATTCAAATCGATCGAATTCATCAAGTTTGCCAACTGAGCAGCTCTGGCATAGCTATTCCAATTGTAGGTCATTGAATCCAAGTATGGGTCGAGAAGAAGGGAATTGTTGACAAGCTGCAATAAACTATTCTAAAAGGTTGGCCCGGCTCGACAAGGCCCGGAGACCCAGATTCAAAAAATTTTGAATTTTCCGTTTCACTCTGAGCAATCCGCTTGTGGTCGTTTTATTTCAGTCATTTCTCATCTAGAAGTCATGAAATTTATACCAATTATCTCAGCTCGTCAAGACGGTTCGAATAAGTATAATCATGACTAGGTTCTGAGAAAATTTCTATTTTCTGGGGCTTCGGGTCCTGCCACGAAAACACAAAAACTACCGTAACTCGGCCATTTTTTGAGCTGTAACGATACAAATTGCATTAATCGACTCAGCTCGCCAAGACGGTTCGAATGAGTATTATCATGACTAGGTTCTGAGAAATTGTCAATTTTTTGGATTTTTGGGTCTTGCCACGAAAACACAAAAACTACCGTAACTCGGTCAGTTTTTGAGCTAGAACGATGCTAATCACACCATTCAAATCAGCTTGTCCAGGCGGTTCGAGTGAGTATAATCATGGCTGGATTCTGAGAAAAGAACCCCAGCGGCCGGGCCCCAGCACATGATAATCATGTAAATACCTGCTGATTGGCAACCAAATAGTTATACAAAGCATCACTGGCCACTGGGTTATACTTGAAATATCCGAAAAGAGTGTAGGGAGACAATGTGGAAGTGGTGTAAAGGCGAATCAACACTTTGAGAGTTGATGAACTCTGAGTACAACTCATTCCCTCCAAAAGTGCCATGTATTCCTGATAGAAGTATGGATGTGTAATCACTTCTTTGTTATAAAAATGAAGCATTTGGAAGAAGAAATCAGAAGTTGCTGGCGCATATTTGGCTGCTCCACAATAGATTGCTCTTCGAAGATTTGGTGGGTACGGATTGCACCAAGCAGTTCCGTTCACACTATTGGCACACGCAGATTTCACATTTGCAAACATTGTCATCGTACGATTTTGAACATCACCAATGTCATATCGGACAGCAAATGGGAGGAAAACGTCAGAGAAAGTACTGGAAAATATTCCTTCAGATAAATCACAAATTTTCTCTTACTTAGTGTCCCAGAGAGATGTGTCATTCCATGGAAGTTGGTTATAAACTGATTGGAAGAGACTTTTGTACATTCTCTGAATGAACCAAAATATTTTTACAGAATGAAGTTAAGGTTGTGTGTAAACACATATATTTTATCCTCGGCATCAAAAGATTCACGGATTTCGAAAAGTACCGTGCCCTCCCGCGGAATAGTGAGTGGCGGGCTCCGCGTTATTTGGAAACTTTTCAGTTCGCAACTGCGACGTTTTTAAACTTGACATTTTGCAACCAGTACAAAACGACGTAGATTGGCAAGTTGCCAAGTGAGCCGAGCGGCGATGCCGCGAACCCCCCCCCCCCCTCGAAGCGCCAAACCAAACTGGACTGCTGAAGCGCCGAGGGCGCGGCAAGCATGCTATTTCATCTAGATTTACGCTTCACCTCACCGAAATCAATTCTGCATCCATTGTATCTCTGTACATCCGTGCCACTTCTTCAAGAGCATGATGAGCTTGAGTGAAAACTGAATAACTTGGAGAAGAAATAAATGAGGGAGTATTGAAAATAGCCTTCGCCAAGTTTAAGAAACGATCGTATCCAAATGGACGTCCGGCTTCCTTTTCTCTTCTGAAAATTTTAAGAGACATTCCTTGAGTGAATTTAGCACTGCCCGTTACACCGATGGCATTAAGACTTTACAAAAAAACCTGGAACACATTGATACTTCCTACAGTAGGTAAATAGGACCCCCTGAAGACGATGGTGCACTTTATTTTTGGCCCCGCCCCTTTTCCAGCAAGCCACGCCCCTTTCAGCCCAAAAGTCAATTTTTTCCCCGAAAAGCAATCAATCTCTATTTTTCAAAAATCATTAGAAGACGCTTTCAGAAGCATTTTCACAGTTCAAACCAAGTTTCTAACTCTGCTAATTCATGCTGAAAATTTCAGATTTTTGTGAAATTTTTCAGTTTTTTTATTCTCTCCGGAAATTTTCCAATGGGCTAAAAGATAATGTCATAATGGTGTTCTACGCAATTTTTTACCCCCTGGGCAAAATATCAAGACATGTTTCACGGTGTTTACGGGCTCTTTTAGGCGATTTTCTGCCAGAAAACGCATGGTACTGTAGGGGATGCTGGAAAAGGGGCGGAGCCAAAAACTAAGGGCACCATTGTGTTACGGGGGTCCTATTTACATACTGTTGGGAACAGGGCGGTGCGAAAAAAAAATTCCGAAAAAAATCGAAAAACCTTTTTTTTGAATTTTTCAGGGCAAAAAAAAAAAACGAAAAATGATTTTTCGATTTTTTTTTTTGAATTTTTTCGTTTTTTATTTAATGAAAAATGGGCGAAAAGGCGGTAAAAACATGTTTTTTAAAAGTGTTTTTCGAAATTTTTTTTCGGTTTTTTTCGGTTTTTTTCTGTTTTTTCGGCGAAATAAAGTTTTTTCGGAAAATGACCGAAAAACCGAAAAAAAAAATAAAATTTTCGAAAAATTTTCGCACACCCCTGAGCGCTATCCATTACTTTCTCACAGAACGTCTTTTAGACAAACGAATACAACTTACACCATATAATAATATTCATCAGCCAACAATGTCAACTTCAAATTGTCAGCTACATCATCTTGTTGAATACTTTTCAAAACTTTATCGAATCCAATATCATCATAAATGATTCGACCGTATGTTGCCGACGTAATCGAGGTGAAGTCATATTGAACTGCACGTTTTTTTGGTTCATTGATATTCTGAGCATTTGAACACCCTTGCTGCATTGGAAGCCATAACATGTGTGGTTTCGGATCTCTTAATGTAGAAGTTTTCAATGGAATCGTCCATGTATAATTCCAAGGAGTGGAATTTGAATTATCGAGACTTCCGAATGGTTCTTGAGTAAATGTGGCAATACCGACTGTCTTTTGATTATTGTTGTATCGAATCAGTGGATGATTCGTTTGATGGAGGTAAGGTTGCATGAAATCAGTGACATTCAACGGGTTTCCACACCAATCTTTGATGTTGTTCGCCTTTGCCACCTTAATAAAATAGACGAAGTCATTATGGATTCTAGAATTTGCTGAAACTCGGTAGAATAGGTACATAGGGTCCTCTGAACACAATGGTGCACTTTATTTTTGTCTCCGCCCCTTTCCCAGCAAGCCACGCCAGTGTATTAGCACTGCCTGTTTGACCGATGGCATTAGGATTTGACAAAAGTGCTCTGAACGTATTGAAACTTTCCACGGTAGGTATATAAAATCCTCTAAACACAATGTCGCTGTCCGTTTTTGGCTCTGCTCCTTTTCCAGCAAGCCACGCCCCCTTTCAGCCCAAGAGTCAACTTTTCCCCCGAAAAGCTATCGATGTCTACTTTTCAGAAATCAATAGAAGACACTTTTAGAAGCATTTCCACAGTTCAAACCAAGTTTCTAGCTCCATTCCTTCATGCTGAAAATTTCAGATTTTTGTGAAAATTTTCAGTTTTTTCACTTGCTGCGGATATTTTTTGTCTATCATAGTCAGGGACTTGGGCCCAGATTTGATGAAAATTGGCCTAGAAGTGCCTTAATACACCGTGAAACATGCCCTAATATTTCGCACAGGGGACTAAACACTGCGTAAAACTCGATTATGAAATTATCTCGCGTGGCTATGTATGAAAATTTTCGGAGCGAATCAAAAAATTGAAAAAATTTCACAAAAATCTGAAATTTTCAGCATGAAGGAGCAAAGCTAGAAACTTGGTTTGAACTGTGAAAATGCTTCAAAAAGTGTCTTCTATTGATTTCTGAAAAGTAGACATCGATAGCTCTTCAGGGAAAAAAGTTGACTTTTGGGCTGAAAGAGGGCGTGGCTTGCTGGAAAAAAGGCGGAGCTTAAAGTGAAGTGCACCACTGTGTTCAGAGGACCTAATAACCTACTGTGCCAAGTTTCAGCCAATTCTAAAAAAAATAGCTTACCTCTGTCAAGGACGACAACAAGTCAATATCTCTGGCATTTGAATAGGACATTTTCTTCAAATAATTTCGAATTCCTTGTTGGAAAACAAGTGGTCCGAGAGTATCAGAGAGCATTCGAAGCATTGATGCTCCCTTGTTGTAAGTGATTTCATCGAAAGCTGGTCCATCCGGATAAACCAATGGATGAGCATCTGAACGAGCATCGGCGTTGAGTCCGACTTGCAGTTCATACAACACTTGAAGGGTGTCCTAGGATGAAAAAGTTGAGTTTGGATATGAAAATGGTTCGCGTCGCTTGGCAACTTGCCAATTCGCAACTCGACATTTCGCAACTGGTACAAAACGATGTAAAGGCAAGTCACACCAGAAAAAAGATGAAAGTCGTCAGATCAGGCTAGGAATTTTTCACATACTTGTGAAGGGCCGGGCCGGAAAACTACCGCGAATTTCGAAAAATCGAAAAAATATACCCTAATTTTGTGCTCCGGGGTTTTATTGAGCATAAAAACAGTAGTTTTGAGTTTTCGAAGGGTTATATTATGGTGATCTCTGTAAAAGGCAGTCCTGGACGACGATCTGACAACTCGACGGCCAGCCACGGTATCCTACCACAAATACTACCATATAAATTTGATTTTTTTCGCAAGATTTATCGAATTTCATCATTTTCCATCGATTTTCAACAAATATTTACTTCTTTTCTGAGAAAGAATTTGAAAAATCGCTGAAAATCGATGGAAATTGATGAAATTCGACAAATCTTACGGTAAAAATCAAATGTATACGGTAGTTTTCGTGGTAGGATACCGTGGCTGGCCGTCGAGTTGTCAGATCTTCGTCCAGAACTGACTTTTACAGAGATCACCATAATAAAAAGCGTTATTACCTAAAACTACTGTTTTTATGTTCAATGTAATCCCGGAGCACAAAATTAGGGTATATTTTTTCGATTTTTCAAAATTCGCGGTAATTTCTCGGACCCGGTCCGGCCCTTCACAAGTATGGTCACGCCAGAAATAAGACGAAAGTGATTATTGAGATCGTCAGATAAGGCTAGGGAATATTTTTTAACATTTTGCTTGGAGTACAAGTCTATTTCCACAGTCAGTTACAAAATGTCAAGTTGCGAAACTTCGCAGTTGCGAATTGGTAACTTACCAAATAACGCAAACCCTATAAAAATCGATTTCATTTACCAGATATTTTGCTTGAATTGGATAGACTGGGATTTGAATATACGTCGAGAAATAATCGGCAAATCCTTCATTCAGGAAAAGATCATCCCACCAAGCAGTCGTCACAAGATCACCAAACCATTGATGAGCCAACTCGTGACACATCAATTTCGCAGCTGCTTCCAAGTCCCTCGTTGTCATAGTCTGAACGGAATCGATTATTCGGGATTATACAGCAATACTCATACTACGGCCCGAAAGGACCGGTCCGGAGGCCCTGAATTTTGAATATTTTGAAAAAATTTCCACTTTTTCAGAAAATTTTACATTTTTACACTTTTTCACACTCAAAACTCATCAAAACTACTGATTTTATGCTCAATATAACCCTGAATCACAAAATTTTGAATGGAAATACTGACTTACAGTCGGATTAAAAGCGATGTATTGATATTTGTAGATGATTAATCCCCAGTTTTCCATTGCTCCGGCAACGAATTCTGGCATACCCAGTTGATCTGAAATGTCACAAAAAATGAAAGAGTGTACTTTAACACGGTAAATATTTTTGAACCAACAATTTTTTCCCGGTTTCTACGCTCCATCTCACACGGATTTTTTACAAATTTCATAGTGCGTCTTTAAAACGTGACAGTAAGCCACGCTTAAGCCTATGGGGCGCGCACCATGTTTCCAGAGCACTTTTCAGTAATAACTTTCGATCAACTTCTGTCAATATTATATTCAACATGATGCGAAGAAAAAGTTATCTTCAATTTGATTTAAAAAAAAAGCTTAGGCCGTGATTTTTAATTTTTCAACAAAATGAGAAAAAAGCCTACGTATCGCTGAGTCGCCACGTAGTTAGCATGCGACCCTACAGTGAGACAGAGCCCAAGAATGAAACCTTTTGAAAACACGTAAGAAAAAATTCACTGTGCTTTAAGACTACGCAACATCAAAACCGTTGGAAATTAGGCTTGAAATTTTCAAATTTTTATACTCAATTTCAATCGATTTTTTGAAAAATTAGAGCAAAATGAAACTTGGAACTTTTTTTGGCTTTTTCGAAATTTTTTTTGTTCAAATTTTCCAGAAAATCGATAAAAATCGATTCAAAAAACTGAAAACTCATGTCCAATTTTCAACGGTTTCGAAATATCACGGATCTTCAATAAGTAAAACATACCGGCTTTAGAAAGTGGGAACCTAATTCCAGTGTACTCTCCCAATTGATAAAGACATTCTCCTGAATTTTGGGCTGCGAATCCGAGGTACTGTTCGGTTCCGGGCCATCCCCAGGCCCTTGTCTGTAATAATTTTTTATCAAAAGGTTCCAAGTTTTGCAAATGACCACTTACCAAAGTATCATGTTGATTAGTGTACTGCTTATTCACAAAAGGTCCCACTGCGAACGCGATCAAGTATGTTGACATTTTTGGAGTTGTTGGGAACTTCATCTCACTCCAGTTACTTCCCATATCTTGTGGTGTACCTTCTTGCATATTCGAAAGAGCAACATGAGCAGTTGGATATTGCAGGATAATTGTGAAAGTCTGAAAATCTTATATTTGGTTTTTTTTATACTATCTGGTTTTCACAGCTTTATAGGACGGTTCGTCGAGTCCAGGAAACACTTTTCTGGCAGAGAACGGTTCCATGTGAGTTGCAATCATATAGCTGAAAAAGCAAGTAGATTTTTAATTTTATGTGAAGTTTCGGCTCTTATCCGTTTCCCGGGTGTTTTTTTGGGACCTATTAAAATAATACACGGGACCATACTTGTAAAATTTCGGGCCGGCCCGGATGGTCCGGAGGCCTGGATTCAAAAATTTTGTGAATTTTTTTTTGAAAAAAAAAACACTTTTTCAGAAAATTTTACATTGTTTGACTGGAAATTCATCAAAATAGTGTGAAATGCTTCAAAAACACAAACTAGCGGGCCTGGCCTTTGGGCCTCCGGGCTGGGCCGGACCGAACCGGACCGGGTCAGGCCTTGGAAATTGGTGGGAAGGCCAGGTCCGTCACAAGTATTTTTTATGGTCCCGGGTATTGTACATGAGGCCCGGGCAGGCCTGTGCGAGAAAAAGTCCGAAAAAAATCGAAAACAAGTTATTTTTCGTAAAATTTCGGACCGAAAAAAAATCGAAAAAAAATTTTTTTCGAATATTTTTTTCCGAATTTTTCGGGATTTTCAATTTTTTTTTCCAGATTTTTGGTTTGTTTTTCAGGAAAAATGAATAAAAAGGCGGTGAAAACATAAAAATATATATATTTACGGGGTCCCGGGTATTTCTATGAATCCCAAAAAAACTTAATACCCGAGAAACGGATAAGACCCGAATTTTCTTACTGTTGTACTCCTTGTGGGTCATTGTAATAAGTAAAGTAGACACCAGCATCAGTATAGGGATTAATAATACCAGTGTACACGATTTCAATGTTGTAAATTTGACCAGCAACTACTCCATTTTGATTTGTAATCAGTGATAATTGTTGTTTGAAGTCGTCTTGTGCTGAAATTTTGGATATTTTGGAGATATGCTCTTTTTAATCTTCATTAGTTTTCCATACCAATTGAGTTAATTGGTACTTCAGTTCCATCAATATCCACTACTCGATAACTGATAATCTTGAAATTGAATGCATTCAAAATGAATCGATCCGAGTTGACAAGTGCTTCCACTTGAATCACCGCTCTTCCATCAAACGTAAAATTTTTCTCTATAACTTTGTTTTTGGGGAATCATCAGTTTTCCAGTACCTGCCGGATATTGAACATTGGGACTTGGGAAATATGGTTTGAACCAAAGACTATAGTCAATTGCATATAAATTCGGTGGTAGGCGTTCTTTGGTCACATAATACAAAGATTCACATTTTCTGAAAAACAAGTTTCATTACATGATGATCTTGAGGAAAAAATAAGTAGAATTTTCGGCTCTTATCCATTTCCCGGGTATTTTTTTTCGGGACTCATATAAATACCCGGGATCCTCGAAAAATAACCGGAAATCACGAATCGATCGAACACGGGGTTCATGGAAACACCCGCGACAAAATATATTATATGAGTCCTGAAAAAAATACCCGGGAAACGGAAAAGAGCCGAACTTTCGATGTTGAAATCTCGAATACATGAGCACTTTCAGTTTTTATGCAGTACCAAACAATCATACTTGTAAAATTTCGGCTCGGCCCAGTTTGGCCCGGCGGCCCGGATTCAAAGAATGTTTAATTTTTTTTTGAATTTTAATATTTTTTGACTGAAAACTCTCTCTCAGTAAAAGTCAGATGTTGCTGAATTCCGAGAACTTGACAGCCGCGTTTTCTCAACACGAAAACTACAGTATAATCTTAATTGCTACCGTAAGATTCATCGAATTTCATCAATTTTCAGTGATTTTCAGCGATTATTCAAATTCTTTCTCACAAAAACATAAATATTTGTTTAAAATCGATGGAAATTGATGGATTTCGATAAATCTTACGTTACAAATCAAATTTATACGGTAGTTTTCGTGGTAGGATACCTTAGAGTTGTCAGATCTTCGTCCAGAACTGACTTTTACAGAGATCACCATAATAAACCCTTCAAAAACCTAAAACTACTGTTTTGATGCTCAATATACCCACAGAGCACAAAATCAGAGTATATTTTCTCGATTTTTGAAATTTCGCGGTAATTTTCCGGGCCGAGCAGCCCGGTCCTGTCCTAGATTGTAAATTGAGTTTGCCGAGACTATGCTTAAAAGACTGTATACTTACTTGGCCGCTAGCTTATCCAGTCTGAAGTTATCTGGATGGTCAGGTAGAATAGTCGGATGATTAAACTCTACATTTTCAATATCTGCATGAGATTCTGAAAACTTCTTAAGATCAGTTAAATCCTTACAGTATCACCTTCCGATCCTTGAATTGGTGCCGGAGCAGTGTATCCAAAGAGAATTAGAGCACAAAAGATCAATTTCCGCCGCATATCGGAAACGGCAGGAGCACACGAAATACAAGTAGAAAATGATATTCTCCCTATCGTTTTTATCTAGTATGCACCTGTACTTTCTTATCACTTTTTTCTGACATCACAAACAGCTGATAGTATTTTATAGTTTCTTATCGGAAAAAAAGGTTCTCAAAATAATATTTTATAGTTTTAGAAACTAGAAAGTACGAAATTGTTTTAGAAACTATAAAATACGAACTCCGGAAGACTGACGGAATCATCATTTCTTAATTTTGATGGAAAATAGGGAGGATGATCGTTTTGTGATTGGCCTGATGTGGACGGGAATCGGTACCCGGTTCAGGGATTGCAGTTAAAACTGTGTAAAATCTTTTCTATATACTAAAGGAATACCTCTGTGTGCCTTTATGTACAGAACTGAGAAAGGCTCGAGAAAAACCGTAACTCGGTCAGTTTTCATCTAGAAACAACAAAAATGGTAGCAATCGACTCAGCTTATCAAGACGGTGCGCATACACTCTCAAGTTCGAAGCGCTGTATCTCGGTGCCTGTAAGTGGTAGAGATACGATCCAACGGAATAAAATGTGCGAGATTTCAGGCGCAATAATATAAATGGGGGTTAGACACTTGATAGTCTAGCTTCTCTGCGTCGCTCATCTTCTCACCTTCTGATCGTCTAGATGCTGTAACTCGAGTTTCAGAGAAGTTAGAGAACCTCGGTTACCTTAAAGGCACATTCAGTGGTGTCCTGTAATCGAACAAAATCGGAAACATAAATTTGATTTTATTGAAAAAAAAGGTCCATACATGTAATTTAGCACAATTGAAGAACAATAATGGAATCCAGACATTGGGACGGTTCGAATGATTTGTGACCTTAAAGGTTCATGGCTTCTAAAGCACCGTACCCCACTCAATTTTGACTTAGGATCCATGAAAACGGTACCAATCGACTCAGCTCGCTGAGACGGTTCGAGTGAGTATAATCATGACTATTTTCTAAGTATTTTCAGTTTTTTCGCTTCTCGTCACAAATTCAAAGGCGCATGGGAAAAATTTGTTTAGGAACAAATAGTGATCATACTCATTCAAAGCGTCTCAAGAAGCCGAGTCGATTGGTATAATTTTCATGTGTCCTAAACAAAAATTAATAGAGATAGTAGAAAAAAATTTGGAGGTTATAAGGGTGGGTCTACTTCCTGAACCGGATACGGCGTTCCATTCACATCAGGCCAGACACACATTTCGAATGCGATATTCGCTTGATTTTTCATTACAAATGAAACAATAGTCCCGTCAGTCTTCCGAATTTCGTAACTTCTATTGAAACTTGTTTTCAAGTCTTGCTCCTTATCACTGGAAATAAATTTTATTTAAATAATTGGGAGTTACCAACAAAACTCACTATAAAAATGTAATTTCTTCTGGATGATTTTTTTGGATCGCTTCTGTTCCATTCAAAATTACACCGACATTGAAAGGAATCCGAAGATAATATCGCAGCTCCATAGACAGGTAAAGAAGGTTCGAGTTGCCTCCATTCAGCCAATGTTTCAGAAACTGATTCACATTTTCACAGTTCAAAAATGTACTTCCCAAGATTAGAATTCGGGAATTCAAATCATACAAGTTATGGATAGTCAGCCATGCTGGGTTATTGAATTCCAGGTATTTCGGTGTTAGTGGCTGTCTGAAAAAAATTTTCAACAGGTTTTCAAGAGGTGTCCTAGAAAAAACTGAAAACCACCGTATCTCCGCCAATTTTCAACTAGGACTTTTGGTAAATATTCTAATCGAACGAGCTTGTCAAGACGGTTCAAATGAGTATATTCATGACTACGTTAGGAAACATTTTCATATTTGGGTCTCGCCACGACTTCAAGGTCTTGAAGGCGCATTGGTAGGTCAAAACTCAAAATCATCGGAACATAGTCATGATTATACTCATTTGAACCGCTTCGTCAAGCTGATCCCGAAACTGTCGAAATTTTTGAGATCGCGAAAATTAAGATAAGCGAAAATTGGCCAAGTTTTGTTAGTTTCTAGATGTATGCGCCTTTAAGGTAAAACATCGAACTTTTCAGAACCTAGTCATGATTATACTCATTCGAACATTCTTGACAAGCTGAGTCGATTGGTATAATTTTCATGAGTTCTCGACGAAAATCGACAGAGTCACAATCCGTTGTATCCACCTGTAAATTGCAAAGCGCATGCAGATGGGCGGTACCGTATCCTATCAATTTTGGGCTAGAAAAATAGACCCAACCACTTTCGAAATCAACCAGCTGAGCCCTTTCGAAAAAGTGCGATCATGATCACGCCAAGAGCTCCT
>GL379831.1:383242-402087 GCA_000143925.2 Caenorhabditis brenneri | reverse complement strand
TCGTTTTCTGTGCTGTGATACTATTTCATAGCACATGAACAATAGCACTAGACAGAAAACGGCAAAATAGCACTGATCATAGCACAGAGTCAAATTTGGGAAAATTAGCAAAGAGCACTTGAGTATCTACCTCATATACTACCACTACTCATTTACTATCAAAATGCTCATTCACTACCTTTGCCCCCATTAACTAATTTTGCTTCCCAACTCGTCGTATGCCTGAAAACCAGTTGCTAACCAACTAGGGTAAAGGTTCAAAGATCAAAAATTTCAAAAGGAAAGTAAATGATCTAAAAATAGTATATGAGTATTTTAGTAGTAAATGAGTAGTGGTAGTATCTGAGTGAAAAAAAATATAATGAGGAGGTAGTAGATGAGTATTTGCCGTAACATTACTCTATCTCTTCTGGGCGCCAAGATACAGCGTTTTTAGTTGCGGAGGGAGCGCAGAGACGCAGAGATGCTAGAAAGTCTGGTGTCTCTACCTCATTTGTATTTTGTTCTCTGTGGTATTCTGCACATTTTTTCTCTTGAATAGTTTCTCTTTCTCTTCTGCGTCTCGAGATACAGCCCTTAGAAACTTGGCGGTGAGAGGTTGAGAGACGCAGAGAAGCCCGACTGCCTGCGTCTCTCGCTCTCTCACCACCAAACTTTGAAGGGCTATAACTCGAGACGCAGAGAAGCTAGAGAAATGGTTCAAGAGAATAAACTGCGTAGAATTTCAAGGGGAACACGATGAAATCAAAAATTCATCAGTGTTCAAAAATTTTGAAAAAAAAACGTCTAGCTCGCGAGTTACAGCTCTGCGAATTTTGGTGAGAGAGTGAGAGCCGCAGAGAAGCTAGACCTTCTAGTTTCTCTGCGCTCTCACTCTCTGTCCCTCTCTGCGTCTCTGTATTCACCTATACTCACCTAAAATCATACTGAAAATCGTCGCTCGTCCTAACTTTCACACTCAATGCTCCCGCGATTCGATTCTCAATCTCATCCAAAAACTCCTCCAGCTCATCATCACCACTTTTCTCGCAAAAAAACAACACTTCTCCAATATCCTCTTGAAGTTTGTTCACCAAATGAACACCTAACTGTGAGTCGAATTTCCGATGGTCTCCAGACACTTCCAAGTGATAAATGTCAACATTGTAGAAGTTAATGACGATGTTATGGAGGTTCCCGAGCCCCACATATCTATCCTCATCCCAATACAACTCCATTCGATCAGACTCCCCGAAATACTTCACTTTGACCTGGTATCCCCTGATTTTCAAGAGTTCACACCCTTCTGGAGCCGGATCCTCCTTTTCGCTCTTCACAAAAAACAGATAGTCACCGTAGCCACACTCGTAGTTGATGTACATTGAGGCGTGAGAACAGAAAAATAATTCCAGGTTTTTTGGTTTTTTTCTCAATGTTTTTGCGAGTTTGTAGGCGTTTTTGGAGACCAGGGAAAGACGGAATCTGAAAATTTTTTTATTCTGAACAATCCACTTGCCACTCGCTTATCTCAGTTGGGAGTAGAGATAGAAAAAAGTTGTCAACTAATGAATTGGTCAGAATGAAATTTGGAGCATTTTGTTAGTTGACCACTTTTTTGTATCTTTCATGGGTGCCGAGATATAAAGCTTCAAGCATTTGAGAGACGCAGAGAAGCCAAATTGTCTGGTTTCTCTGCGTCTCAAACCACTAAAAATTGAGACATCGTAACTCAGTTGGTTTTTTATGATACAAAACTGCGCTTTTACGATTAAGGACAGAGAATGAGAGACGCAGAGGAATTAGACGGTCTAGCTTCTCTGCGTCTCTCTCTAGTCGTGCCGGTCAGTTTTGAGATTTAGCAGTTTTTTAGCTTAGATTTGGATTCTAGATGCTACGACGGTTTGAATGAGTATAACCATGACTCGCCACGACTTTAAAGGCGCATTCCAGAAAAATTTCTCAGAACCTAGCCATTACTATACTCATTCGAACCGTCTCAACGAGCTGAGTCGATTAATGCTACTTTCACCGTTATAGCTCAAAAACTGACCGAGTTACGGTAGTTTTCGTGTTTTCGTGGCGAGACCCAAAACCCCAGTAAATAGAAATTTTCTCAGAACCTAGTCATGATTATACTCATTCGAACCGTCTTGACGAGCTGAGTCGATTGGTATAACTTTCATGACTTCTAGATGAGAAATGACAGAAATAAAACGGTTTGCTCAAAGTAAAACCGAAAAAAACACTTTTCCGGAAATTGGCTGTTTTGAGCCCAAATATCGATTTTTCAGCTTAAAATTTACGATTTTTACCCTAAAATCATAGTCAGAACTCACAATTCCGTCGGCTTCATACAGGCCGAAACAACTTTTAGGACTTCATGTGGGAGGCGGCTGAATGGGAATGTGGCGAGCTCCATTTTGGACAGAGAGAGAGAGAGAGAGAGAGGGTTCTGAAACAAAACGGATTGCTCAGAATAAAATCAATTGTTTTGGGTGAAATCTGAAGGAATAACGAATATAGAAAGGCAAAGAGAAAATGAGAATGAAGGAAATGTGAGGAGTGGGACGGGGGTCTGAGGGCAGCTGGGTCCTATGGAGTGAGGGCAGGTAATTCTTGTGGCATATGGCCGTCTTAACAGGGCAATAATGGGTGTATATACAGATAAGATCGCGAATTGGGTCATTGGAAACTAAAGATACTGAGAGAACTAAAAAAAGATGACAGATGGTTTTTTGTTCGTCCTTTAAGGAGCACCGGATCTCTGTCAATTTTTGTCTCGGAGCTCTGAAAAATGTACCAATCGACTCAGCTCGTCAAGACGGTTCGAATGAGTATAATCATGACTAGGTTCTGAGAATTTTCATTGTTTTGGATTTTTGGGTCTCGCCACGAAACAACGAAAACTACCGTACCTCGGTCAGTTTTTGCGCTAAAATGATGAGAATATGAGCAATTGATTCAGCTTGTGAAGTCGGTTTGAATGAGTATAGTCATGAGTAGGTTTTGAGAAATTTTCGTTTTTTGGATTTTTAGGTCTCGCCACGAAAATACAAAAACTTCCGTAACTCTGTCAATTTTCAATTAGGACACATGAAAAACATACCAATCGACGAGTCTTGTCAAGACGGTTCGAATGAGTATAACCGTGGCTATGTTCTAAAAAAAATTTTCTATCATGCGCCTTTAAAGTCGTGGCGAGACCCAAAATCAAAAATTTCTCAGAACCTAGTCATGATTATACTCATTCGAACCGTCTTGCCAAGCTGATTTGATTGGTTTATGTTTCATGAGTCCTCGAAAGAAATTGAGTCCTCGAGAGAAGTCTAGAAACATAAGAAGAGTCTTACTGTTTACCAGGTGCCTCCCCATCCACTAATACCCCCTTTTCTCACCCAATATTCCGTCATGACCTCAACCCCTCTTGTGACAAACAGAAAACCATGTTTACCACCCCTACACAGGGCACCCCTCTTCATTCTACGAGAATGTCTTTCCCATTACGTCGTCTTCCATTCGTTGTACTAACGATTTTATTCAGTTGTTTGAAGCCTGAAGAATTGTGAGTTTTTTTTGTAGTTTTCGTGGCGAGACCCAACTGTCAAACTTGAAAATAGCAATCAGCCAGTTTGAATGGTTATAACCATGACTAAGTTCGGATGTTAGGCGCATAGCTCGTAGAAAGTACTAGATAACTATCTCCGTCAATTTTGACCTAAGCCTCTTGAAAAGTATACCAATCGATTCAGATCGTCAAGGCGGTTCGAATGAATATAATCATGAATAGGTTTTGAAATATTTCCATTTTTCGGATTTTTGGGTCCCGCAACGATTTTCAAGGCGCATTGGAAAAAATTCACGAAACCTAGGCACGATTATTCTCATTTTGAAGCTCTTGACGTGCTGAGTCAATTAGTATAATTTTCAACGTCCCAGCTCAAAAACTGGCTGAGTTACGGTAGCTTTCGTATTTTCGTGGCGAGACCCAAAATCCCAAAAAATGGAATTTTTGTCAAAACCTAGTCATGATTATATTCATTTTGAAGCTCTTGATGTGCTGAGTCGATTGATATAATTATCAAAAGTTCTAGTTGAAAACCGACCGAGATATGGTAGCTTTTCTGTTTTCGTGGCGAGACCCAAAATCTCAAAAAATCAAAAATTTCTCAGAACCTAGTCATGATTATACACATTTTGAAGCGCTTGACGTGCTGAGTCGATTGGTATAATTTTCATCGTGTTAGCTCGAAATCTGACTGAGTTACAGTAGCGTTTGAATTTTCGTTGCGAGACCCAAAATCTCTGAAAATGGAAAATTTCTCAGAACCTAGGCATGATTATACTCATTTTGAAGCCCTGAATGCGCTGAATGCAATGCTGCTGTCCATTTTTGGTGCAGATCAAATTTCAATAAATTCTTTTCCAGAATCCGTCTATCCTTCCTATCCAAAAGATGTTACACCCTCAACAAAGCATTGAAGAAAAAACCAAAGGATCCATTGAGAATCAGTCTATCTCAATATGCATCAATTGGATTTAGTGATCGGATGAACTTTGAAATAATGGATATCTCAGAAATTCAAAAAATCCAGAAAAATCCAAACTTGGAAATTTTGAAAATTGGAAAAAATTTATTTTTCATCAATCAGAATTCTTACTTTGATATTATGACAATCTATTGTGAAAGTGATAGAATTCAAGAAGTATTAATGACTCTTGGTGAATATATAACTGATTTTTTTGAAATTCAAATTGAAAAAGTGTCCATGGACTGCGGATGTAAAAAAATTATCGATTGGTTGATGACTCGACAGAAGACATTAGAAATTTGTGAATTTGAATGCGAAATTATTGGAGATGATGAGCTTAGATATCTTCTCGATCATTGTAAAGTTTCGGAAAAAATGGAGTTGAATGTGAAGACTAGCAAAACTTTTCGTTATACTTTTAGGTGAGTTTTTTATTGCATCGTATTCCCCTTGAAATTCTACACATTTTACTCTCTTGAACCATTGCTCTAGCTACTCTGCGTCTCGAGATACAGCGCTTTGAAGTTCCGGCAGGGTGAGAGAGCGAGAGACGCAGAGAAGCTAGACTGACGCGCTTCTCTGCGTCTCTCACCTTAACTTTGAAGCTCTGTATCTCGAGACGCAGACAAGCTAGAGAAATGATTCAAGAGAATAAAATGTGCAGAATTTTAAGGGGAACACGATGAAATCAAGAAACTTGAGAAATTTCAATTTTTTGAATTTATGGCTCTCGCCACGAAAATACGAAAACTACAGTAACTCGGTGAACTTTCAACTAGAATTCTAGAAAATTATACCAATCAACTCAGCTTTTTGAGACGGTTTGAAAAAGTATAATCATGACTAGGTTCTGCAAAATTTTCATTCTTGGGTCCTGGCACGATATGACATAAAGCATAAAAATTGAAAAATTCTCTGAACCTTGTCATCATTATACGCATTCGAACCGCTTTGGCGGGCTGAGTCGATTAGTGTAATTTTCATGGTCCCCAGCTCAAAAATGACCGAGTTACGGTATTTCGCGGCGGGACCCAAAATCCAAAATTTTTCAAAACCTAGTCATGATTATACTCATTCGAACCGTATTGACGAGCTCTTTTTGAAAATTCCGATTTCAAGACGATCTGGTTTTTTTTTCAGAGAACCTCTCCAACTGGAGCACTTTGAACTCGAAGGCACACCGTGGCCATCAATCAATAACTTAATCGATATTAATTCTCGATATTTATGGATGAAAGATAGCAATTTTACAAGTGAAAATATCAACTTCTTCCTGAAAAATTGGTTGAACGGCGGGAATTCAAAACTGGGATTTTTGAGTGTGAGAATGGAGAATAGTGTCAATCAAGATAGCCCTTTGGAAGGATTGGAGGTCATACAGAGAAGAGATGTCATGATTCGATATTTGTAAGTGATTATCTTGATTAGGAATGGAGATGGCAAAAAAGTGTTAACTGATGAAATGTGTAAAATTTTATTCTGAGCAACTCATTAGTTGACCATTTTTCTTTATTGCTGATGGGAGCGGAGATATACGGGTCCAAAGGAAAAAGTTAAAATTTTTATTCTGAGTAATTGGCTCTATCTGCTTTTAGAGGTACATAGGACAAAACGGTCAAAATAGAGGTACATGGTCAGAATAGAGGTACACGGTCAAAATGGAGGTACATGGTTAAAATGGAGGTACATGGTTAAAATGGAGGTACTTGGTCAGAATGGAGGTACATGTCGGGAATTAAAGTATCTTGGCTGTAAAACATGTTCTAGCAGAGAGTAACATCCCATCAGGCTCAAAGTTTTTTCCGACTTTCTGAAGCACCTGTGACTATTTGTTCAATTTTTGTTCTTGAAGTTTCGTTGATACATGTTTCTGTCACTATAAGCCAAATGTTAATAATTTCATCAACCTCTGACCAAAAGAGGGGTACAACATAGTTTAGCTGATTGACATCAAGTTGTATACTATCTGTTAAAGATGGTCTCATCAATGCAGTCTTGGTAGAAGCTGTTGGAGTAGGTGCTTCCATTCGGAATATTCTGAGATTTTTCTAACAGTAACAGCGCGAGACGATTGACAAAACTGGTGCTCCAAGCATGATTTGGAAACAGCGAGCAAAATGCTCATCATGAGAGTAAACCATGCTCATGGCTTCTGTAAAAACGGAACTGAATAACAGCTATCATGATTACATTTTTTCTAAACATAGCAAAAAGTTTGATTCAATTGGATCGGATTGTTCTGAAATTTATCTTTGTTTCAACAATAAGTAATAACACCTGTAGCTATGAAAATCTCAGAATATTCCGAATGGAAGCACCTACTCCAACAGCTTCTACCAAGACTGCATTGATGAGACCATCTTTAACAGATAGTATACAATTTGATGTCAATCAGCTAAACTATGTTGTACCCCTCTTTTGGTCAGAGGTTGATGAAATTATTAACATTTGGCTTATAGTGACAGAAACATGTATCAACGAAACTTCAAGAACAAAAATTGAACAAATAGTCACAGGTGCTTCAGAAAGTCGGAAAAAAAACTTTGAGCCTGATGGGATGTTACTTTCTACTAGAACATGTTTTACAGCCAAGATACTTTAATTCCCGACATGTACCTCCATTCTGACCAAGTACCTCCATTTTGACCATGTACCTCCATTTTGACCGTGTACCTCTATTCTGACCATGTACCTCTATTTTGACCGTTTTGTCCTATGTACCTCTAAAAGCAGATAGAGCCGAGTAATTTTCTTTAATATTTCATATCTTAGTTAGGAGTAGAGATAGAAGAAATTTATCAACTAATGAGTTATTCAGAAAAACATTTTGAACATTTTTTTAGTTGACAACTTTTTTGTATCTATCAAGCGGTTCGAGATATATGGCTTCAAACATTTGGGAGACGCAGAGAAACCAGACTTTCTAGCTTTTCTGCGTCTCTCACACTCGCGCTCCCTAATCTTCTAGGCGCTATAACTCGAGACGCAGAGAAGCTAGAAAAATGATTCTAGAGAACGATTTATACAGAATTTCATGGGAAACTCGATAGAGACGCAGTGAAGCGCGCCAGTCTAGCTTCTCTGCACTCTCTTGCCTCTGATGTTCCAAGCGCTGTAACTCAAGACGCAGAGTAGCTAGAGGAATGGTTCGAGCGTCAAACTAAGCCGAAAACTAGAGAAAAACATTATTCAGGATGGAAAGAGGAGGCTTCTTCGACTTCAACCACAGTTATGAGCTGAAGAGAAACGATGGAATTATTGCTTCGTTGGTGATCAACTATAACAGAGGTTCCACTGACTTTTTGATGTTTGTATGGCCAGACTGGCAGGGGACACCGTATCCTCGCCTCCTGGCAGTCTAAATGTGTCTTTGTTTTGTCGGAAATAACCTTTTTTTGTGAAATGTGTAATAAAATATTTATTGAACTGAATTTGTGTGTCCACTCGAAAAAACATTTAGGCTCTAGACTATGTATACTTTTTATCTTAAATCATAACAGAGCTATACCAGTCACAAAAAAATTGTCCAATTCCTTAACCGGATAGGGGTTGCCATCCGAGAATTCAATGAGAATAAGTTATTGATGGTTAGCCATGGGTTGCTTCCAAACTTGGTTGGGAATAGAGAATTAACCAAGAAATTCCATTTGAAGGCGCAGCAGTTTTAGTTTTTGATAGTGATAGATTAGCTAAGAAAAAAAAACAAAACAGAAAAAACGCAATGAAATTCATTAGCAAAAATTATCACTACAACTTCTGAACTGGATACAATTTCCCATTGAAATCCGGCCATACACACATACAAAAGTTCTCATTCTCCCCGTTATCTATCACAATCGATGCAATTGTTCCGTCATTTCTCCTGAGCTCGTAGCTCTTTTCGATTGTCATTACTCCATGTTCATAACTGAAGGAATTCAAGTATTAAAAGAGCACTGCAAAAATAACTTACTCATAATATTCAATTCGATTGGAATGATCTCTTTCGATGACTTCTAATCCGTTTAAAATGACTTCTACATCAATGAATTTCATCGCGAAACTCATACAACCAAGATTTGAATTCCCGCTGTTTAGCCAATTTTTCAGGAAGAAATTCATATTTTCCGATGTCAAACATGTGTCGTTTATAGATAGGAACCGAGAATTCAATGAGAATAAGTTATCGATGGTTAGCCATGGACTGCTTCCGAACTGGATAGCACATGTGGTAACTGGTTGGCTGAAAATGGAGAATTAACCAAGGAATTTATCTTAAAGGTGAAACACGGAATTTTTCAAAATCTAGTCATTATTGATACATGTTTTATCGCTCTATCTCGGAAACTGGCCGAGTTACGGTAGTTTTCGTATTTTCGTGGTAGGACCCAAAATCTCATAAATTCAAATTTTCTCATTACCTAGTCATGATTATACTCATTTGAACCGCCTTGACGAGTTGAATTGAATAGTATAACTTTCATCGTGTTAGCTCGAAAACTGGCCGAGTTACGCTATTTTCGTGGCAGGACCCAAAATCCCAAAACAAAATTATTTCTCAGAACCTATTCTTGATTATACTCATTCAAACCGCCTTGCTGAGCTGAATTGAATAGTATAATTTTCATCGTGTTAGCTCAAAAACTGACCGAGTTACGGTAGTTTTCGAATTTTCGTGGCGAGACCCAAAAAATAGATTTCTCAGAACCCTGTCATAATTATACTCATCTTGAAGCTCTTGACGCACTGAATTTCATGCTGATGCATGTTTTTTTTGTTAACAAATCCTCTTTTTCATATATATAATCATGACAAAGTTCTGACAAATTTCTATTCTGATGGTCCCACAACGACAATTGAAGGCGCATGCGAAAAATAATTTCTCAGAACCTATTCATGATTATACTCATTTGAACCGCCTCGCTGAGCTGAATTGAATAGTATAATTTTCATCGTGTCAGCTCAAAAACTGACCGAGTTGCGGTGGTTTTTGTATTTTCGTGGCGGGACCCAAAATCCCATAAAATTCAAATTTCCTCAAAACCTAGCCATGATTATACTCATTCAAAGCGCCTTGACGAGCTGAGTCGATTGGTATAATTTTCCTGAACCACAGATCAAAACCAACTGAGATATAGACAGAAAAAAAAGTAAACTTACCTAAAATTATATCGAAATCTTCTGTTTGTCTGCACATCTATAACCAATGATTTCGAGACTTTGCAATTATTGAAAAGATATCTCAGCTCACTGTTTCCACTTATTCTGCATTCGAAGTGACAGCTTCGTACTGATCCTTGCCTATTCATCACCCAATCAATAATCCTTTTCGGGTCATCTATACTTTTCTCGGCGCCAATAATCACACTATCAATTTGAATTCCATAGAAGTTAGTGATATATTTCGAAAGTACTGTTAGCCCTTCAAATCTATCATCTTTACAGTAAATATTCATACCTAACGTGTGCTGGTTCATACTGACAAAACATGGAAGGGCATCCCCGATTACTAAAAATTCTAGTTTGTCATTTTCTCGAATCTCTGAGAGGTCTGAAACGACAAATTGTGGCTCAACTACGAATTGATAGTCGAATCCAATGGAAGCGAACGAAGAAAAGTATATTTCCAACTCATTTTTTGGTTTTTTCTTCAATGCTTTGGTGAGAGCATAGAATCTTTTGGATAGGAAGGATAGACGGATTCTGGAAAAAAATTTATTGAAATTTGATGTAAACCAAAAATAGACAGAAGCACTGAATTTGGCGCGTTTAGAGCTTCAAAATGGGTATAATCATGCCTAGGTCCTGAGGAATTTTTTATTTTTCAAGATTTTGGGTCTTGCCACGAAAATACAGAAACTAATATATCTCAGTCAGTTTTTGAGCTAGGATGATGAAAGTTATACAAATCGACTCAGCGCGTCAAGACGGTTCAACTGAGTATAATTATGTCTAGGTTCTGAGAAAATTTTTTCCTATGCGCCTTTAAGGTCGTGGCGGGACCCAAAAATGAAAAATTCTCAGAACCTAGTCATGATCATACTCATTCGAACCGCCTTGACGGGCTGAGCCGATTCACATAATTATAATCATCCTCGCTTGAAAAATGACCGAGTTCCGGCAGTTTTTCTGTTTTCGTCGTGGGACCCGAAAAAAAATTTCTCAGAACCTAGTCATGATTATACTCATTCGAACCGCCTTGACGAGCTGAATCAAATGGTACAGTTTTCATTGTTTCTAAATGAATAATTGACCGAGATACGTTGATTTAGAAACCATGCGCCTTTGAGGTCACATCAAAAACACTTTTAAACAAAGTCATGATTATAATCATTCGAAAAAAAGGCAAATTTCAAATCTGGTCTCGCCACAGAAACAATAATTAAAAAATGATTTTAAAAACTCACAATTCCTCAGGCGTCAAACAATTGAATAAAATCGAGAGAACGACAAATGGAAGACGGCGTAAGGGGAAAGACATCCTCATAGAATGAAGAGGGGGCCTTGTGTACAACAGCAGGGTTCTGTTTTTGTCTCAAGGCGGGGGAAGAGGGGTCATGAGAAAAAGGTACTTTGGGGCAGAGTGACAACTCTATTAGCACCCTTTTATGGGGATGATTGATAGCTCTCATTCTGGTAGGTCTAGTTCCTAATCGGTCACTTTTGATCTAAGACACATGAAAGTTATACCAATCGACTCAGCTCGTCAAGACGGTTTCAACGAGTATAATCATGACTAGGTTTTGAGAAATTTTGAATTTTTGGGTCCCGCCACGAAAACACGAAAACTACCGTAACTCGGTCAGTTTCCGAGCTACAGTGTCAATAACACCATTCAAATCACCTCAGCAGGACGGTTCAAATGAGTATAATCACCATTGGGTTAATAAGACATTTTTAATCTTTGGGTCTCGCCACGACATTAAAGGCGCACGGGAGAAAATTTTCTTAGAACCTAACCATGGTTTTACTCATTCGAACCGGCTTGACGATCTGAGTCGATTAGTGTAGCTTTCAAAGCCCTTAGACAAAAACTGACCGAGTTACGGTAGTTTTCGTATTTTCGTGGCGAGACCCAAAACCCCAAAAAAAATATTTTTTAGAACCTAGTCATGATTATACTCATTCGAATCGTCTCAACGAGCTGGTTCGATTGGTAAAGTTTGGATGCGGCCCGGATGGAAATCGACCGAGATACGACGGCTCATAATTCCCTAATATTTGAACCCTCTTCTTTCCCGCCATGACCCTCTATATCTGTCTCCTCCATCATCTTTGCTTCAAGGGTCAACTCACTACTCACAACGTCATCTGCACTACTCCTCCATCCTATTATTCTCATTTACTCCCTCTGTGTTCTTTTACTTCTCATTTCTCGTCTCCAAATTGACTTTCCCACTGTACCGCCTACCCTATGTTGCACTTTCAAACTTGATAAGTTTGATCAGTCCGGACGAAATGTTAGTTTTTTTCTAATTAAAAAAAAATTTAAATTCGATTTTTCCAGATTCCGCCTATCCTTAATCTCCAAAAAATCCCATCGAATCTGTAAATCTTTGAAAAAAAAACCGGAAAAACTGAAAATGTATCTGGGACCACATGCTTCATTAGCAGTAGAATGGAGGGAAGATATTGACCATCATGAGTTTTTTTGGCTGTTTTTTGTTGAGTCAGATTCTTCTCCAGAAGAATCGGAACCTCTAAAAATCAATAATACAATGGCAAAATTGAAAATGGATGATATACAATCAATGAAAATTTATTGGCCAAATGATAGATTCGATGGGTTAACGACCCTTTGTGAATATGCCAATTGGTTCTATGATCAATCAGTTTATAGTCTGAGTATTGGTGAAGGAAATGAGTGGAGAAGAGCTTTGGATTGGGTGCTGAGTCGTCAGGAAACCCTTCCACAGTGCTTTTTTGCTTGGAGGATTAGTGGTGAGGAGGAGGATCTGAGATACTTTTTCGATGCGATTGGGAATCGGATTACCGACTTTTTACAAGTGGATCTGAAGCTGGAGAGTGAGACTTTTCGATACAATTTTAGGTAAGTTACAGTCTTGAGGTCTACGGCAGGGTTTTGCGAAAAATGATATTCGAAAAGTTTTCGAAAAATTTTTTTTTGGAAAAATTCGTCCGAAAAAAAATCGAAAAAAATAATTTTTTCTCGAAACATTTTGTCCGAAAAAAATCGAAAAAAACCGAAAGAAAAATCGAAAAAAATTGGAACTTAAAAGCAATTTTTTCGATTCCAGTTTCGACCATTTCAACAAAAAGCAACAGAGAACTTCGAAAATCACCAAAATTGGCCAAGAATTTTCATTTTTCAGAATTTTTTTTCTCATAGATTGCCAGTGAATTATGAATTTCTTGATAAAAATTTCAAATTCTGATAAAAATGTTTGAAACCGTTTTTCCGGAAAGTTTTTGGAAACTTTGAACCGAAACATTTTTTCGAAAATGTCCGAAAAACCCAAAATTTTGATTCCATCGTGTTCCCCTTGAAATTCTGCCCATTTCATTCTCTTGAACCATTTCTCTATCTTCACTGGTTCCCGAGTTACAGCGCTTCGAAGCTTGGAGGCGAAAGAGTGAGAGACGCAGGCAGTCGAGCTTCTCTGCGTCTCTCACTCTCTCACACCAAACTTCAAAGCGCTGTAACTCGAGACGCAGGGAAGCTAGAGAAACGGTTCAAGAGAAGAAAATGTGCAGAATTTTATGGAGATTCTGATAGAATTGTTTTCAGTCAACAAATCACAACCGATACTATTGAATTTGGAAGCAGTCCATGGCTAACCATCGATAACTTACTGCAGTTGAATTGTCGATGTTTATTCATGCAAAAGACCAGTTTAACATCGGAAAACTTGAATTTCTTCCTTAGAAATTGGCTAAACGGCGGGAATTCAAATCTTGGTTATTTGATTTCCACACTGAAATTTGCTGATGTAGAAGTCATTTTAAATGGATTAGAAGTCATCGAAAGAGATCATCCGAATAGAATTGAGTATACTTAGTAAGTTAAAAAAAAAAAAAAGTACTTTAATGAAAATTATTCCGATCGACTCAGCTCTTCAAGACGATTCGAACAAGTATAATCATGACCGGGTTTAAAAAAATATCAATTTTTGGGTCTCGACACGAAAAACTACCGTATCTTGGTCAAATTTAAGCCAAACTCAATGAAAATTATATGATTCGACTCAGCTCATTAAGCCGGTTCGATTGAGTATAATCATGACTAGGTTCTGAGAAAATTTTTTCCTATGCGCCTTTAAAGTCGTGGCGGGACCCAATAATATAATTTCTCAGAACCTAGTCATGATTATACTCATTCGAACCGTCTTAACGGGCTGAGTTGATTGGTGTAGTTTTCATCGTCCTGGCACAAAAACTGACCGAGTTACGGTCGATTTCGTATTTTCGTGGTAGGACCCAAAATCTCGAAAATCGGGAAACTTTTCAGAACTTAGTCATGATTATACTCATTCGAACCGCCTTGACGAGCTGAATTGATTGATGTCATTTTCATGAAGATTAGATTAAAATTGACCGAAATATTTTCCAGTTTGTATGAAGAGAGTATAGAATTCGAAAAGAGCTATGAGCTCGTAAGAAACGATAGAACAATTGCATCAATTGTGGCTGTTCATGGGGCAAATGAGGACTTCCGCATGTGTGTATGGCCGGATTTCAATGGGAAATTGTATCCAGTTCAGGATTCGGAGGGTTTTCTTCTCGGTTTCTACGCTCCATCTCACACGGGCTTTTACAAATTTCATATTGCGTCTTTAAATTCTGACAGTAAGCCGCGCTCAAGCCGAAGGAGCGCGCACCATGTTTCCAGAGCACTTTTCCGTAATAACTTTCGATCAAATTCTGTCAATATTATATTCAACATGATGCGAAGAGAAAGTTATGTTCAATTTGATTTTAAAAAAATCTTAGGCCCTGATTTTTAATTTTTCAACAAAATGAGAAAAATGCCTACGTATTGCTGAGTCGCCACGCAGTTAGCATGCGACCCTACAGTAAGACAGAGCCCGCGAATGAAACCTTTTGAAAACACGTAAAAAAAATTTGCTGTGTCAAATGGAAGATCATATGATTTATATACATTTTGGTGCATTTTTTTCTTTTTTCGTTCCGTTTTTTCTGTGAATAAACGCATCTTTGGTCATATTCCTTCAAATTGTCATGTGTCAGTGAGGCTAGGTAAACTGCCAAAGACGTTTGTTCTGCTGACCTCATCAAGATGTCACTTGTCATCTTTTTATGTGACCCCCATATATCTTATCGATCTTTATTCTGTAGTCCTTAGCAGAGACCATTTGCTTCGTTACCTAATTTCTCTTCTCCTCTCACTACTGCGCTATGAACACCCCGATATTTCGATTATTTCGTCTACCATTTGTCGCCCTATCAGTTGTTTTTCATTGTATGGCACCTCATGAACTGTAAGCTGTTTTCTTTGTCTTATAAACAAAATTTTGCCCAATTTTGACTTCTGACTTGGGAAAATTATACCAATTGATTCAGCTCGTCGAGACGGTTCGAATGAGTATAATCATGTTTAGGTCTCGCCACGAAAACACACAATTTCCGTAATTCGACTAGTTTTAGAGCTAGGAAAATGACAATTATACTAATCGACTCAGCTCGTTAAAACGGTTCAAATGAGTATAATCATGACTGGGTTCTGAGCAATTTTCAATTTTTCGAGATTTTGGGTCCTACCACGAAAACACGAAAAATGCCGTAACTCGACTAGTTCTAGAGCTAGGGAAATGACAATTATACTAATCGACTCAGCTCATTAAGACGGTTCAAATGAGTATAATCATCACTAGGTTCCGAGAAATTTTCATTTTTGGGTCCCACCACGACGAGCATGGGGGAAAAAATTTTTTAGAACCTAGTTATGATTATACTCATTCGAACCGGCTTGACGAACGGAGTCGATCGGTGTAGTTTTCATTGTCCTGGCGCAAAAACTGACCGAGTTAGGGTCGTTTCTTTTTTTCGTGGTAGGACCCAAAACCCCAAAAAATGGGAAATTTCTCAGAACCTAGTCATGATTATACTCATTCGGACCGGCTTGACGAGCTGAGTCGAGTTCTGTAAATTTCATGTACCTTGGGACCTGTTACCTAAATTTCCAGATTCCGACTGTCACTAATCTCCAAAAAATCCTTTCGAATCACAAAATCATTGCGAAAAGTGCCGGAAAAGTTGGACATTTATTTATGTAAACATGCATCGATTGTCATCAGATACAAGGATTCTCGTCAACCACTTTTCTACATACAGGGACCTGAAGGTCCTAAGCCCATCGAACTTCTAAAAGTCAATAATGAATTCGTTCGAATTAGAATGGAGTTCGATAACATGTTCATTTACTTTGGGAATGATCGATTCCTCGGATTAACACATCTCTGTGACTATGTCAGTGAATTCTATCAGACACCCGTTTTTGGTTTGCACGTCTCCTGTACGACCAATTCAAATGATCCAAAAAGAGCATTGGATTGGGTGCTGGATCGTCAGGAGACCCTATCAGACGTCTCTTTCCGATGCGATTCAACTAATCAGGAGGAGTTTCGATACTTTTTCGATAGAATTGAAAATCGAGTCACTGATTGTTTATTGATTGATGTGCGATCATTCGAACACTTTCGGTACAATTTTCGGTGAGTTTTTTTTTTCAAAATTTTGATGATTTTTTGATTTCATTGTATTCCCCTTGAAATTCTACGCATTTTTCTCTCTTGAACCATTTGTCTAGCTTCTCTGCGTCTCAAGTTAAAGCGCGTTGAAGTTTTGCAACGAGAGAGTGAGAGACGCAGAGATACAGACGCGCGCGCTGCGTCTCGCCACCAAACTACAACGCGGTTTATCTCAGGACGCAGAGAAGCTAGAGAAATGGTTCAAGAGAATAGAATGTGTAGAATTTTAAGGGGAACAATTTGCACACAAAAATCATTGGAACTAAAGATTTTTTGAGAAAATCAAAATTTTTGATTTTTGAAAATTTTTTGATTGCATCTTTTTTACCTCCAAATTCTACGCATTTTATTCTCTTGAACCATTTCTCTATCTTCCCTGCGTCTCGAGATATAGCCCTTTGAAGTTTTGGCGGCGAGAGAGTGAGAGACGCAGAGACACTGACGCGCTCGCTGCCTGCGTCTCGCCACCGAACTTCAACGCGTTTTATCTCGAGACGCAGTGAAGCTAGAGAGATGGTTCAAGAGAGTAAAATGTGTAGAATTTCGAGGGGAACAATTTGCACACAAAAAATCATTGGAACTAGAGATTTTTTGAGAAAATCAAAATTTTTGATTTTTGAAAATTTTTTGATTGCATCTTTTTCACCTCAAAATTCTACACATTTTATCCTCTTGAACCATGCCTCTGGCTTCTCTGCGTCTCGGGTTATGGTTCTTTGAAGTTTAGAGGTAGGAGAGAGTGAGAGATGCAGAGACGGCGCGAGAGTCTCACTTCTCTGCCACGGCCCGGCGAAATCTACGCGGGTGCGTTACAACTATGAAACAGCCGAATTTTCTATGATTTTTTTGATTTTATTACATGAAAAGATGTATTTGAACACGCTGAATCCGAAAAATTTGGTTTCAATAGGGCTTTATTACTTAGTTTTTGAGATAATTCGATATGTGTAACGGAAAAGTACGAAAAACAACGGAAAATTGATGTTTTCAGCAATTTTCATCTCAAAAACTAAGTAATAAAGCCCTATCGAAACCAATTTTTTCGGATTCAGCGTGTTCAAGTACATCTTTTCTTTCAATAAAATTTAAAAAATCATAGAGAATTGTTGAGGTCCATTGCTAAATGTGAGCACGTTTTGCGCGTCGCGTAGATTTCGCCGGGCCGTGCTGCGTCTCTCACCTCTGCCAAACTTCAACGCGCTGTATCTCGAGACGCAGAGAAGCTAGAGGAATGCTCCAAAAGGATAAAGTGTAGAAAATTTCAAGAGGAACACAGTGACAGTAGACGCAGAGTAGCCAGACGGTCACACTTCTCTGCGTCTCTCTCTCTCTCTCCCTCTCTCCTTCAAGTCTTCAAACCACTGTATCTCGAGACCTAGAAGACATAGATAAGTGCTTCAAGAGAATAAAAAGTGTGGAATTCCATGCAGATTTTTATTGTCCTTATATTTACAGCCAACCATTAACACCAGAAGAGATAGTCTTGATTGGAGCAAAGTGGCTCACTCTTGACAACTTATACACAATGAATTCGCGGTTTTTACAAGCTAAATACACCAATTTGACAAGCGAAAACGTGAATTCATTTTTGAAAAATTGGCAGCGGAATGGCGGGAATTCGAACGTTCGTTTTGTGGATTTAGGGCTTGAAATAATAAGAGAAGGCGACATTTTGAATGGATTGGAAGTAATTCGAAGAGATTCCCCTGGTGAATACTTTCAGTAAGTTTTATAGACTCTCTGCCGTTCGAATAAAGATTTTTTCAGTGGTAAAAAAGAATGAAATTCACAAAGAGCTACGAGCTCAGAAGGAACGACGGAACAATCGCATCGATTGTGATTGAGGATCCAGACGATGAACCAGGGTTTGACCATATAGTGGTCGATGGTAATCTCTACATGCTTGTATGGCCAGATTGGAATGGAGTACCGTATCCAGTACAGGAATTGGAGTGATCCTTTATAAATTCTGCACATTTCATTCTCTTGAACTGCTGTTCTATCTTATCTGGGCGCTGAGTTACAGCGCTTTGAAGTTTCTGAGAGAAGCAGAGAAGCCAGACTGTCACGCTTCTCTGCGTCTCTAACTTTTTCTTTTACCATGATCCTCTTGAATGTCGCGTCGTCTCTCGCTCTCTTACTATTTTCCGCATTTTTTTTTGATTTTGTAAAAACTACATAAAACTTACAACTTTTTTGAGCCAGAAATTGAATAAAGTCGTGGAACCTATTGAACTAACGGGTTTCTGAAGACAGTTTCTCGATTATTTTTTGTCCAATCATTATAAATTTTATAGCAATCAACTCACCTCATCGAGTCGGTTCGAAAGAGTATAATCATGACTAGGTTCTGAGCAATTTTCATTTTTGGGTCCCGCCACGAATTTAAAGGCGCATGACAGGAAAATTTCTCAGAACCTAGCCATGATTATACTTATTTGAACTGTCTTGACGAGCTGAGTCGATTGGTTTAGTTTTCAAGGAGCCTATAAAAATTTTAATTAATTTTAACTAAATTAAGATTGCTGTTATTTTCATAAAGATTAGATAAAAATGGAACAAGATGAAACCATACTTGCAAAATTGGGGGCCGGCCCGTGCGGGCCGGGCTGACGACAAAACGGGCCGG